>CP136066.1:222802590-223402590 GCA_032622095.1 Siphonodentalium dalli
CATTCATATCTATATCAACACTTTTAATACCCCAGGTCACACACCCACTACATTCATATCTATACAACACTTGTAATCCCCATAACACACACACCCACAACATTCATATCTATACAACACTTTTAATCCCCAATGACACCACACACCCACTACATTCATATCTATACAACACTTTTAATCCCCAATATCACACACACCACTACATTCATATCTATACAACACTTTAATCCCACACACCCACTACATTCATATCTATACAACACTTTAATACCCCATTAACACCCACCCTACATTCATATCTATACAACACTTTTAATCCCCCAATAACACACACACCCACTATCTACAACACTTTTAATCCACCAGTAAACACACCACACCCTCTCATATCTATACAACACTTTTAATCCCCAATGACACACACACACCCACTACATTCATATCTATACAACACTTTTAATCCCACACCCACTACATCAGACTATACAACACTTTTAATCCCCAATAACACACACACCCACTACATTCATATCTATACAACACTTTTAATCCCCCAATGACACACACACACCCACTACATTCATATCTATACAACACTTTAATCCCCCAATAACACACACACCCACTACATTCATATCTATACAACACTTTAATCCCCAATCACACACACCCACTACATTCATATCTATACAACACTTTTAATCCCCAATGACACACACACCCACTACATTCATATCTATACAACACTTTTAATCCCCCAATAACACACACACCCACTACATTCATATCTATACAACACTTTTAATCCCCAATAACACACACCCACTACATTCATATCTATACAACACTTTTAATCCCCCAATGACACACACACACCCACTACATTCATATCTATACAACACTTTAATCCCCAATAACACACTCACACCCACTACATTCATATCTATACAACACTGTTTAATCCCCCAATGACACACACACACCCACTACATTCATATCTATACAACACTTTTAATCCCCCAAACACACACACCCACTACATTCATATCTATACAACACTTTAATCCCCAAACACACACACCCACTACATTCATATCTATACAACACTTTTAATCCCCCAATGACACACACACACCCACTACATTCAGTATCTATACAACACTTTTAATCCCCCAAGACACACACACACCCACTACATTCATATCTATACAACACTTTAATCCCCCAATAACACACACACCACACATACATTCATATCTATACAACACTTTTAATCTTACCCCCAATGACACACACACACCCACTACATTCATATCTATACAACACTTTTAATCCCCCAATAACACACACACCCACTACATTCATATCTATACAACACTTTCAATCCACTTCCCAATAACACACACACCCACTACATTCATATCTATACAACACTTTTAATCCCCCAATGACACACACACACCCACTACTTCATATCTATACAACACTTTTAATCCCCAATAACACACACACCCACTACATTCATATCTATTACAACACGTTTAATCCCCAATGACACACACACACCCACTACATTCATATCTATACAACACTTTTAATCCCCATGAACACACACACCACTACATTCATATCTATAGCAACACTTTTAATCCCCCAATGAACACACACACCCACTACATTTCATATCTATACAACACTTTTAATCCACCAATGACACACACACACCCACTACATTCATATCTATACAACACTTTTAATCCCCCAAGAACACACACACCCACTACATTCATATCTATACAACACTTTTAATCCCCCAATGACACACACACACCCACTACTTTCATATCTATACAACACGTTTAATCCCCCAATAACACACACACCCACTACATTCATATCTATACAACACTTTTAAGCCCCCAATGACACACACACACCCACTACATTCATATCTATACAACACTTTTATCCCCCAATGACACACACACACCCACTTCATTCATATCTATACAACACTTTTAATCCCCCAATAACACACACACCCACTACATTCATATCTATACAACACTTTTAATCCCCCAATGACACACACACACCCACTACATTCATATCTATACAACACTTTTAATCCCCCAATAACACACACACCCACTACATTCATATCTATACAACACTTTTAATCCCCCAATGACACACACACACCCACTACATTCATATCTATACAACACTTTTAATCCCCAATGACACACACACACCACTACATTCATATCTATACAACACTTTTAATCCCCAATACACACACACCCACTACATTCATATCTATACAACTCTTTTAATCCCCAATGACACACACACCCACTTACATTCATATCTATACAACACTTTTAATCCCCCAATGACACCACACACCCACTACATTCATATCTATACAACACTTTTAATCCCCCAATGACACACACACCCCACTACATTCATATCTATACAACACTTTTAATCCCCCAATGACACACACACTCCCACTACATTCATATCTATACAACACTTTTAATCCCCCAATGACTCACACACCCACTACATTCATATCTATACAACACTTTTAATCCCCCAATGACACACACACACCCACTACATTCATATCTATACAACACTTTTAATCCCCAATGACACACACACACCCACTACATTCATATCTATACAACACTTTTAATCCCCCAATGACACACACACCCACTACATTCATATCTATACAACACTTTTAATCCCCAATGACACACACACACCACTACATCATATCTTTACAACACTTTTAATCCCCCCAATGACACACACACACCCACTACATTCATATCTATACAACACTTTTAATCCCCCAATGACACACACACCCACTACATTCATATCTATACAACACTTTTAATCCCCCAATAACACACACACCCACTACATCATATCTATACAACACTTTTAATCCCCCAAGACACACACACACCCACTACATTCATATCTATACAACACTTTTAATCCCCAATGACACACACACCCACTACATTCATATCTATACAACACTTTTAATCCCCCAATAACACACACACCCACTACATTCATATCTATACAACACTTTTAATCCCCCAATGACACACACACACCCACTACATTCATATCTATACAACACTTTTAATCCCCCAATGACACACACACCCACTACATTCATATCTATACAACACTTTTAATCCCCAATAACACACACACCCACTACATTCATATCTATACAACACTTTTAATCCCCCAATGACACACACACACCCACTACATTCATATCTATACAACACTTTTAATCCCCCAATAACACACACACCCACTACATTCATATCTATACAACACTTTTAATCCCCCAATGACACACACACACCCACTACATTCATATCTATACAACACTTTTAATCCCCCAATAACACACACACCACTACATTCATATCTATACAACACTTTTAATCCCCCAATGACACACACACACCCACTACATTCATATCTATACAACACTTTTAATCCCCCAATAACACACACACCCACTACATTCATATCTATACAACACTTTTAATCCCCCAATAACACACACACCCACTACATTCATATCTATACAACACTTTTAATACCCCAGTAACACACACTACATTCATATCTATACAACACTTTATAATCCCCAGTAACACACACACCCACTACATTCATATCTATACAACACTTTTAATACCCCAGTAACACACACACCCACTACATTCATATCTATACAACACTTTTAATACCCCAGTAACACACACACCCACTACATTCATATCTATACAACACTTTTAATCCCCCAGTAACACACACACCCACTACATTCATATCTATACAACACTTTTAATCCCCCAGTAACACACACACCCACTACATTCATATCTATACAACACTTTTAATCCCCCAATAACACACACACCCACTACATTCATATCTATACAACACTTTTAATCCCCCAATAACACACACCCACTACATTCATATCATACAACACTTTTAATCCCCCAATAACACACACACACCCACTACATTCATATCTATACAACACTTTTAATCCCCCAATAACACACACACCACCCACTACATTCATATCTATACAACACTTTTAATCCCCAATAACACACACACCCACTACATTCATATCTATACAACACTTTTAATACCCCAGTAACACACACACCCACTACATTCATATCTATACAACACTTTTAATACCCCAGTAACACACACACCCACTACATTCATATCTATACAACACTTTTAATCCCCCAATAACACACACACACCCACTACATTCATATCTATACAACACTTTTAATCCCCCAATAACACACACCCACTACATTCATATCTATACAACACTTTTAATCCCCCAATAACACACACACCCACTACATTCATATCTATACAACACTTTTAATCCCCCAATGACACACACACACCCACTACATTCATATCTATACAACACTTTTAATCCCCCAATAACACACACACACCCACTACATTCATATCTATACAACACTTTTAATACAACTTGATTAGATTATGGCATCATACTATGTTACCATACCATGCAAAGTGAAATAAATAACGGAATATATGGCACAATCTGATGATATTGTCTGCAATCGGGGGCAGGGACGTGGCTAGAGGGTTTCCGTTGGGGGGGGGGGGGGGGGGGGGGGGGGGGGGGGGGGGGGTGTCCACCTTGGGAAATTCCAACTGCACCCCCCCCCTTTTGAATCAGATTCGGACCAAACACAAGTTTTGCATAGTTCCATTTGCACCCCTCCCCCTTGCACCTCAGTGCTCTCAGGCCTAATATCCTATATATTCATAAACCATGGTTCTAAATTCCCGGTATGAAAACATTCAGATATTTTAACCTGAAAAATTGCATAAATCCTAACATCTAGTGGTCTAACTCCAGACAAATGCACACGGCTACGTGCAAGAGACCAGGACACACCGGGCTGACCATGGTTGTTCCGCCCGGTATGAGAAAATTTTGAAATCTGAACAAGAAAATCGCAAAATCCTACCATCTAGACTAGCATCAAGCCTTCCTAGAGTTGGAAATTTCAAACCTGACATCCCCACTTAGGTTGGAAAATTTCCAACTGATGACAATTCCAATGACAATGCTGACCAAATGTATGACAATATTGTTTTCTTAAATGAACTAGCAGTTTTTGACTTGCCACGGGGGAGGGACCAGGACACAAGCTTCCAAGGTGTTGGAAATTTCCAACCTGTCACCCCCCCTAAGGTTGGAAAATTTCCAACTGATGACAATTTCATTCCAAACTTTTGACCAAAATTAGGAAAATATGCAAATATTGGTCCAAAAACAAATAATTCCCCCCAATAAATTGTTTGAAAATCAAACTACAAGAACATTTTCAACCTATTGTTGGTGTGAAATTTCCAACTGTTGAAAATTTTTGACCAAAGTTGGGGGGGGGTGAGACACCCCCCCCCCCCAACAAACCCCCCCCTGTCGCCACGTCTCTGATCGGGGGACTGCAATGTAATGACGGAGGAGTGATAGATAAGTCTGGACTTGATGTTAAAGGGGAACTTCACACTTAATCCGGCCATTTATGGGACAATCTACTTTTATACTCAACAGAATATGTTCTATTCAAATTTTAATTCAGTTTATTCATGGTGCCATATACTATTCTAGAATATTCTTGAGTTTTCCAGAATATTTTCCTGGAATATTCAAGAATATTATCCCATAATATTTTGGATTAATTCGTGAATATTGAAGAATTATTGATGAGGATAGCAGGATAGGCCCCTTCAACAAATAATTACGGTGGTTTACAGAAATATCCATTCATCAATTAGCAATATCTACAGATTCACTTCATATTTATACAACACTTTAAACACCCAATAACACATACACACCCATACACACCCACTACATTGATAATCTATATGACAGGGTAGGCCCCTTCAACAAATAAATATGGTGGTTTATAGAAATATCCATTCATCAAGTAGCAATATCTACAGATTTATTTCATATCTATAGGACACTTTTAAACCCCCAATAACACATACACACCCATACACACCCACTACATTGATACTCTATATGTCAGGGTAGGCCCCTTCAACAAATAAATATGGTGGTTTATAGAAATATCCATTCATCAAGTAGCAATATCTACAGATTCACTTCATATCTATAGGACACTTTTAAACCCCCAACAACACATACGTACCATACAATAACCCATACACACCCATACACACCCACTACATTCATAATATATACAACACTTTAAATCCCCCAATAACACATACACACCCACTACATTCATAATCTATACGACACTTTAAATCCCCCAATAACACATACACACCCATACACACCCATACACACCAACTACATTGATAATATATATGACACTTTTAATCCCCCAATAACACACACACCCACAACATTCATAATCTATATGACACTTTTAATCCCCCAATAACACACACCCACTACATTCATATCTAACCGACAAATTTAATACAAGTTGATTAGTTTCTCAGACCATATCATATTACCATACCATGTGCTGTGAAAGACTGTGACACAATCAAATAATATCATCCCAGTCAATCGATTAAATGAATCTGGAGGGAGTGATATAAAAGTCTGGATTTAAAAGGCTTAACACTGACACTCAAATTGTCTCTTTCTTGGACACATGCACCTTCGATTGCGACTGGCATGGTGTCCAATCTCTAAATCCACAGACATTTCTCTTATCTCAACCCCCCCCCCCATTACAGTTGAGTGCCAAAGTTTCAACATATTTCATACCATTAATGAATAATATAATACATAGACAATAGTTAACCATTCTGAGTAATGTATGGTTTTTCTCCTCAAGTGAGATGCAGAGGATTATTTTTACGAAGCGCTAGCTGAGTGAAAATAATCTTTGCATCTCACGAGAGGAGAAACCCATATGCTACTCAGAACAGTTCACTAGAGAGGAGAAACCCATATGCTACTCAGAACCATCTCACGAGAGGAGAAACCCATATGCTACTCAGAGACACAAGAGGAGAAACCCATATGCTACTCAGAACCATCTCACGAGAGGAGAAACCCATATGCTACTCAGAGACACAAGAGGAGAAACCCATATGCTACTCAGAGACACAAGAGGAGAAACCCATATGCTACTCAGAACAGTTCACTAGAGAGGAGAAACCCATATGCTACTCAGAACAGTTCACTAGAGAGGAGAAACCCATATGCTACTCAGAACCATCTCACGAGAGGAGAAACCCATATGCTACTCACGAGGAGAAACCCATATGCTACTCACGAGAGGAGAAACCCATATGCTACTCACGAGAGGAGAAACCCATATGCTACTCAGAACCATCTCACGAGAGGAGAAACCCATATGCTACTCAGAACCATCTCACGAGAGGAGAAACCCATATGCTACTCAGAACAGTTCACTAGAGAGGAGAAACCCATATGCTACTCATGAGAGGAGAAACCCATATGCTACTCAGAACCATCTCACGATAGGAGAAACCCATATGCTACTCAGAACAGTTCACTAGAGAGGAGAAACCCATATGCTACTCATCACGAGAGGAGAAACCCATATGCTACTCATGAGAGGAGAAACCCATATGCTACTCAGAACCATCTCACGATAGGAGAAACCCATATGCTACTCAGAACAGTTCACTAGAGAGGAGAAACCCATATGCTACTCATGAGAGGAGAAACCCATATGCTACTCAGAACCATCTCACGATAGGAGAAACCCATATGCTACTCAGAACAGTTCACTAGAGAGGAGAAACCCATATGCTACTCAGAACCATCTCACGATAGGAGAAACCCATATGCTACTCAGAACAGTTCACTAGAGAGGAGAAACCCATATGCTACTCAGAACAGTTCACTAGAGAGGAGAAACCCATATGCTACTCAGAACAGTTCACTAGAGAGGAGAAACCCATATGCTACTCACGAGAGGAGAAACCCATATGCTACTCAGAACCATCTCATGAGAGGAGAAACCCATATGCTACTCAGAACCATCTCACGAGAGGAGAAACCCATATGCTACTATGTTCACTGTTCTGTTTATTATATTTTCTTTACAAGTTAAAGGTACTCAATCCGATAAAACTCCTCTCAATTACTATTTCAATGGCTTCGGGGATCAAAAATATTTGATTCGAGTCGAGGAAGTCACCCATCAAAGCTCAGATTTGTTAGATATCGATTTTAGAAATATATTATTTTTCATTATCGGGAATACTTTCTGGCCCAGAACACAGTCAAAATTGCGTTATTATTACCACTTGATTTTAGAGTTATCCATCCTTGTCTGTTTGAATAGTGTTTTGGTGTACACATCTCGAGCAGGTTACGAAATTGACGGAAATTATTAGTACTCATCTCGAGAAAATAACAAATTTCAAAAATCAATATCAAATAACTCTGAGCTTTGTTTGATGGGTTCCTCGACTCGAATCAAATATTTTTTACCCCCAAAGCCAAAGAAATAGTAATATAGGACCCTCTGATCGGATTGTTGTTGTTGGAATCTGTTGAGATGGGGACCCTCTGTTCGGATTGAGTACCTTTAAATTGTTAATGATCCAGACCATAATGAAACACACAGTTAGACCTAACACTGGTTTAAAGCTATACAGCCATTTCTGTTAAAATAATGTGCAAGAATACCGAATGACGCAAAGAGTTACGTCATGATGCAGTGCTGAGAGTAGGATAACATGTTGAGAGTAGGATAAGATCTTGAGAGTAGGAAAACATCTTGAGAGTAGGATAACATCTTAAGAGAAGGATAACATGTTGAGAGTAGGATAACATCTTGAGAGTAGGAAAACATCTTGAGAGTAGGATAACATCTTGAGAGTAGGATAACATCTTAAGAGAAGGATAACATGTTGAGAGTAGGATAAGATCTTGAGAGTAGGATAACATCTTGAGAGTAGGATAACATCTTAAAGAGAAGGATAACATGTTGAGAGTAGGATAACATCTTGAGAGTAGGATAACATCTTGAGAGTAGGATAACATCTTGAGAGTAGGATAACATCTTGAGAGTAGGATAACATCCTGAGAGTAGGATAACATCCTGAGAATAGGATAACATCTTGAGAGTAGGATAACATCTTGAGAGTAGGATAACATCTTGAGAGTAGGATAACATCTTGAGAGTAGGATAACATCTTGAGAGTAGGATAACATCTTGAGAGTAGGATAACATCTTGAGAGTAGGATAACATCTTGAGAGTAGGATAACATCTTGAGAGTAGGATAACATCTTGAGAGTAGGATAACATCTTGAGAGTAGGATAACATCCTGAGAGTAGGATAACATCCTGAGAGTAGGATAACATCTTGAGAGTAGGATAACATCTTGAGAGTAGGATAACATCTTGAGAGTAGGATAACATCTTGCGAGTAGGATAACATCCTGAGAGTAGGATAACATCCTGAGAGTAGGATAACATCCTGAGAGTAGGATAACATCTTGAGAGTAGGATAACATCTTGAGAGTAGGATAACATCTTGAGAGTAGGATAACATCTTGAGAGTAGGATAACATCTTGAGAGTAGGATAACATCTTGAGAGTAGGATAACATCTTGAGAGTAGGATAACATGTTGAGAGAAGGATAACATCTTGAGAGTAGGATAACAAGAGAGTAGGATACCATCTTGAGAGTAGGATACCATCTTGAGAGTAGGATACCATCTTGAGAGTAGGATACCATCTTGAGAGTAGGATAACATCTTGAGAGTAGGATACCATCTTGAGAGTAGGATAACATCTTGAGAGTAGGATAACATCTTGAGAGTAGGATACCATCTTGAGAGTAGGATACCATCTTGAGAGTAGGATACCATCTTGAGAGTAGGATACCATCTTGAGAGTAGGATACCATCTTGAGAGTATGATAACATCT
Organism: Siphonodentalium dalli; assembly: GCA_032622095.1. Taxonomy (NCBI): domain Eukaryota; kingdom Metazoa; phylum Mollusca; class Scaphopoda; order Gadilida; family Siphonodentaliidae; genus Siphonodentalium; species Siphonodentalium dalli. The sequence continues at coordinate 222,812,631 of CP136066.1, forward strand.
TGAGAGTAGGATAACATCTTGACAGTAGGATAACATCTTGAGAGTAGGATACCATCTTGAGAGTAGGATACCATCTTGAGAGTAGGATACCATCTTGAGAGTAGGATACCATCTTGAGAGTAGGATAACATCTTGAGAGTAGGATAACATCTTGAGAGGAGGATAACATCATGAGAGTAGGATAACATCTTGAGAGTAGGATACAAAGTTCGGTCTTCTGGGAGTGGGGGTATGATTTATATTTTGATATAAAAACTTGATAAAAATATAATAAAATTGTAATATTCCTGCTTATTCCAATTTTCAAATATTCTATAATGTTCAGATTTATTCTATTAAAATTTTATTCCAGTTTATTCATGGTGACACGTAATCTTCTAGAAAATTCTTGAATTTTAATTCCTGGTCAAGATAACAGGGACTGGATTTAAAAGGCTTGACACTAATGCTCAAATTGTCTCTTACTTCAGTAATATGCACCTTCGTTATGACTGACACCATTATGATTGGCATGGTACGTGTCTCTAAATCCAGAGATTTTTAATATCACAACCCCCCAATTACAGTCGAGTGCCAATGTTTTAACTAGGAAATACTAAACAATAATGCTTTCAGCGTATCTGTCATTTGCAGAATAAGGCCTCTAGAGGGTGAATTTAGTGATACTATCCATGCATGGCAGGCTACCATCACCAAATTCACCTTCTGGGAACCTTGTTCTGCTTATTCTCAATCAACTGCTATGGGAGACCTACAATCAGATTGAAGTTCCCCAGTTGAATTTGTTGATGTTCATCCATTATAGTCACCTCAATTATGCAATTTATCTTCTACAAATTAGGGGATGAAGATGAGGCCTAAGCAGATTGAGGTCACCAGAGGGTGAATTTGGTGATGCTAGCCCACTGTATTGGAGAGCGTCACACTATTTGCAGAGTTGGTTGCTTTACATTAAAGGTGATCTATCTCTTCCTATAACAAGTTTTATATAGTTTCTGGAGCATAAAATAATAAATATGAGATGAACACCCATGTCTGGAAACATGTCTATCAATTAATATTGATGATTATAGCGATATTTTCTTACATAATGCAGTAATCCAGTGGGATATTTTTTTCATTACTATTTTTAGAATAATTGACTGTATGACATAATCAAATAATATCGTCTCAGTAAATCGATTAAATGAATCTTGAGAGTAGGATAACATGTTGAGAGTAGGATAACATGTTGAGAGAAGGATAACATGTTGAGAGTAGGATAACATCTTGAGATTATGATAACATATTGAGAGTAGGATAACATCTTGAGAGTAGGATAACATCTTGAGAGTAGGATAACATCTTGAGAGTAGGATAACATCTTGAGAGTAGGATAACATCTTGAGAGTAGGATAACATCTTGAGAGTAGGATAACATCTTGAGAGTATGATAACATCTTGAGAGTATGATAACATCTTGAGAGTAGGATAACATCTTGAGAGTAGGATAACATCTTGAGAGTAGGATAACATCTTGAGAGTAGGATAACATCTTGAGAGTAGGATATTATCTTGAGAGTAGGATACCATCTTGAGAGTAGGATAACATCTTGAGAGTAGGATAACATCTTGAGAGAAGGATAACATCTTGAGAGTAGGATAACATCTTGAGAGTAGGATAACATCTTGAGAGTAGGATAACATCTTGAGAGTAGGATAACATCTTGAGAGTAGGATAACATCTTGAGAGTAGGATAACATCTTGAGAGTAGGATAACATCCTGAGAGTAGGATAACATCCTGAGAATAGGATAACATCTTGAGAGTAGGATAACATCTTGAGAGTAGGATAACATCTTGAGAGTAGGATAACATCTTGAGAGTAGGATAACATCTTGAGAGTAGGATAACATCTTGAGAGTAGGATAACATCTTGAGAGTAGGATAACATCTTGAGAGTAGGATAACATCTTGAGAGTAGGATAACATCTTGAGAGTAGGATAACATCTTGAGAGTATGATAACATCTTGAGAGTAGGATAACATCTTGAGAGTAGGATAACATCCTGAGAGTAGGATAACATCCTGAGAGTAGGATAACATCTTGAGAGTAGGATAACATCTTGAGAGTAGGATAACATCTTGAGAGTAGGATAACATCTTGAGAGTAGGATAACATCTTGAGAGTAGGATAACATCCTGAGAGTAGGATAACATCCTGAGAGTAGGATAACATCCTGAGAGTAGGATAACATCTTGAGAGTAGGATAACATCTTGAGAGTAGGATAACATCTTGAGAGTAGGATAACATCTTGAGAGTAGGATAACATCTTGAGAGTAGGATAACATCTTGAGAGTAGGATAACATCTTGAGAGTAGGATAACATGTTGAGAGAAGGATAACATCTTGAGAGTAGGATAACAAGAGAGTAGGATACCATCTTGAGAGTAGGATACCATCTTGAGAGTAGGATACCATCTTGAGAGTAGGATAACATCTTGAGAGTAGGATACCATCTTGAGAGTAGGATACCATCTTGAGAGTAGGATAACATCTTGAGAGTAGGATACCATCTTGAGAGTAGGATACCATCTTGAGAGTAGGATACCATCTTGAGAGTAGGATACCATCTTGAGAGTAGGATACCATCTTGAGAGTAGGATACCATCTTGAGAGTATGATAACATCTTGACAGTAGGATAACATATTGAGAGTAGGATACCATCTTGAGAGTAGGATACCATCTTGAGAGTAGGATACCATCTTGAGAGTAGGATACCATCTTGAGAGTAGGATAACATCTTGAGAGTAGGATAACATCTTGAGAGGAGGATAACATCATGAGAGTAGGATAACATCTTGAGAGTAGGATACAAAGTTCGGTCTTCTGGGAGTGGGGGTATGATTTATATTTTGATATAAAAACTTGATAAAAATATAATAAAATTGTAATATTCCTGCTTATTCCAATTTTCAAATATTCTATAATGTTCAGATTTATTCTATTAAAATTTTATTCCAGTTTATTCATGGTGACACGTAATCTTCTAGAAAATTCTTGAATTTTAATTCCTGGTCAAGATAACAGGGACTGGATTTAAAAGGCTTGACACTAATGCTCAAATTGTCTCTTACTTCAGTAATATGCACCTTCGTTATGACTGACACCATTATGATTGGCATGGTACGTGTCTCTAAATCCAGAGATTTTTAATATCACAACCCCCCAATTACAGTCGAGTGCCAATGTTTTAACTAGGAAATACTAAACAATAATGCTTTCAGCGTATCTGTCATTTGCAGAATAAGGACTCTAGAGGGTGAATTTAGTGATACTATCCATGCATGGCAGGCTACCATCACCAAATTCACCTTCTGGGAACCTTGTTCTGCTTATTCTCAATCAACTGCTATGGGAGACCTACAATCAGATTGAAGTTCCCCAGTTGAATTTGTTGATGTTCATCCATTATAGTCACCTCAATTATGCAATTTATCTTCTACAAATTAGGGGATGAAGATGAGGCCTAAGCAGATTGAGGTCACCAGAGGGTGAATTTGGTGATGCTAGCCCACTGTATTGGAGAGCGTCACACTATTTGCAGAGTTGGTTGCTTTACATTAAAGGTGATCTATCTCTTCCTATAACAAGTTTTATATAGTTTCTGGAGCATAAAATAATAAATATGAGATGAACACCCATGTCTGGAAACATGTCTATCAATTAATATTGATGATTATAGCGATATTTTCTTACATAATGCAGTAATCCAGTGGGATATTTTTTTCATTACTATTTTTAGAATAATTGACTGTATGACATAATCAAATAATATCGTCTCAGTAAATCGATTAAATGAATCTGGTGGGATTCAGCAGTGATATAAAAGTCAGGATTTAAAAGGCTTAACACTGACACTCTAATGGTCTCTTACTTCGGTCACATGCACCTTCGTTTGTAGCTGACACGGTGTGTGTATAGTATAATAGTGATAAAAGCCAAAGCCTTATTATACCGAGTAATTCTTACTTTAGTCATTCCTACCACAACATTATGATACAGCAGTGATAGAAACATTTGGATTTAAAAGGCTTAACACTGACACTCAAATTGTCTCTTCTTCGGTCACATGCACCTTCGATTGTACAGTAATGCTCTAAGTAATCGACTTCTTAACCACAGCAGAATTATGGGTAACTTTTTTATTATTATTATAGATACATTTAGAGCGCATTATACAATAAATTAGTTTCAATGCGCTTACAATAGAGACATGGCACACATCCTAAAAATAATGGTAAATAGCGAATGGATAACATTATATACAAAGAACCTAACTAGAAAATACGAAAACTTAACCTTACTCTCAACCGCAGTAAAGGCAATATAAATAAATAAATAAATAACAGTTTGTATAGCTTAAAATCTACCGAAATGCTCTAAAACGCTTGACATGTTAAACATAAAATACAATTGCAAATATAAGATTTAGTCGGAAATATGGCTTGTTGCCATTCATCGGAAAGCTCTCGGGGAGAGACACTGTGGTTATGGAGTCGATTACTTAGGGTATTACTGTAATTCTTACTTTCATCATATAATCCTACCACAACATTATCATACAGCTGTCATATACAAGTCTGGATATAAAAGGATTCAAACTGTCACTCAAATGGACTCTTACCTCGGTCACATGCACCTTCGATATGACTGACACTGCTATGATCATGTGACCAGCCTACAGGGAGATGTGGGAGAAATAGTCTCCCTGAGCTCTGTCACTTCTCCCTGCCTCAATCTCAAGGAGAAGTGACTTTTCCCTACTGTTCCAAAGTGTCACAGTGAAAACTTAAAGAGATTTGTACAGATGAGGACAATTGAAATGATTATATTGGCATAAATGAGTGTGAAAGGATTATAAATGGCTTCACCCTGAAGCTAATTAATGAAGAACACATGGTTTTATCAGTTAATTCTAATATAGAGGTGTTAGTTGGATATCACTGTTTTGTGACTACTCTCTCATTCCACTCCACTTCTCTGTGAAGGAGAAGTGACTTCTCCCTGTTTTTACTCTCCAGGCTCGTCCCTGCTATGATCATGCCGGAGTACCTTCGATATGACTGACACTGCTATGGTCATGCCGGAGTTTAGTGTGCCTGTCATTTGCACAATAAGGTCCCCAGAGGCTGAATTTAGTGACGCTATCCCGCATAGTGGGCTAGCATCACCAAATTCACCCTCAGGGGACCTCATTCTGCATAGCCTCATCTATAATGGGAGATATAGACTCAGATTGAAGCTCCAAAATTGTGAATATTGTGATGTACACTCATTGGGAACCTCGATTATGCAATGAATCGTCTGCCAATTTGGGGATAAAGAGAAAATAAACTAAAAAAGAAATATAATCTATGTGAAGAAGTTTCTATAGGAATTTCATAATAAAGAAACTTTCCAGAGAAGATGAGGCCTAAGCAGAATGAGGTTCCCAGAGGGTGAATTTAGTGATGCTAGCTCACTATTTGGGATAGTGTCACTAAATTCACTCTCTGCATGGGGACCTCATTCTGCAAATGATAGGTACATTAAACTCAGGCTTGGTTATGATTGGCATGTTGTCTCTAAATCCACAGAGATTTCTCAACCCCCAGTTGCAGAGTGCCAAAGTTTCAACTAGGAAATAATAAAACATAGTGCTTACCATTTATTGAAGATATTTTCATACTGAACAACTCTTAATTCCACACTGAGTCACATGTTGAGCTCAAAGTGAATGCTACCGACATCAACACACTCTAATAACTCGGCAACTAAAAAACCCAGGATTAATGACTCCGCAGCTAATTGTCAGTTCATGGCAGAAGTTATTACAGTAGAATATGTCGTATATTACAGCTTTATACAAGCCTTGAAATAGGGTGTCTGTCATTTGCAGAATGAGGTCCCCAGAGGGTGAATTTAGTGATGCTACCCCGCATTCACCCTCTGGGGACCTCATTCTGCTTACAACTCAGGAGAATGAGGTTCCCTGAGGGTGAATTTGGTGATGCTAGCCCACTATGCGGGGTAGCATAACTAAATTCACCCTCTGGGGACCTCATTCTGCAAATGACAGACACCCTATTTCAAGGCTTGGCTTTATATATATACTATGAAAAACACCCAATAACTCCAGACTATTAACTCGGCAATTAATAAATTCACAGCCAATTGCAGGTTCATTATCGTCAACGTATTGAAATAGTGTGTCTTGTCATTTGCAGTAGCAGGTCCACAGAGGGTGAATTTAGTGACGCTGTCCCGCACGGTGGGCTGGCGTACCAAATTCACACTCTGGAGACCTCATTTTGCTTAGGCCTCATCTTCTGGGAAGCATCTATAGTATTAAATTAACATTGTTTTTAGTTACATTTCCCTTCTAGGAAGTTTCTATATCCCCTAATTTGCAGAAGATAAAATTCATAATTGAGGTGCCCAATGGGTGAACATCACCTTCAACTGGGGAACTTCAATCTGATCCTAGGTCTGCCATAGCAGTTGAGGGCCTTAGCAGAATGAGGTCCCCAGAGGGTGAATAGGCGATGCTAGCCCGCTATGCGGGATAGTATCACTAAATTCACCCTCTGGGGACCTCATTCTGCAAATGACAGACACGCTATTTGCAGGCTTGACGGTGGGCTGGCGTCACCAAATTCACCCTCTGGGGACCTCATTCTACTTATAAGCCTAAACTGCTATGGGAGACCTTGGATCAGATTGATCGTCATCTCTTCTGGAATGTATCTTTATTATCAAATTAACAAGTTTATTAGTTTCTTCAGAAACTTCTTTAGAAAGTTTCTTTTTCTTTTTTAGTTTAGTTTCTCTTTTTTCCCAAATTGGCAGACAACATGCACATTGCATAATCGAGGTGCCCAATGGGTGCACATCACCATATTCACAATCTAAGAACTTAAATCTGTGTCTTGGTCTCACATAGCAAATGAGGCCTAAGCAGAATGAGGTCACCAGAGGGTGAATTTAGCGATGATAGACTGCAAATGTCCAACATCAAATTTTGAGGCCAGCATATAAAATTTCCATCTGGATGGTTCTTCACAGTAATATAGCAGACTGTATTTTCATCTTGCCCAAGATGGATGGATGGATACAAGGTGATATTCGTCGTTTGCATCTGCATGACCAAGTATCAAACAATTTTTAATCCGATTCCCTGCTTTGCCCCATCTGCTATTTCGACACCTGGTCTATGATTAGCAGTCCTTATTCTAATTCGTCCCAGTCCTAATTCGCGATGTATTGGATGGAGGGTGACAAGTTATCGAGATGCCACATCCCTGGTGGGATCCAAATTTCGAAGCAAAATATATATCCATATGTGAGTTAGTACCAAAAACATTGTAACTTACCATTAACTTGATGTATTTCCATAATAAACAACTTCCACACTGAATCACATGATGCATCCAAAGCAAAGTTAATATTTCACCAACAACACAAATAATTCCACACTCTAATAACTCCGTTCACAACTAATTGCATGGTCACTGTGGAATATCATTTCTGTGGTACACACAGTCAGTAGATAAGCAAATATAGATACAGAGGTCCATGGCGAATATTCTATAGATATAAAACACAATCACTGTGCTGCCCCCCCCCCAAGGTAAAACATATTATACATGTAGTATACAGAGCTATGGGTTCAACTGCACCTGCCCCTCATTTGAAGCTCAGTAATGCCCGAGAAATACAAGGATTCCCGGGTGCTTTCCGATGAATGGCAACAAGCCATATTTCCGACTAAATCCTGAAAAGTTACCCATAATTCTGTTGTGTTTAAGGAATCGATTACTTAGGGCATTACTGTACCAACTCCCAATTCCCTGCTTCATTTACATGCACACACATATTACGTTTTTAAAGGTCCACTTAATTTTCGAACACCAGATAATTTTTATATAAAACATATAAGCCATCTATTATATATTTTTGGAACTTATGTCTGTCTGTGTGTATGTGTTTTATGGACTCATAAACTGCTTGACCGATCCGACTCAAATTTGTTATGTAGACTAAATTTGATCCCAGGAAAAATTTGGACGGGTCCAATTTTATGTGCAACCGGGTATATAATAAGTCTATAATAAGTTTTATATACATTCCTGGGTGTAAAGTTGGTCTATCTCGTTCTGCACATTTTATAAAATAATAGATATAAATATGAGTCGAAGACACCTGTCCAGAAACTTTCCTATCAATTGATATTGATTTTATTTTGAATTTTCGGGTAAAATACATATGATAAATTTGGGGCAGAGCATAGCAAATGAGAGGACTCTTATCTCTATCTGATATTGCCTAATAATAGTAACAAAATAATGTCCCAATTGATTATCGCATTATACAGGAAATTATTGATGTAAAATCAATATTAATTGATAAAAGCGTTTCCGGACAGGGGTCTTTGATTCATTTATATTATTTTATACCTCGGAAATTATATAAAACGTGTTATAGGAAGAGATAGACCATCTTAACCCTTTACCCAACAGAAGGGCCCTGTGCCAATGCATTCTCTTATATATGCGAGTCGACCATAGGTCGCCTCGCATATATAAGAGAATGCATTGGCTTAACACATTACAAATTATAAAATTGTTAAAGAATGTAAGAAAAAATGGTAAAAAAATTTTTTTTTAGGCCAATGCATTCTCTTATATATGCGAGGCGACCTATGGTCGACTCGCATATATAAGAGAATGCATTGGCACAGGGCATAACTGTAACTATCACAATGTGGTCAAGGAGCCGGTTCCAATTTGTATGGTTCTATTGAGACAGACCAAAGATATTTTAGGCTGTTGAAGCTTTATTTGGCCGGTTTTGGCCGGTTTGTTGGGTAAAGGGATAATGGAAGGGAAAATCTTTACTTGAAATTCCTCTTTTTTGTTTCAGGAATGGAAAGTTATTCTTGGATTATTAGGGAGGGCTGATCAAGATAAAATCTTGTCACAATGTCCCTGGAGGGAAACAAACTTCAAAGGGAGTTAATTACTTTAAACAATATAGCTTACCATTAGCTGAATGTATTTCCATAACAAACAACTCTTAATATTTCCACACTGAATCACATGTTGCTTTCAAAGTTAATGATAATAATTCGACATTCTGAAACTAAAAAAAACCTGCAGCTAATTGTAGGTTCACTGTGAATATTTCACCTATCCACTTCATCGAATAACAATAAATGATAGTCATGACTTCTGCGATACACACTGTCAGATAAGCAAACATAGATACGGAAGTCCACACCGGATAATCTATTGGTATCGAACACAATCAATGTCACGTCCTGAGGCAAAGGTTTCCAGAGTGAAAAGATGCGTCCAAATTAAATCAGAGCCGATATAAGGTGAGTATCAAGTCTGGTAATAGTGTGTCTGACATTTACAGAATGAGGTCCCCAGAGGGTGAATTTAGTGATTCTACCCTGCACCGTGGGCTAGCATCACCAAACTCACCTTCTGGGGACCTCATTATGCTTAGGCCTCAGCATCTGGGAAGTATATATATAGTGTCTCAAATTAACATTGTTTTTAGTTACTTATTCCTTTCTGTACAGTTTCTATATCCCCTAAATTGCAGATGATATATTGCATAATCAAGTAATATATGAACATCTCCAACTTCAGTACAAAATTCCCATTTGTACTCACCCCATTAAGTTTTATAACTGCTATTGTATTGTTTATATACATTGTGTATTACATTGTGACAAATTGTAACAAAAAGAATTAAAAATTTAAAAAAAAAACATTTACAACTGCAACCTCAAGCGTTAAAAGTAGAAAATTGAAACCAAAAACTCCCATATATGGTACAAAAGTTTCAAAAAGTTGTTGTTGTTTCAGGACCAAAAATCTGTTTCAGATATACTCTAATGTGAGTTAACCTTTCATGATGGGAGCTGTGCTGGTGCAACATTAAATATCCTGTGCCACTGCATTCTCTTATATATGTGAGTCTCCCATAGAGAGCCTTGCATATATAGCAGAATGCACTGGCTTACAAGGTCAAGGTAAATATTGTTAGGTCATTACATTCTTTTATATATGCGAGGCTTGCATATATAAGAGAATGCATTGGCACAGGGTTTTCGAAAAATTTCAGGAAGCTCATGGAAGTGTTAATACTGCAACTTACCATTAACGGCATGTATTTCCATAATGAACAAATCAAATATCTCCAAAGATGAATCACATGTCGCATTCAATCTGAGTATTTAGTACGGCACGAACTCGACAAACTATAATAACTTAATTGACACATAATAATTACGTAACTAAACAATCCACAACTAATAACTCCGCAGATAATTGCAGGTTCGGGGTGAATATTTCACCAATCCACTGCGTTGAACAACAATAACTGATAGTCATTGACTTCTGCGATACCCGCTGTCAGCAGATAAGCGAATATAGCTACGAAAGTCGACACCGGATAATCTATTGGTATCGAACACAATCAATGTCACGTCCCGAGGCAAAGGTTCCGAGAGAAAAGATGAGTCCAAATTATATCAGAAACGATATGATAGAAGATTACATGAAACAACGTGTATTGCAGTAGGGTATGGAAGTATGGATTGTGGGGTCCTCAGAGACCAGTTTACAGAAGTAACAAAACATAACTGTATCTTCGTTCATTCATGACTGCACTCACTAGCTGCGCTCATTTATAATTCACCGCATATCAATAATATTCATTGTCAACTACGGTGTTGACGCGGGGATACGGACAGTTGAAAGATGCCAAATCTGCTACAATGTCATATAACAGGGAGCATTCTTCCAAGAAGTAATTTGTTAATGTTAATATTGTTGATAATTATGTTGGAATAAAATTAATAAATTTAAATAAGTTTTATTTTCTTTATTTTCATGTTATGATGGAGGGATAATGCGATGAAAAAAAATCTCCCTATTTCTCCCTAAATCTCCCTATATTGGAAGACTGATCTCACTATTTCATATAATACCAGGTTGACATGTCTGGCTGCAAGCTGTCATAGGCAAAATTGGCCAAAGTTGTTTTTCCCCCAAAATTGTAAATCTATTTGATTTTGTAATGGGAGCGACATGAGAATCAAATTTATGGTATGATCAATTGCTAATTGATTAGGTGATACAGCTTAACCCTTTACCCAACAAACCGGCCAAAACCGGCCAAATAAAGCTTCAACAGCCTAAAATATCTTCGGTCTGTCTCAATAGAACCATACAAATATGGATATCATTGGAACCGGCTCCTTGACCACATTGTGATAGTTACAGTTATGCCCTGTGCCAATGCATTCTCTTATATATGCAAGTCAACCATAGGTCGCCTCGCATATATAAGAGAATGCATTGGCCTAAAAAAAAATCTTTTTTTAACACTTTTTACCATTTTTTCTTACATTCTTTAACAATTTTATAATTTTTAATGTGTTAAGCCAGTGCATTCTCTTATATATGCGAGGCGACCTATGGTCGACTCGCATATATAAGAGAATGCATTGGCACAGGGCCCTTCTGTTGGGTAAAGGGTTAATGGGTAACAGGGACTCATGGCTGTGCACTAAAAACATCGTAATAAAACAGTAATGAGGATTAACACTAATGAATCCTTTGTCTGTCAAAAGGCTCAATGGTAGATGGTGGAGAGCGGTATATTGTCAAGTAACAATGGTAGGATTAAAGAAGTCTAGACACTGTATTTGAAGGTAAGGACATGCTTATATAGAATGTTAGATGTTAACGGAACTCAATCCGATCAGGCAGTCCCCATAACATCAAGTTACAACAACAACAACATTTCTTCAAATACGTTTTAGTTATCAGAATCGATTAATTACAACAAAATAATGCTAACCACTGTCAACTATGGTATAAAATTTCCCAAAACTTGTTATTTACCAACATGTTGTTCACAATGAAATATGGCAGTATTATCACTTGATTATCACAATATTTGGCCGTATTACCACTTGATGTTAGCGTTATCCAACTTCATCCGCAACTTTGTCTGAGACTGCCACCTTGACAAATTTTTTCCAGGCCATAAAAAATACATACATGTATCTCGAAAAATAACAAATTTCAAAAATTGATATCTAATCACTCTGAGCTTTGATGGGTGGGTTCCTCGACTCAAATCAGATATTCCCCCCCCCCCCCCGAAGCCAAAGAAATTGTAATTTGGGAGCGTTAATTCGGATTATGCATCTTTAAATAAAACAGAAATATTCATTAATTGTGAGAGCAGAAAATGAGGATTTAATTTGGCCAAAAAAAACTGAAAGGTTTTTCGGCCCAGCGTGTACTCTGATACGGCATGTACTCTGATACGGCCCAGCATGTACTCTGATACAGCCCAGCATGTACACTGATACGGCCCAGCATGTACACTGATACAGCCCAGCATGTACACTGATACGGCCCAGCATGTACTCTGATACAGCCCAGCATGTACACTGATACGGCCCAGCATGTACTCTGATACGGCCCAGCATGTACTCTGATACGGCCCAGCATGTACACTGATATGGCCCAGCATGTACACTGATACAGCCCAGCGTGGATACTGATACGGCCCAGCATGTACTCTGATACAGCCCAGCATGTACTCTGATACGGTCCAGCATGTACACTGATACGGCCCAGCATGTACTCTGATACAGCCCAGCGTGTACTCTGATACGGCCCAGCATGTACACTGATACGGCCCAGCATGTACTCTGATACGGCCCAGCATGTACTCTGATACGGCCCAGCATGTACTCTGATACGGCCCAGCATGTACACTGATACGGCCCAGCGTGGATACTGATACGGCCCAGCATGTACTCTGATACGGCCCAGCATGTACACTGATACAGCCCAGCGTGGATACTGATACGGCCCAGCATGTACTCTGATACAGCCCAGCATGTACTCTGATACGGCCCAGCATGTACACTGATACGGCCCAGCATGTACACTGATACGGCCCAGCATGTACTCTGATACGGCCCAGCATGTACACTGATACGGCCCAGCATGTACACTGATACGGCCCAGCATGTACTCTGATACGGCCCAGCATGTACACTGATACGGCCCAGCATGTACTCTGATACGGCCCAGCATGTACACTGATACAGCCCAGCATGTACTCTGATACAGCCCAGCATGTACTCTGATACGGCCCAGCATGTACTCTGATACAGCCCAGCATGTACTCTGATACAGCCCAGCATGTACTCTGATACGGCCCAGCATGTACACTGATACAGCCCAGCGTGGATACTGATACGGCCCAGCATGTACTCTGATACGGCCCAGCATGTACACTGATACGGCCCAGCATGTACACTGATACGGCCCAGCATGTACTCTGATACGGCCCAGCATGTACACTGATACAGCCCAGCGTGGATACTGATACGGCCCAGCATGTACTCTGATACGGCCCAGCATGTACACTGATACGGCCCAGCATGTACTCTGATACGGCCCAGCATGTACACTGATACGGCCCAGCATGTACTCTGATACGGCCCAGCATGTACACTGATACGGCCCAGCATGTACACTGATACGGCCCAGCATGTACTCTGATACGGCCCAGCATGTACACTGATACGGCCCAGCATGTACTCTGATACGGCCCAGCATGTACTCTGATACGGCCCAGCATGTACACTGATATGGCCCAGCATGTACACTGATACAGCCCAGCGTGGATACTGATACGGCCCAGCATGTACTCTGATACAGCCCAGCATGTACTCTGATACGGCCCAGCATGTACTCTGATACGGCCCAGCATGTTCTCTGATACAGCCCAGCATGTACACTGATACAGCCCAGCGTGGATACTGATACGGCCCAGCATGTACTCTGATACAGCCCAGCATGTACTCTGATACGGCCCAGCATGTACACTGATACGGCCCAGCATGTACACTGATACGGCCCAGCATGTACACTGATACGGCCCAGCATGTACTCTGATACAGCCCAGCATGTACTCTGATACGGCCCAGCATGTACACTGATACGGCCCAGCATGTACACTGATACAGCCCAGCATGTACTCTGATACGGCCCAGCATGTACTCTGATACGGCCCAGCATGTACACTGATACAGCCCAGCATGTACACTGATACGGCATGTACACTGATACGGCATGTACACTGATACGGCCCAGCATGTACTCTGATACGGCCCAGCATGTACACTGATACAGCCCAGCATGTACACTGATACAGCCCAGCATGTACTCTGATACAGCCCAGCATGTACTCTGATACGGCCCAGCATGTACACTGATACAGCCCAGCATGTACACTGATACAGCCCAGCATGTACTCTGATACGGCCCAGCATGTACTCTGATACGGCCCAGCATGTACTCTGATACAGCCCAGCATGTACTCTGATACAGCCCAGCATGTACACTGATACAGCCCAGCATGTACACTGATACAGCCCAGCATGTACTCTGATACAGCCCAGCATGTACACTGATACGGCCCAGCATGTACTCTGATACGGCCCAGCATGTACACTGATACAGCCCAGCATGTACTCTGATACGGCCCAGCATGTACTCTGATACGGCCCAGCATGTACTCTGATACAGCCCAGCATGTACTCTGATACAGCCCAGCATGTACACTGATACAGCCCAGCATGTACTCTGATACGGCCCAGCATGTACTCTGATACGGCCCAGCATGTACACTGATACGGCCCAGCATGTACACTGATACGGCCCAGCATGTACTCTGATACAGCCCAGCATGTACTCTGATACAGCCCAGCATGTACTCTGATACAGCCCAGCATGAACTCTGATACGGCCCAGCATGTACTCTGATACGGCCCAGCATGTACACTGATACGGCCCAGCGTGTACTCTGATACAGCCCAGCATGTACACTGATACGGCCCAGCATGTACACTGATACAGCCCAGCATGTACACTGATATGGCCCAGCATGTACACTGATACAGCCCAGCATGTACACTGATACGGCCCAGCATGTACACTGATACGGCCCAGCATGTACACTGATACGGCCCAGCATGTACACTGATATGGCCCAGCATGTACACTGACACGGCCCAGCATGTACTCTGATACGGCCCAGCATGTACACTGATACGGCCCAGCATGTACTCTGATACGGCCCAGCATGTACACTGATACGGCCCAGCATGTACACTGATACGGCCCAGCATGTACACTGATACGGCCCAGCATGTACACTGATACAGCCCAGCATGTACTCTGATACAGCCCAGCATGTACTCTGATACGGCCCAGCATGTACACTGATACGGCCCAGCATGTACACTGATACGGCCCAGCGTGTACTCTGATACGGCCCAGCATGTACACTGATACAGCCCAGCATGTACACTGATACGGCCCAGCATGTACACTGATACGGCCCAGCATGTACACTGATACGGCCCAGCATGTACACTGATACAGCCCAGCATGTACACTGATATGGCCCAGCATGTACACTGATACAGCCCAGCATGTACACTGATACAGCCCAGCATGTACACTGATATGGCATGTACACTGATGCGGCCCAGCATGTACTCTGATACAGCCCAGCATGTACACTGATACGGCCCAGCATGTACACTGATACAGCCCAGCATGTACTCTGATACAGCCCAGCATGTACACTGATACGGCCCAGCATGTACACTGATACGGCCCAGCATGTACTCTGATACAGCCCAGCATGTACTCTGATACGGCCCAGCATGTACTCTGATACAGCCCAGCATGTACTCTGATACAGCCCAGCATGTACTCTGATACGGCCCAGCATGTACACTGATATGGCATGTACACTGATACGGCCCAGCATGTACTCTGATACAGCCCAGCATGTACTCTGATACAGCCCAGCATGTACTCTGATACCGCCCAGCATGTACACTGATATGGCATGTACACTGATACGGCCCAGCATGTACTCTGATACAGCCCAGCATGTACACTGATACAGCCCAGCATGTACACTGATACGGCCCAGCATGTACTCTGATACAGCCCAGCATGTACTCTGATACAGCCCAGCATGTACTCTGATACAGCCCAGCATGTACACTGATATGGCATGTACACTGATACGGCCCAGCATGTACTCTGATACAGCCCAGCATGTACACTGATACAGCCCAGCATGTACACTGATACAGCCCAGCATGTACACTGATATGGCATGTACTCTGATACGGCCCAGCATGTACTCTGATACAGCCCAGCATGTACTCTGATACAGCCCAGCATGTACACTGATACGGCCCAGCATGTACACTGATACGGCCCAGCATGTACACTGATACAGCCCAGCATGTACACTGATATGGCCCAGCATGTACACTGATACGGCCCAGCATGTACACTGATACGGCCCAGCATGTACACTGATACGGCCCAGCATGTACTCTGATACAGCCCAGCATGTACTCTGATACAGCCCAGCATGTACACTGATACGGCCCAGCATGTACACTGATACGGCCCAGCATGTACACTGATACGGCCCAGCATGTACACTGATACGGCCCAGCATGTACACTGATACGGCCCAGCATGTACACTGATACGGCCCAGCATGTACACTGATACAGCCCAGCATGTACACTGATACGGCCCAGCATGTACACTGATACGGCCCAGCATGTACACTGATACGGCCCAGCATGTACACTGATACGGCATGTACTCTGATACGGCCCAGCATGTACACTGATACGGCCCAGCATGTACTCTGATACAGCCCAGCATGTACTCTGATACAGCCCAGCATGTACACTGATACGGCCCAGCATGTACACTGATACGGCCCAGCATGTACTCTGATACAGCCCAGCATGTACTCTGATACAGCCCAGCATGTACACTGATACGGCCCAGCATGTACACTGATACGGCCCAGCATGTACACTGATACGGCCCAGCATGTACACTGATACGGCCCAGCATGTACACTGATACGGCCCAGCATGTACACTGATACGGCCCAGCATGTACACTGATACAGCCCAGCATGTACACTGATACAGCCCAGCATGTACACTGATACGGCCCAGCATGTACACTGATACGGCCCAGGATGTACACTGATACGGCCCAGCATGTACTCTGATACGGCCCAGCATGTACACTGATACGGCCCAGCATGTACACTGATACGGCCCAGCATGTACACTGATACGGCCCAGCATGTACACTGATACGGCCCAGCATGTACACTGATACGGCCCAGCATGTACACTGATACGGCATGTACACTGATACGGCCCAGCATGTACACTGATACAGCCCAGCATGTACACTGATACGGCCCAGCATGTACACTGATACGGCATGTACACTGATACGGCCCAGCATGTACACTGATACAGCCCAGCATGTACACTGATACGGCCCAGCGTGTACTCTGATACGGCCCAGCGTGTACTCTGATACGGCATGTACTCTGATACGACATGTACTCTGATACGGCCCAGCGTGTACACTGATACAGTCCAGCATGTACTCTGATACGGCCCAGCGTGTACTCTGATACGGCCCAGCATGTACACTGATACAGCCCAGCATGTACACTGATACGGCCCAGCATGTACACTGATACGGCCCAGCATGTACACTGATATGGCCCAGCATGTACACTGATACAGCCCAGCATGTACACTGATACAGCCCAGCATGTACACTGATATGGCCCAGCATGTACACTGATACAGCCCAGCATGTACACTGATATGGCATGTACACTGATACGGCCCAGCATGTACACTGATACAGCCCAGCATGTACACTGATACGGCATGTACACTGATACGGCCCAGCATGTACACTGATATGGCATGTACACTGATACGGCCCAGCATGTACACTGATACGGCCCAGCATGTACACTGATATGGCCCAGCATGTACACTGATACAGCCCAGCATGTACACTGATACAGCCCAGCATGTACACTGATATGGCATGTACACTGATACAGCCCAGCATGTACACTGATATGGCATGTACACTGATACGGCCCAGCATGTACACTGATACGGCCCAGCATGTACACTGATACAGCCCAGCATGTACTCTGATACGGCCCAGCGTGTACACTGATACGGCCCAGCATGTACTCTGATACAGCCCAGCATGTACTCTGATACGGCCCAGCATGTACTCTGATACGGCCCAGCATGTACACTGATATGGCCCAGCATGTACACTGATACAGCCCAGCATGTACACTGATACGGCCCAGCATGTACACTGATATGGCCCAGCATGTACACTGATACAGCCCAGCATGTACACTGATACGGCCCAGCATGTACACCGATATGGCCCAGCATGTACACTGATACGGCCCAGCATGTACACTGATACGGCCCAGCATGTACACTGATATGGCCCAGCATGTACACTGATACAGCCCAGCATGTACACTGATACAGCCCAGCATGTACACTGATATGGCATGTACACTGATACAGCCCAGCATGTACACTGATATGGCATGTACACTGATACGGCCCAGCATGTACTCTGATACGGCCCAGCATGTACACTGATACAGTCCAGCATGTACACTGATACGGCCCAGCATGTACACTGATACAGTCCAGCATGTACACTGATACGGCCCAGCATGTACACTGATACGGCCCAGCATGTACACTGATACGGCCCAGCATGTACACTGATACGGCCCAGCATGTACACTGATACGGCCCAGCATGTACACTGATACGGCCCAGCATGTCCTCTGATACAGCCCAGCATGTACACTGATACAGCCCAGCATGTACACTGATACGGCCCAGCATGTACACTGATATGGCCCAGCATGTACACTGATACAGCCCAGCATGTACACTGATACAGCCCAGCATGTACACTGATACAGCCCAGCATGTACACTGATATGGCATGTACACTGATGCGGCCCAGCATGTACTCTGATACAGCCCAGCATGTACACTGATACGGCCCAGCATGTACTCTGATACGGCCCAGCATGTACACTGATAGGGCCCAGCATGTACTCTGATACGGCCCAGCATGTACACTGATACAGCCCAGCATGTACTCTGATAAAGCCCAGCATGTACACTGATACGGCCCAGCATGTACACTGATACAGCCCAGCATGTACTCTGATACAGCCCAGCATGTACTCTGATACGGCCCAGCATGTACTCTGATACAGCCCAGCATGTACTCTGATACAGCCCAGCATGTACTCTGATACAGCCCAGCATGTACTCTGATACAGCCCAGCATGTACACTGATACAGCCCAGCATGTACACTGATTCGGCCCAGCATGTACACTGATACAGCCCAGCATGTACTCTGATACAGCCCAGCATGTACTCTGATACAGCCCAGCATGTACTCTGATACGGCCCAGCATGTACTCTGATACAGCCCAGCATGTACTCTGATACAGCCCAGCATGTACTCTGATACAGCCCAGCATGTACTCTGATACAGCCCAGCATGTACACTGATACAGCCCAGCATGTACTCTGATACGGCCCAGCATGTACACTGATACAGCCCAGCATGTACTCTGATACGGCCCAGCATGTACACTGATACAGCCCAGCATGTACTCTGATACGGCCCAGCATGTACACTGATACAGCCCAGCATGTACACTGATACGGCCCAGCATGTACACTGATACGGCCCAGCATGTACACTGATACAGCCCAGCATGTACTCTGATACGGCCCAGCATGTACACTGATACAGCCCAGCATGTACACTGATACAGCCCAGCATGTACACTGATATGGCCCAGCATGTACACTGATACGGCCCAGCATGTACTCTGATACGGCCCAGCATGTACACTGATACAGCCCAGCATGTACACTGATACCACCCAGCATGTACACTGATACCACCCAGCATGTACACTGATACGGCCCAGCATGTACACTGATACGGCCCAGCATGTACTCTGATACAGCCCAGCATGTACACTGATACGGCCCAGCATGTACACTGATACGGCCCAGCATGTACACTGATACCACCCAGCATGTACACTGATACGGCCCAGCATGTACACTGATACGGCCCAGCATGTACTCTGATACGGCCCAGCATGTACACTGATACGGCCCAGCATGTACACTGATACGGCCCAGCATGTACACTGATACGGCCCAGCATGTACACTGATACAGCCCAGCATGTACACTGATACGGCCCAGCATGTACACTGATACGGCCCAGCATGTACACTGATACGGCCAGGCATGTACACTGATACCGCCCAGCATGTACACTGATACGGCCCAGCATGTACACTGATACGGCCCAGCATGTACTCTGATACAGCCCAGCATGTACACTGATACAGCCCAGCATGTACACTGATACAGCCCAGCATGTACTCTGATACAGCCCAGCATGTACTCTGATACAGCCCAGCATGTACTCTGATACGGCCCAGCATGTACTCTGATACAGCCCAGCATGTACACTGATACGGCCCAGCATGTACTCTGATACGGCCCAGCATGTACTCTGATACGGCCCAGCATGTACTCTGATACAGCCCAGCATGTACTCTGATACAGCCCAGCATGTACTCTGATACAGCCCAGCATGTACTCTGATACAGCCCAGCATGCACACTGATACGGCCCAGCATGTACTCTGATACGGCCCAGCATGTACTCTGATACGGCCCAGCATGTACACTGATACAGCCCAGCGTGTACACTGATACAGCCCAGCATGTACTCTGATACGGCCCAGCGTGTACTCTGATACGGCCCAGCATGTACTCTGATACGGCCCAGCATGTACACTGATACGGCCCAGCATGTACACTGATACGGCCCAGCATGTACTCTGATACAGCCCAGTGTGTACTCTGATACAGCCCAGCATGTACACTGATACAGCCCAGCGTGTACTCTGATACAGCCCAGTGTGTACTCTGATACAGCCCAGCGTGTACACTGATACGGCCCAGCATGTACACTGATACAGCCCAGCGTGTACACTGATACAGCCCAGCATGTACTCTGATACGGCCCAGCGTGTACTCTGATACGGCCCAGCGTGTACTCTGATACGGCCCAGCATGTACTCTGATACGGCGCAGCATGTACTCTGATACGGCCCAGCATGTACACTGATACGGCCCAGCATGTACACTGATACGGCCCAGCATGTACACTGATACGGCCCAGCATGTACACTGATACGGCCCAGCATGTACTCTGATACGGCCCAGCATGTACACTGATACGGCCCAGCGTGTACTCTGATACGGCCCAGCATGTACACTGATACGGCCCAGCATGTACACTGATACGGCCCAGCATGTACACTGATACGGCCCAGCATGTACTCTGATACGGCCCAGCATGTACACTGATACGGCCCAGCATGTACACTGATACGGCCCAGCATGTACACTGATACAGCCCAGCATGTACACTGATACGGCATGTACTCTGATACGGCCCAGCATGTACACTGATACGGCATGTACACTGATACGGCCCAGCATGTACACTGATACAGCCCAGCATGAACTCTGATACGGCCCAGCATGTACTCTGATACGGCCCAGCATGTACACTGATACGGCCCAGCGTGTACTCTGATACAGCCCAGCATGTACACTGATACGGCCCAGCATGTACACTGATACAGCCCAGCATGTACACTGATATGGCCCAGCATGTACACTGATACAGCCCAGCATGTACACTGATACGGCCCAGCATGTACACTGATACGGCCCAGCATGTACACTGATACGGCCCAGCATGTACACTGATATGGCCCAGCATG
Source organism: Siphonodentalium dalli (assembly GCA_032622095.1). NCBI lineage: Eukaryota > Metazoa > Mollusca > Scaphopoda > Gadilida > Siphonodentaliidae > Siphonodentalium > Siphonodentalium dalli. The sequence goes on from CP136066.1 coordinate 222,834,526, forward strand.
TACACTGATACGGCCCAGCATGTACTCTGATACGGCCCAGCATGTACACTGATACGGCCCAGCATGTACTCTGATACGGCCCAGCATGTACACTGATACGGCCCAGCATGTACACTGATACGGCCCAGCATGTACACTGATACGGCCCAGCATGTACACTGATACAGCCCAGCATGTACTCTGATACAGCCCAGCATGTACTCTGATACGGCCCAGCATGTACACTGATACGGCCCAGCATGTACACTGATACGGCCCAGCGTGTACTCTGATACGGCCCAGCATGTACACTGATACAGCCCAGCATGTACACTGATACGGCCCAGCATGTACACTGATACGGCCCAGCATGTACACTGATACGGCCCAGCATGTACACTGATACAGCCCAGCATGTACACTGATATGGCCCAGCATGTACACTGATACAGCCCAGCATGTACACTGATACAGCCCAGCATGTACACTGATATGGCATGTACACTGATGCGGCCCAGCATGTACTCTGATACAGCCCAGCATGTACACTGATACGGCCCAGCATGTACACTGATACAGCCCAGCATGTACTCTGATACAGCCCAGCATGTACACTGATACGGCCCAGCATGTACACTGATACGGCCCAGCATGTACTCTGATACAGCCCAGCATGTACTCTGATACGGCCCAGCATGTACTCTGATACAGCCCAGCATGTACTCTGATACAGCCCAGCATGTACTCTGATACGGCCCAGCATGTACACTGATATGGCATGTACACTGATACGGCCCAGCATGTACTCTGATACAGCCCAGCATGTACTCTGATACAGCCCAGCATGTACTCTGATACCGCCCAGCATGTACACTGATATGGCATGTACACTGATACGGCCCAGCATGTACTCTGATACAGCCCAGCATGTACACTGATACAGCCCAGCATGTACACTGATACGGCCCAGCATGTACTCTGATACAGCCCAGCATGTACTCTGATACAGCCCAGCATGTACTCTGATACAGCCCAGCATGTACACTGATATGGCATGTACACTGATACGGCCCAGCATGTACTCTGATACAGCCCAGCATGTACACTGATACAGCCCAGCATGTACACTGATACAGCCCAGCATGTACACTGATATGGCATGTACTCTGATACGGCCCAGCATGTACTCTGATACAGCCCAGCATGTACTCTGATACAGCCCAGCATGTACACTGATACGGCCCAGCATGTACACTGATACGGCCCAGCATGTACACTGATACAGCCCAGCATGTACACTGATATGGCCCAGCATGTACACTGATACGGCCCAGCATGTACACTGATACGGCCCAGCATGTACACTGATACGGCCCAGCATGTACTCTGATACAGCCCAGCATGTACTCTGATACAGCCCAGCATGTACACTGATACGGCCCAGCATGTACACTGATACGGCCCAGCATGTACACTGATACGGCCCAGCATGTACACTGATACGGCCCAGCATGTACACTGATACGGCCCAGCATGTACACTGATACGGCCCAGCATGTACACTGATACAGCCCAGCATGTACACTGATACGGCCCAGCATGTACACTGATACGGCCCAGCATGTACACTGATACGGCCCAGCATGTACACTGATACGGCATGTACTCTGATACGGCCCAGCATGTACACTGATACGGCCCAGCATGTACTCTGATACAGCCCAGCATGTACTCTGATACAGCCCAGCATGTACACTGATACGGCCCAGCATGTACACTGATACGGCCCAGCATGTACTCTGATACAGCCCAGCATGTACTCTGATACAGCCCAGCATGTACACTGATACGGCCCAGCATGTACACTGATACGGCCCAGCATGTACACTGATACGGCCCAGCATGTACACTGATACGGCCCAGCATGTACACTGATACGGCCCAGCATGTACACTGATACGGCCCAGCATGTACACTGATACAGCCCAGCATGTACACTGATACAGCCCAGCATGTACACTGATACGGCCCAGCATGTACACTGATACGGCCCAGCATGTACACTGATACGGCCCAGCATGTACTCTGATACGGCCCAGCATGTACACTGATACGGCCCAGCATGTACACTGATACGGCCCAGCATGTACACTGATACGGCCCAGCATGTACACTGATACGGCCCAGCATGTACACTGATACGGCATGTACACTGATACGGCCCAGCATGTACACTGATACAGCCCAGCATGTACACTGATACGGCCCAGCATGTACACTGATACGGCATGTACACTGATACGGCCCAGCATGTACACTGATACAGCCCAGCATGTACACTGATACGGCCCAGCGTGTACTCTGATACGGCCCAGCGTGTACTCTGATACGGCATGTACTCTGATACGACATGTACTATGATACGGCCCAGCGTGTACACTGATACAGTCCAGCATGTACTCTGATACGGCCCAGCGTGTACTCTGATACGGCCCAGCATGTACACTGATACAGCCCAGCATGTACACTGATACGGCCCAGCATGTACACTGATACGGCCCAGCATGTACACTGATATGGCCCAGCATGTACACTGATACAGCCCAGCATGTACACTGATACAGCCCAGCATGTACACTGATATGGCCCAGCATGTACACTGATACAGCCCAGCATGTACACTGATATGGCATGTACACTGATACGGCCCAGCATGTACACTGATACAGCCCAGCATGTACACTGATACGGCATGTACACTGATACGGCCCAGCATGTACACTGATATGGCATGTACACTGATACGGCCCAGCATGTACACTGATACGGCCCAGCATGTACACTGATATGGCCCAGCATGTACACTGATACAGCCCAGCATGTACACTGATACAGCCCAGCATGTACACTGATATGGCATGTACACTGATACAGCCCAGCATGTACACTGATATGGCATGTACACTGATACGGCCCAGCATGTACACTGATACGGCCCAGCATGTACACTGATACAGCCCAGCATGTACTCTGATACGGCCCAGCGTGTACACTGATACGGCCCAGCATGTACTCTGATACAGCCCAGCATGTACTCTGATACGGCCCAGCATGTACTCTGATACGGCCCAGCATGTACACTGATATGGCCCAGCATGTACACTGATACAGCCCAGCATGTACACTGATACGGCCCAGCATGTACACTGATATGGCCCAGCATGTACACTGATACAGCCCAGCATGTACACTGATACGGCCCAGCATGTACACTGATATGGCCCAGCATGTACACTGATACGGCCCAGCATGTACACTGATACGGCCCAGCATGTACACTGATATGGCCCAGCATGTACACTGATACAGCCCAGCATGTACACTGATACAGCCCAGCATGTACACTGATATGGCATGTACACTGATACAGCCCAGCATGTACACTGATATGGCATGTACACTGATACGGCCCAGCATGTACTCTGATACGGCCCAGCATGTACACTGATACAGTCCAGCATGTACACTGATACGGCCCAGCATGTACACTGATACAGTCCAGCATGTACACTGATACGGCCCAGCATGTACACTGATACGGCCCAGCATGTACACTGATACGGCCCAGCATGTACACTGATACGGCCCAGCATGTACACTGATACAGCCCAGCATGTACTCTGATACAGCCCAGCATGTACACTGATACAGCCCAGCATGTACACTGATACGGCCCAGCATGTACACTGATATGGCCCAGCATGTACACTGATACAGCCCAGCATGTACACTGATACAGCCCAGCATGTACACTGATATGGCATGTACACTGATGCGGCCCAGCATGTACTCTGATACAGCCCAGCATGTACACTGATACGGCCCAGCATGTACTCTGATACGGCCCAGCATGTACACTGATAGGGCCCAGCATGTACTCTGATACGGCCCAGCATGTACACTGATACAGCCCAGCATGTACTCTGATAAAGACCAGCATGTACACTGATACGGCCCAGCATGTACACTGATACAGCCCAGCATGTACTCTGATACAGCCCAGCATGTACTCTGATACGGCCCAGCATGTACTCTGATACAGCCCAGCATGTACTCTGATACAGCCCAGCATGTACTCTGATACAGCCCAGCATGTACTCTGATACAGCCCAGCATGTACACTGATACAGCCCAGCATGTACACTGATACGGCCCAGCATGTACACTGATACAGCCCAGCATGTACTCTGATACAGCCGAGCATGTACTCTGATACAGCCCAGCATGTACTCTGATACGGCCCAGCATGTACTCTGATACAGCCCAGCATGTACTCTGATACAGCCCAGCATGTACTCTGATACAGCCCAGCATGTACTCTGATACAGCCCAGCATGTACACTGATACAGCCCAGCATGTACTCTGATACGGCCCAGCATGTACACTGATACAGCCCAGCATGTACTCTGATACGGCCCAGCATGTACACTGATACAGCCCAGCATGTACTCTGATACGGCCCAGCATGTACACTGATACAGCCCAGCATGTACACTGATACGGCCCAGCATGTACACTGATACGGCCCAGCATGTACACTGATACAGCCCAGCATGTACTCTGATACGGCCCAGCATGTACACTGATACAGCCCAGCATGTACACTGATACAGCCCAGCATGTACACTGATATGGCCCAGCATGTACACTGATACGGCCCAGCATGTACTCTGATACGGCCCAGCATGTACACTGATACAGCCCAGCATGTACACTGATACCACCCAGCATGTACACTGATACGGACCAGCATGTACACTGATACGGCCCAGCATGTACACTGATACGGCCCAGCATGTACTCTGATACAGCCCAGCATGTACACTGATACGGCCCAGCATGTACACTGATACGGCCCAGCATGTACACTGATACCACCCAGCATGTACACTGATACGGCCCAGCATGTACACTGATACGGCCCAGCATGTACTCTGATACGGCCCAGCATGTACACTGATACGGCCCAGCATGTACACTGATACGGCCCAGCATGTACACTGATACGGCCCAGCATGTACACTGATACAGCCCAGCATGTACACTGATACGGCCCAGCATGTACACTGATACGGCCCAGCATGTACACTGATACGGCCAGGCATGTACACTGATACAGCCCAGCATGTACACTGATACGGCCCAGCATGTACACTGATACGGCCCAGCATGTACTCTGATACAGCCCAGCATGTACACTGATACAGCCCAGCATGTACACTGATACAGCCCAGCATGTACTCTGATACAGCCCAGCATGTACTCTGATACAGCCCAGCATGTACTCTGATACGGCCCAGCATGTACTCTGATACAGCCCAGCATGTACACTGATACGGCCCAGCATGTACTCTGATACGGCCCAGCATGTACTCTGATACGGCCCAGCATGTACTCTGATACAGCCCAGCATGTACTCTGATACAGCCCAGCATGTACTCTGATACAGCCCAGCATGTACTCTGATACAGCCCAGCATGTACACTGATACGGCCCAGCATGTACTCTGATACGGCCCAGCATGTACTCTGATACGGCCCAGCATGTACACTGATACAGCCCAGCGTGTACACTGATACAGCCCAGCATGTACTCTGATACGGCCCAGCGTGTACTCTGATACGGCCCAGCATGTACTCTGATACGGCCCAGCATGTACACTGATACGGCCCAGCATGTACACTGATACGGCCCAGCATGTACTCTGATACAGCCCAGTGTGTACTCTGATACAGCCCAGCATGTACACTGATACAGCCCAGCGTGTACTCTGATACAGCCCAGTGTGTACTCTGATACAGCCCAGCGTGTACACTGATACGGCCCAGCATGTACACTGATACAGCCCAGCGTGTACACTGATACAGCCCAGCATGTACTCTGATACGGCCCAGCGTGTACTCTGATACGGCCCAGCGTGTACTCTGATACGGCCCAGCATGTACTCTGATACGGCGCAGCATGTACTCTGATACGGCCCAGCATGTACACTGATACGGCCCAGCATGTACACTGATACGGCCCAGCATGTACACTGATACGGCCCAGCATGTACACTGATACGGCCCAGCATGTACACTGATACGGCCCAGCATGTACTCTGATACGGCCCAGCATGTACACTGATACGGCCCAGCGTGTACTCTGATACGGCCCAGCATGTACACTGATACGGCCCAGCATGTACACTGATACGGCCCAGCATGTACACTGATACGGCCCAGCATGTACTCTGATACGGCCCAGCATGTACACTGATACGGCCCAGCATGTACACTGATACGGCCCAGCATGTACACTGATACAGCCCAGCATGTACACTGATACGGCATGTACTCTGATACGGCCCAGCATGTACACTGATACGGCATGTACACTGATACGGCCCAGCATGTACACTGATACAGCCCAGCATGTACACTGATACGGCCCAGCATGTACACTGATACGGCCCAGCATGTACTCTGATACAGCCCAGCGTGTACACTGATACAGCCCAGCATGTACACTGATACGGCCCAGCATGTACACTGATACGGCCCAGCATGTACTCTGATACAGCCCAGCATGTACACTGATACAGCCCAGCATGTACACTGATACGGCCCAGCATGTACACTGATACGGCCCAGCATGTACACTGATACAGCCCAGCATGTACACTGATACGGCCCAGCATGTACACTGATACCGCCCAGCATGTACACTGATACGGCCCAGCATGTACACTGATACGGCCCAGCATGTACACTGATACGGCCCAGCATGTACACTGATACGGCCCAGCATGTACACTGATACGGCCCAGCATGTACACTGATACGGCCCAGCATGTACACTGATACGGCCCAGCATGTACTCTGATACAGCCCAGCGTGTACACTGATACAGCCCAGCATGTACACTGATACAGCCCAGCATGTACACTGATACGGCCCAGCATGTACACTGATACGGCCCAGCATGTACACTGATACAGCCCAGCATGTACACTGATACGGCCCAGCATGTACACTGATACAGCCCAGCATGTACACTGATACAGCCCAGCATGTACACTGATACGGCCCAGCATGTACACTGATACGGCCCAGCATGTACACTGATACGGCCCAGCATGTACACTGATACAGCCCAGCATGTACACTGATACAGCCCAGCATGTACACTGATACGGCCCAGCATGTACACTGATACGGCCCAGCATGTACACTGATACGGCCCAGCATGTACTCTGATACGGCCCAGCATGTACACTGATACGGCCCAGCATGTACACTGATACGGCACAGCATGTACACTGATACGGCACAGCATGTACACTGATACGGCCCAGCATGTACACTGATACGGCCCAGCATGTACACTGATACGGCCCAGCATGTACTCTGATACGGCCCAGCATGTACACTGATACGGCCCAGCATGTACACTGATACGGCCCAGCATGTACACTGATACGGCCCAGCATGTACACTGATACGGCCCAGCATGTACACTGATACGGCCCAGCATGTACACTGATACGGCCCAGCATGTACACTGATACAGCCCAGCATGTACACTGATACGGCCCAGCATGTACACTGATACCGCCCAGCATGTACACTGATACGGCCCAGCATGTACACTGATACGGCCCAGCATGTACACTGATACGGCCCAGCATGTACACTGATACAGCCCAGCATGTACTCTGATACGGCCCAGCACTGTACTCTGATACGGCCCAGCATGTACTCTGATACGGCCCAGCATGTACACTGATACAGCCCAGCATGTACTCTGATACGGCCCAGCACTGTACTCTGATACGGCCCAGCATGTACACTGATACGGCCCAGCATGTACACTGATACGGCCCAGCATGTACTCTGATACGGCCCAGCATGTACACTGATACGGCCCAGCATGTACACTGATACGGCCCAGCATGTACACTGATACGGCCCAGCATGTACACTGATACGGCCCAGCATGTACACTGATACGGCCCAGCATGTACTCTGATACGGCCCAGCATGTACTCTGATACTGCCCAGCATGTACACTCATACGGCCCAGCATGTACTCTGATACGGCCCAGCATGTACACTGATACGGCCCAGCATGTACACTGATACGGCCCAGCATGTACACTGATACGGCCCAGCATGTACACTGATACGGCCCAGCATGTACTCTGATACAGCCCAGCGTGTACACTGATACAGCCCAGCATGTACACTGATACGGCCCAGCATGTACACTGATACGGCCCAGCATGTACTCTGATACAGCCCAGCATGTACACTGATACAGCCCAGCATGTACACTGATACGGCCCAGCATGTACACTGATACGGCCCAGCATGTACACTGATACAGCCCAGCATGTACACTGATACGGCCCAGCATGTACACTGATACCGCCCAGCATGTACACTGATACGGCCCAGCATGTACACTGATACGGCCCATCATGTACACTGATACGGCCCAGCATGTACACTGATACAGCCCAGCATGTACACTGATACGGCCCAGCATGTACACTGATACAGCCCAGCATGTACACTGATACGGCCCAGCATGTACACTGATACGGCCCAGCATGTACACTGATACAGCCCAGCATGTACACTGATACGGCCCAGCATGTACACTGATACGGCCCAGCATGTACTCTGATACGGCCCAGCATGTACACTGATACGGCCCAGCATGTACACTGATACAGCCCAGCATGTACACTGATACGGCCCAGCATGTACTCTGATACAGCCCAGCATGTACTCTGATACGGCCCAGCATGTACACTGATACGGCCCAGCATGTACACTGATACAGCCCAGCATGTACTCTGATACGGCCCAGCATGTACTCTGATACGGCCCAGCATGTACACTGATACAGCCCAGCATGTACACTGATACGGCATGTACACTGATACGGCATGTACACTGATACGGCCCAGCATGTACTCTGATACGGCCCAGCATGTACACTGATACAGCCCAGCATGTACACTGATACAGCCCAGCATGTACTCTGATACAGCCCAGCATGTACTCTGATACGGCCCAGCATGTACACTGATACGGCCCAGCATGTACACTGATACGGCCCAGCATGTACACTGATACGGCCCAGCATGTACACTGATACGGCATGTACACTGATACGGCCCAGCATGTACACTGATACAGCCCAGCATGTACACTGATACGGCCCAGCATGTACACTGATACGGCATGTACACTGATACGGCCCAGCATGTACACTGATACAGCCCAGCATGTACACTGATACGGCCCAGCGTGTACTCTGATACGGCCCAGCGTGTACTCTGATACGGCATGTACTCTGATACGACATGTACTCTGATACGGCCCAGCGTGTACACTGATACAGTCCAGCATGTACTCTGATACGGCCCAGCGTGTACTCTGATACGGCCCAGCATGTACACTGATACAGCCCAGCATGTACACTGATACGGCCCAGCATGTACACTGATACGGCCCAGCATGTACACTGATATGGCCCAGCATGTACACTGATACAGCCCAGCATGTACACTGATACAGCCCAGCATGTACACTGATATGGCCCAGCATGTACACTGATACAGCCCAGCATGTACACTGATATGGCATGTACACTGATACGGCCCAGCATGTACACTGATACAGCCCAGCATGTACACTGATACGGCATGTACACTGATACGGCCCAGCATGTACACTGATATGGCATGTACACTGATACGGCCCAGCATGTACACTGATACGGCCCAGCATGTACACTGATATGGCCCAGCATGTACACTGATACAGCCCAGCATGTACACTGATACAGCCCAGCATGTACACTGATATGGCATGTACACTGATACAGCCCAGCATGTACACTGATATGGCATGTACACTGATACGGCCCAGCATGTACACTGATACGGCCCAGCATGTACACTGATACAGCCCAGCATGTACTCTGATACGGCCCAGCGTGTACACTGATACGGCCCAGCATGTACTCTGATACAGCCCAGCATGTACTCTGATACGGCCCAGCATGTACTCTGATACGGCCCAGCATGTACACTGATATGGCCCAGCATGTACACTGATACAGCCCAGCATGTACACTGATACGGCCCAGCATGTACACTGATATGGCCCAGCATGTACACTGATACAGCCCAGCATGTACACTGATACGGCCCAGCATGTACACTGATATGGCCCAGCATGTACACTGATACGGCCCAGCATGTACACTGATACGGCCCAGCATGTACACTGATATGGCCCAGCATGTACACTGATACAGCCCAGCATGTACACTGATACAGCCCAGCATGTACACTGATATGGCATGTACACTGATACAGCCCAGCATGTACACTGATATGGCATGTACACTGATACGGCCCAGCATGTACTCTGATACGGCCCAGCATGTACACTGATACAGTCCAGCATGTACACTGATACGGCCCAGCATGTACACTGATACAGTCCAGCATGTACACTGATACGGCCCAGCATGTACACTGATACGGCCCAGCATGTACACTGATACGGCCCAGCATGTACACTGATACGGCCCAGCATGTACACTGATACGGCCCAGCATGTACACTGATACAGCCCAGCATGTACTCTGATACAGCCCAGCATGTACACTGATACAGCCCAGCATGTACACTGATACGGCCCAGCATGTACACTGATATGGCCCAGCATGTACACTGATACAGCCCAGCATGTACACTGATACAGCCCAGCATGTACACTGATATGGCATGTACACTGATGCGGCCCAGCATGTACTCTGATACAGCCCAGCATGTACACTGATACGGCCCAGCATGTACTCTGATACGGCCCAGCATGTACACTGATAGGGCCCAGCATGTACTCTGATACGGCCCAGCATGTACACTGATACAGCCCAGCATGTACTCTGATAAAGCCCAGCATGTACACTGATACGGCCCAGCATGTACACTGATACAGCCCAGCATGTACTCTGATACAGCCCAGCATGTACTCTGATACGGCCCAGCATGTACTCTGATACAGCCCAGCATGTACTCTGATACAGCCCAGCATGTACTCTGATACAGCCCAGCATGTACTCTGATACAGCCCAGCATGTACACTGATACAGCCCAGCATGTACACTGATACGGCCCAGCATGTACACTGATACAGCCCAGCATGTACTCTGATACAGCCGAGCATGTACTCTGATACAGCCCAGCATGTACTCTGATACGGCCCAGCATGTACTCTGATACAGCCCAGCATGTACTCTGATACAGCCCAGCATGTACTCTGATACAGCCCAGCATGTACTCTGATACAGCCCAGCATGTACACTGATACAGCCCAGCATGTACTCTGATACGGCCCAGCATGTACACTGATACAGCCCAGCATGTACTCTGATACGGCCCAGCATGTACACTGATACAGCCCAGCATGTACTCTGATACGGCCCAGCATGTACACTGATACGGCCCAGCATGTACACTGATACGGCCCAGCATGTACACTGATACGGCCCAGCATGTACACTGATACAGCCCAGCATGTACTCTGATACGGCCCAGCATGTACACTGATACAGCCCAGCATGTACACTGATACAGCCCAGCATGTACACTGATATGGCCCAGCATGTACAGTGATACGGCCCAGCATGTACTCTGATACGGCCCAGAATGTACACTGATACAGCCCAGCATGTACACTGATACCACCCAGCATGTACACTGATACGGACCAGCATGTACACTGATACGGCCCAGCATGTACACTGATACGGCCCAGCATGTACTCTGATACAGCCCAGCATGTACACTGATACGGCCCAGCATGTACACTGATACGGCCCAGCATGTACACTGATACCACCCAGCATGTACACTGATACGGCCCAGCATGTACACTGATACGGCCCAGCATGTACTCTGATACGGCCCAGCATGTACACTGATACGGCCCAGCATGTACACTGATACGGCCCAGCATGTACACTGATACGGCCCAGCATGTACACTGATACAGCCCAGCATGTACACTGATACGGCCCAGCATGTACACTGATACGGCCCAGCATGTACACTGATACGGCCAGGCATGTACACTGATACAGCCCAGCATGTACACTGATACGGCCCAGCATGTACACTGATACGGCCCAGCATGTACTCTGATACAGCCCAGCATGTACACTGATACAGCCCAGCATGTACACTGATACAGCCCAGCATGTACTCTGATACAGCCCAGCATGTACTCTGATACAGCCCAGCATGTACTCTGATACGGCCCAGCATGTACTCTGATACAGCCCAGCATGTACACTGATACGGCCCAGCATGTACTCTGATACGGCCCAGCATGTACTCTGATACGGCCCAGCATGTACTCTGATACAGCCCAGCATGTACTCTGATACAGCCCAGCATGTACTCTGATACAGCCCAGCATGTACTCTGATACAGCCCAGCATGTACACTGATACGGCCCAGCATGTACTCTGATACGGCCCAGCATGTACTCTGATACGGCCCAGCATGTACACTGATACAGCCCAGCGTGTACACTGATACAGCCCAGCATGTACTCTGATACGGCCCAGCGTGTACTCTGATACGGCCCAGCATGTACTATGATACGGCCCAGCATGTACACTGATACGGCCCAGCATGTACACTGATACGGCCCAGCATGTACTCTGATACAGCCCAGTGTGTACTCTGATACAGCCCAGCATGTACACTGATACAGCCCAGCGTGTACTCTGATACAGCCCAGCGTGTACACTGATACGGCCCAGCATGTACACTGATACAGCCCAGCGTGTACACTGATACGGCCCAGCATGTACACTGATACGGCCCAGCATGTACACTGATACGGCCCAGCATGTACACTGATACAGCCCAGCATGTACACTGATACGGCCCAGCATGTACACTGATACGGCCCAGCATGTACACTGATACGGCCAGGCATGTACACTGATACAGCCCAGCATGTACACTGATACGGCCCAGCATGTACACTGATACGGCCCAGCATGTACTCTGATACAGCCCAGCATGTACACTGATACAGCCCAGCATGTACACTGATACAGCCCAGCATGTACTCTGATACAGCCCAGCATGTACTCTGATACAGCCCAGCATGTACTCTGATACGGCCCAGCATGTACTCTGATACAGCCCAGCATGTACACTGATACGGCCCAGCATGTACTCTGATACGGCCCAGCATGTACTCTGATACGGCCCAGCATGTACTCTGATACAGCCCAGCATGTACTCTGATACAGCCCAGCATGTACTCTGATACAGCCCAGCATGTACTCTGATACAGCCCAGCATGTACACTGATACGGCCCAGCATGTACTCTGATACGGCCCAGCATGTACTCTGATACGGCCCAGCATGTACACTGATACAGCCCAGCGTGTACACTGATACAGCCCAGCATGTACTCTGATACGGCCCAGCGTGTACTCTGATACGGCCCAGCATGTACTCTGATACGGCCCAGCATGTACACTGATACGGCCCAGCATGTACACTGATACGGCCCAGCATGTACTCTGATACAGCCCAGTGTGTACTCTGATACAGCCCAGCATGTACACTGATACAGCCCAGCGTGTACTCTGATACAGCCCAGTGTGTACTCTGATACAGCCCAGCGTGTACACTGATACGGCCCAGCATGTACACTGATACAGCCCAGCGTGTACACTGATACAGCCCAGCATGTACTCTGATACGGCCCAGCGTGTACTCTGATACGGCCCAGCGTGTACTCTGATACGGCCCAGCATGTACTCTGATACGGCGCAGCATGTACTCTGATACGGCCCAGCATGTACACTGATACGGCCCAGCATGTACACTGATACGGCCCAGCATGTACACTGATACGGCCCAGCATGTACACTGATACGGCCCAGCATGTACACTGATACGGCCCAGCATGTACTCTGATACGGCCCAGCATGTACACTGATACGGCCCAGCGTGTACTCTGATACGGCCCAGCATGTACACTGATACGGCCCAGCATGTACACTGATACGGCCCAGCATGTACACTGATACGGCCCAGCATGTACTCTGATACGGCCCAGCATGTACACTGATACGGCCCAGCATGTACACTGATACGGCCCAGCATGTACACTGATACAGCCCAGCATGTACACTGATACGGCATGTACTCTGATACGGCCCAGCATGTACACTGATACGGCATGTACACTGATACGGCCCAGCATGTACACTGATACAGCCCAGCATGTACACTGATACGGCCCAGCATGTACACTGATACGGCCCAGCATGTACTCTGATACAGCCCAGCGTGTACACTGATACAGCCCAGCATGTACACTGATACGGCCCAGCATGTACACTGATACGGCCCAGCATGTACTCTGATACAGCCCAGCATGTACACTGATACAGCCCAGCATGTACACTGATACGGCCCAGCATGTACACTGATACGGCCCAGCATGTACACTGATACAGCCCAGCATGTACACTGATACGGCCCAGCATGTACACTGATACCGCCCAGCATGTACACTGATACGGCCCAGCATGTACACTGATACGGCCCAGCATGTACACTGATACGGCCCAGCATGTACACTGATACGGCCCAGCATGTACACTGATACGGCCCAGCATGTACACTGATACGGCCCAGCATGTACTCTGATACAGCCCAGCGTGTACACTGATACAGCCCAGCATGTACACTGATACAGCCCAGCATGTACACTGATACGGCCCAGCATGTACACTGATACGGCCCAGCATGTACACTGATACAGCCCAGCATGTACACTGATACGGCCCAGCATGTACACTGATACAGCCCAGCATGTACACTGATACAGCCCAGCATGTACACTGATACGGCCCAGCATGTACACTGATACGGCCCAGCATGTACACTGATACGGCCCAGCATGTACACTGATACAGCCCAGCATGTACACTGATACAGCCCAGCATGTACACTGATACGGCCCAGCATGTACACTGATACGGCCCAGCATGTACACTGATACGGCCCAGCATGTACTCTGATACGGCCCAGCATGTACACTGATACGGCCCAGCATGTACACTGATACGGCACAGCATGTACACTGATACGGCACAGCATGTACACTGATACGGCCCAGCATGTACACTGATACGGCCCAGCATGTACACTGATACGGCCCAGCATGTACTCTGATACGGCCCAGCATGTACACTGATACGGCCCAGCATGTACACTGATACGGCCCAGCATGTACACTGATACGGCCCAGCATGTACACTGATACGGCCCAGCATGTACACTGATACGGCCCAGCATGTACACTGATACGGCCCAGCATGTACACTGATACAGCCCAGCATGTACACTGATACGGCCCAGCATGTACACTGATACCGCCCAGCATGTACACTGATACGGCCCAGCATGTACACTGATACGGCCCAGCATGTACACTGATACGGCCCAGCATGTACACTGATACAGCCCAGCATGTACTCTGATACGGCCCAGCACTGTACTCTGATACGGCCCAGCATGTACTCTGATACGGCCCAGCATGTACACTGATACAGCCCAGCATGTACTCTGATACGGCCCAGCACTGTACTCTGATACGGCCCAGCATGTACACTGATACGGCCCAGCATGTACACTGATACGGCCCAGCATGTACTCTGATACGGCCCAGCATGTACACTGATACGGCCCAGCATGTACACTGATACGGCCCAGCATGTACACTGATACGGCCCAGCATGTACACTGATACGGCCCAGCATGTACACTGATACGGCCCAGCATGTACTCTGATACGGCCCAGCATGTACTCTGATACTGCCCAGCATGTACACTCATACGGCCCAGCATGTACTCTGATACGGCCCAGCATGTACACTGATACGGCCCAGCATGTACACTGATACGGCCCAGCATGTACACTGATACGGCCCAGCATGTACACTGATACGGCCCAGCATGTACTCTGATACAGCCCAGCGTGTACACTGATACAGCCCAGCATGTACACTGATACGGCCCAGCATGTACACTGATACGGCCCAGCATGTACTCTGATACAGCCCAGCATGTACACTGATACAGCCCAGCATGTACACTGATACGGCCCAGCATGTACACTGATACGGCCCAGCATGTACACTGATACAGCCCAGCATGTACACTGATACGGCCCAGCATGTACACTGATACCGCCCAGCATGTACACTGATACGGCCCAGCATGTACACTGATACGGCCCAGCATGTACACTGATACGGCCCAGCATGTACACTGATACAGCCCAGCATGTACACTGATACGGCCCAGCATGTACACTGATACAGCCCAGCATGTACACTGATACGGCCCAGCATGTACACTGATACGGCCCAGCATGTACACTGATACAGCCCAGCATGTACACTGATACGGCCCAGCATGTACACTGATACGGCCCAGCATGTACACTGATACGGCCCAGCATGTACACTGATACGGCCCAGCATGTACACTGATACAGCCCAGCATGTACACTGATACGGCCCAGCATGTACTCTGATACAGCCCAGCATGTACTCTGATACGGCCCAGCATGTACACTGATACGGCCCAGCATGTACACTGATACAGCCCAGCATGTACTCTGATACGGCCCAGCATGTACTCTGATACGGCCCAGCATGTACACTGATACAGCCCAGCATGTACACTGATACGGCATGTACACTGATACGGCATGTACACTGATACGGCCCAGCATGTACTCTGATACGGCCCAGCATGTACACTGATACAGCCCAGCATGTACACTGATACAGCCCAGCATGTACTCTGATACAGCCCAGCATGTACTCTGATACGGCCCAGCATGTACACTGATACGGCCCAGCATGTACACTGATACGGCCCAGCATGTACACTGATACGGCCCAGCATGTACACTGATACGGCATGTACACTGATACGGCCCAGCATGTACACTGATACAGCCCAGCATGTACACTGATACGGCCCAGCATGTACACTGATACGGCATGTACACTGATACGGCCCAGCATGTACACTGATACAGCCCAGCATGTACACTGATACGGCCCAGCGTGTACTCTGATACGGCCCAGCGTGTACTCTGATACGGCATGTACTCTGATACGACATGTACTCTGATACGGCCCAGCGTGTACACTGATACAGTCCAGCATGTACTCTGATACGGCCCAGCGTGTACTCTGATACGGCCCAGCATGTACACTGATACAGCCCAGCATGTACACTGATACGGCCCAGCATGTACACTGATACGGCCCAGCATGTACACTGATATGGCCCAGCATGTACACTGATACAGCCCAGCATGTACACTGATACAGCCCAGCATGTACACTGATATGGCCCAGCATGTACACTGATACAGCCCAGCATGTACACTGATATGGCATGTACACTGATACGGCCCAGCATGTACACTGATACAGCCCAGCATGTACACTGATACGGCATGTACACTGATACGGCCCAGCATGTACACTGATATGGCATGTACACTGATACGGCCCAGCATGTACACTGATACGGCCCAGCATGTACACTGATATGGCCCAGCATGTACACTGATACAGCCCAGCATGTACACTGATACAGCCCAGCATGTACACTGATATGGCATGTACACTGATACAGCCCAGCATGTACACTGATATGGCATGTACACTGATACGGCCCAGCATGTACACTGATACGGCCCAGCATGTACACTGATACAGCCCAGCATGTACTCTGATACGGCCCAGCGTGTACACTGATACGGCCCAGCATGTACTCTGATACAGCCCAGCATGTACTCTGATACGGCCCAGCATGTACTCTGATACGGCCCAGCATGTACACTGATATGGCCCAGCATGTACACTGATACAGCCCAGCATGTACACTGATACGGCCCAGCATGTACACTGATATGGCCCAGCATGTACACTGATACAGCCCAGCATGTACACTGATACGGCCCAGCATGTACACTGATATGGCCCAGCATGTACACTGATACGGCCCAGCATGTACACTGATACGGCCCAGCATGTACACTGATATGGCCCAGCATGTACACTGATACAGCCCAGCATGTACACTGATACAGCCCAGCATGTACACTGATATGGCATGTACACTGATACAGCCCAGCATGTACACTGATATGGCATGTACACTGATACGGCCCAGCATGTACTCTGATACGGCCCAGCATGTACACTGATACAGTCCAGCATGTACACTGATACGGCCCAGCATGTACACTGATACAGTCCAGCATGTACACTGATACGGCCCAGCATGTACACTGATACGGCCCAGCATGTACACTGATACGGCCCAGCATGTACACTGATACGGCCCAGCATGTACACTGATACGGCCCAGCATGTACACTGATACAGCCCAGCATGTACTCTGATACAGCCCAGCATGTACACTGATACAGCCCAGCATGTACACTGATACGGCCCAGCATGTACACTGATATGGCCCAGCATGTACACTGATACAGCCCAGCATGTACACTGATACAGCCCAGCATGTACACTGATATGGCATGTACACTGATGCGGCCCAGCATGTACTCTGATACAGCCCAGCATGTACACTGATACGGCCCAGCATGTACTCTGATACGGCCCAGCATGTACACTGATAGGGCCCAGCATGTACTCTGATACGGCCCAGCATGTACACTGATACAGCCCAGCATGTACTCTGATAAAGCCCAGCATGTACACTGATACGGCCCAGCATGTACACTGATACAGCCCAGCATGTACTCTGATACAGCCCAGCATGTACTCTGATACGGCCCAGCATGTACTCTGATACAGCCCAGCATGTACTCTGATACAGCCCAGCATGTACTCTGATACAGCCCAGCATGTACTCTGATACAGCCCAGCATGTACACTGATACAGCCCAGCATGTACACTGATACGGCCCAGCATGTACACTGATACAGCCCAGCATGTACTCTGATACAGCCGAGCATGTACTCTGATACAGCCCAGCATGTACTCTGATACGGCCCAGCATGTACTCTGATACAGCCCAGCATGTACTCTGATACAGCCCAGCATGTACTCTGATACAGCCCAGCATGTACTCTGATACAGCCCAGCATGTACACTGATACAGCCCAGCATGTACTCTGATACGGCCCAGCATGTACACTGATACAGCCCAGCATGTACTCTGATACGGCCCAGCATGTACACTGATACAGCCCAGCATGTACTCTGATACGGCCCAGCATGTACACTGATACGGCCCAGCATGTACACTGATACGGCCCAGCATGTACACTGATACGGCCCAGCATGTACACTGATACAGCCCAGCATGTACTCTGATACGGCCCAGCATGTACACTGATACAGCCCAGCATGTACACTGATACAGCCCAGCATGTACACTGATATGGCCCAGCATGTACACTGATACGGCCCAGCATGTACTCTGATACGGCCCAGAATGTACACTGATACAGCCCAGCATGTACACTGATACCACCCAGCATGTACACTGATACGGACCAGCATGTACACTGATACGGCCCAGCATGTACACTGATACGGCCCAGCATGTACTCTGATACAGCCCAGCATGTACACTGATACGGCCCAGCATGTACACTGATACGGCCCAGCATGTACACTGATACCACCCAGCATGTACACTGATACGGCCCAGCATGTACACTGATACGGCCCAGCATGTACTCTGATACGGCCCAGCATGTACACTGATACGGCCCAGCATGTACACTGATACGGCCCAGCATGTACACTGATACGGCCCAGCATGTACACTGATACAGCCCAGCATGTACACTGATACGGCCCAGCATGTACACTGATACGGCCCAGCATGTACACTGATACGGCCAGGCATGTACACTGATACAGCCCAGCATGTACACTGATACGGCCCAGCATGTACACTGATACGGCCCAGCATGTACTCTGATACAGCCCAGCATGTACACTGATACAGCCCAGCATGTACACTGATACAGCCCAGCATGTACTCTGATACAGCCCAGCATGTACTCTGATACAGCCCAGCATGTACTCTGATACGGCCCAGCATGTACTCTGATACAGCCCAGCATGTACACTGATACGGCCCAGCATGTACTCTGATACGGCCCAGCATGTACTCTGATACGGCCCAGCATGTACTCTGATACAGCCCAGCATGTACTCTGATACAGCCCAGCATGTACTCTGATACAGCCCAGCATGTACTCTGATACAGCCCAGCATGTACACTGATACGGCCCAGCATGTACTCTGATACGGCCCAGCATGTACTCTGATACGGCCCAGCATGTACACTGATACAGCCCAGCGTGTACACTGATACAGCCCAGCATGTACTCTGATACGGCCCAGCGTGTACTCTGATACGGCCCAGCATGTACTATGATACGGCCCAGCATGTACACTGATACGGCCCAGCATGTACACTGATACGGCCCAGCATGTACTCTGATACAGCCCAGTGTGTACTCTGATACAGCCCAGCATGTACACTGATACAGCCCAGCGTGTACTCTGATACAGCCCAGCGTGTACACTGATACGGCCCAGCATGTACACTGATACAGCCCAGCGTGTACACTGATACAGCCCAGCATGTACTCTGATACGGCCCAGCGTGTACTCTGATACGGCCCAGCGTGTACTCTGATACGGCCCAGCATGTACTCTGATACGGCGCAGCATGTACTCTGATACGGCCCAGCATGTACACTGATACGGCCCAGCATGTACACTGATACGGCCCAGCATGTACACTGATACGGCCCAGCATGTACACTTATACGGCCCAGCATGTACTCTGATACGGCCCAGCATGTACACTGATACGGCCCAGCGTGTACTCTGATACGGCCCAGCATGTACACTGATACGGCCCAGCATGTACACTGATACGGCCCAGCATGTACACTGATACGGCCCAGCATGTACTCTGATACGGCCCAGCATGTACACTGATACGGCCCAGCATGTACACTGATACGGCCCAGCATGTACACTGATACAGCCCAGCATGTACACTGATACGGCATGTACTCTGATACGGCCCAGCATGTACACTGATACGGCATGTACACTGATACGGCCCAGCATGTACACTGATACAGCCCAGCATGTACACTGATACGGCCCAGCATGTACACTGATACGGCCCAGCATGTACTCTGATACAGCCCAGCGTGTACACTGATACAGCCCAGCATGTACACTGATACGGCCCAGCATGTACACTGATACGGCCCAGCATGTACTCTGATACAGCCCAGCATGTACACTGATACAGCCCAGCATGTACACTGATACGGCCCAGCATGTACACTGATACAGCCCAGCATGTACACTGATACGGCCCAGCATGTACACTGATACCGCCCAGCATGTACACTGATACGGCCCAGCATGTACACTGATACGGCCCAGCATGTACACTGATACGGCCCAGCATGTACACTGATACGGCCCAGCATGTACACTGATACGGCCCAGCATGTACACTGATACGGCCCAGCATGTACACTGATACGGCCCAGCATGTACTCTGATACAGCCCAGCGTGTACACTGATACAGCCCAGCATGTACACTGATACAGCCCAGCATGTACACTGATACGGCCCAGCATGTACACTGATACGGCCCAGCATGTACACTGATACAGCCCAGCATGTACACTGATACGGCCCAGCATGTACACTGATACAGCCCAGCATGTACACTGATACAGCCCAGCATGTACACTGATACGGCCCAGCATGTACACTGATACGGCCCAGCATGTACACTGATACGGCCCAGCATGTACACTGATACAGCCCAGCATGTACACTGATACAGCCCAGCATGTACACTGATACGGCCCAGCATGTACACTGATACGGCCCAGCATGTACACTGATACGGCCCAGCATGTACTCTGATACGGCCCAGCATGTACACTGATACGGCCCAGCATGTACACTGATACGGCACAGCATGTACACTGATACGGCACAGCATGTACACTGATACGGCCCAGCATGTACACTGATACGGCCCAGCATGTACACTGATACGGCCCAGCATGTACTCTGATACGGCCCAGCATGTACACTGATACGGCCCAGCATGTACACTGATACGGCCCAGCATGTACACTGATACGGCCCAGCATGTACACTGATACGGCCCAGCATGTACACTGATACGGCCCAGCATGTACACTGATACGGCCCAGCATGTACACTGATACAGCCCAGCATGTACACTGATACGGCCCAGCATGTACACTGATACCGCCCAGCATGTACACTGATACGGCCCAGCATGTACACTGATACGGCCCAGCATGTACACTGATACGGCCCAGCATGTACACTGATACAGCCCAGCATGTACTCTGATACGGCCCAGCACTGTACTCTGATACGGCCCAGCATGTACTCTGATACGGCCCATCATGTACACTGATACAGCCCAGCATGTACTCTGATACGGCCCAGCACTGTACTCTGATACGGCCCAGCATGTACACTGATACGGCCCAGCATGTACACTGATACGGCCCAGCATGTACTCTGATACGGCCCAGCATGTACTCTGATACGGCCCAGCATGTACACTGATACGGCCCAGCATGTACACTGATACGGCCCAGCATGTACACTGATACGGCCCAGCATGTACACTGATACGGCCCAGCATGTACACTGATACGGCCCAGCATGTACTCTGATACTGCCCAGCATGTACACTGATACGGCCCAGCATGTACTCTGATACGGCCCAGCATGTACACTGATACGGCCCAGCATGTACACTGATACGGCCCAGCATGTACACTGATACGGCCCAGCATGTACACTGATACGGCCCAGCATGTACTCTGATACAGCCCAGCGTGTACACTGATACAGCCCAGCATGTACACTGATACGGCCCAGCATGTACACTGATACGGCCCAGCATGTACTCTGATACAGCCCAGCATGTACACTGATACAGCCCAGCATGTACACTGATACGGCCCAGCATGTACACTGATACGGCCCAGCATGTACACTGATACAGCCCAGCATGTACACTGATACGGCCCAGCATGTACACTGATACCGCCCAGCATGTACACTGATACGGCCCAGCATGTACACTGATACGGCCCAGCATGTACACTGATACGGCCCAGCATGTACACTGATACAGCCCAGCATGTACACTGATACGGCCCAGCATGTACACTGATACAGCCCAGCATGTACACTGATACGGCCCAGCATGTACACTGATACGGCCCAGCATGTACACTGATACAGCCCAGCATGTACACTGATACGGCCCAGCATGTACACTGATACGGCCCAGCATGTACTCTGATACGGCCCAGCATGTACACTGATACGGCCCAGCATGTACACTGATACAGCCCAGCATGTACACTGATACGGCCCAGCATGTACTCTGATACAGCCCAGCATGTACTCTGATACGGCCCAGCATGTACACTGATACGGCCCAGCATGTACACTGATACAGCCCAGCATGTACTCTGATACGGCCCAGCATGTACTCTGATACGGCCCAGCATGTACACTGATACAGCCCAGCATGTACACTGATACGGCATGTACACTGATACGGCATGTACACTGATACGGCCCAGCATGTACTCTGATACGGCCCAGCATGTACACTGATACAGCCCAGCATGTACACTGATACAGCCCAGCATGTACTCTGATACAGCCCAGCATGTACTCTGATACGGCCCAGCATGTACACTGATACAGCCCAGCATGTACACTGATACAGCCCAGCATGTACTCTGATACGGCCCAGCATGTACTCTGATACGGCCCAGCATGTACTCTGATACAGCCCAGCATGTACTCTGATACAGCCCAGCATGTACACTGATACAGCCCAGCATGTACACTGATACAGCCCAGCATGTACTCTGATACAGCCCAGCATGTACACTGATACGGCCCAGCATGTACTCTGATACGGCCCAGCATGTACACTGATACAGCCCAGCATGTACTCTGATACGGCCCAGCATGTACTCTGATACGGCCCAGCATGTACTCTGATACAGCCCAGCATGTACTCTGATACAGCCCAGCATGTACACTGATACAGCCCAGCATGTACTCTGATACGGCCCAGCATGTACTCTGATGCGGCCCAGCATGTACACTGATACGGCCCAGCATGTACACTGATACGGCCCAGCATGTACTCTGATACAGCCCAGCATGTACTCTGATACAGCCCAGCATGTACTCTGATACAGCCCAGCATGTACTCTGATACGGCCCAGCATGTACTCTGATACGGCCCAGCATGTACACTGATACGGCCCAGCGTGTACTCTGATACAGCCCAGCATGTACACTGATACGGCCCAGCATGTACACTGATACAGCCCAGCATGTACACTGATATGGCCCAGCATGTACACTGATACAGCCCAGCATGTACACTGATACGGCCCAGCATGTACACTGATACGGCCCAGCATGTACACTGATACGGCCCAGCATGTACACTGATATGGCCCAGCATGTACACTGATACGGCCCAGCATGTACTCTGATACGGCCCAGCATGTACACTGATACGGCCCAGCATGTACTCTGATACGGCCCAGCATGTACACTGATACGGCCCAGCATGTACACTGATACGGCCCAGCATGTACACTGATACGGCCCAGCATGTACACTGATACAGCCCAGCATGTACTCTGATACAGCCCAGCATGTACTCTGATACGGCCCAGCATGTACACTGATACGGCCCAGCATGTACACTGATACGGCCCAGCGTGTACTCTGATACGGCCCAGCATGTACACTGATACAGCCCAGCATGTACACTGATACGGCCCAGCATGTACACTGATACGGCCCAGCATGTACACTGATACGGCCCAGCATGTACACTGATACAGCCCAGCATGTACACTGATATGGCCCAGCATGTACACTGATACAGCCCAGCATGTACACTGATACAGCCCAGCATGTACACTGATATGGCATGTACACTGATGAAGCCCAGCATGTACTCTGATACAGCCCAGCATGTACACTGATACGGCCCAGCATGTACACTGATACAGCCCAGCATGTACTCTGATACAGCCCAGCATGTACACTGATACGGCCCAGCATGTACACTGATACGGCCCAGCATGTACTCTGATACAGCCCAGCATGTACTCTGATACGGCCCAGCATGTACTCTGATACAGCCCAGCATGTACTCTGATACAGCCCAGCATGTACTCTGATACGGCCCAGCATGTACACTGATATGGCATGTACACTGATACGGCCCAGCATGTACTCTGATACAGCCCAGCATGTACTCTGATACAGCCCAGCATGTACTCTGATACCGCCCAGCATGTACACTGATATGGCATGTACACTGATACGGCCCAGCATGTACTCTGATACAGCCCAGCATGTACACTGATACAGCCCAGCATGTACACTGATACGGCCCACCATGTACTCTGATACAGCCCAGCATGTACTCTGATACAGCCCAGCATGTACTCTGATACAGCCCAGCATGTACACTGATATGGCATGTACACTGATACGGCCCAGCATGTACTCTGATACAGCCCAGCATGTACACTGATACAGCCCAGCATGTACACTGATACAGCCCAGCATGTACACTGATATGGCATGTACTCTGATACGGCCCAGCATGTACTCTGATACAGCCCAGCATGTACTCTGATACAGCCCAGCATGTACACTGATACGGCCCAGCATGTACACTGATACGGCCCAGCATGTACACTGATACAGCCCAGCATGTACACTGATATGGCCCAGCATGTACACTGATACGGCCCAGCATGTACACTGATACGGCCCAGCGTGTACTCTGATACGGCCCAGCATGTACACTGATACGGCCCAGCATGTACACTGATACGGCCCAGCATGTACACTGATACGGCCCAGCATGTACACTGATACGGCCCAGCATGTACACTGATACGGCCCAGCATGTACACTGATACGGCATGTACACTGATACGGCCCAGCATGTACACTGATACAGCCCAGCATGTACACTGATACGGCCCAGCATGTACACTGATACGGCATGTACACTGATACGGCCCAGCATGTACACTGATACAGCCCAGCATGTACACTGATACGGCCCAGCGTGTACTCTGATACGGCCCAGCGTGTACTCTGATACGGCATGTACTCTGATACGACATGTACTCTGATACGGCCCAGCGTGTACACTGATACAGTCCAGCATGCACTCTGATACGGCCCAGCGTGTACTCTGATACGGCCCAGCATGTACACTGATACAGCCCAGCATGTACACTGATACGGCCCAGCATGTACACTGATACGGCCCAGCATGTACACTGATATGGCCCAGCATGTACACTGATACAGCCCAGCATGTACACTGATACAGCCCAGCATGTACACTGATATGGCCCAGCATGTACACTGATACAGCCCAGCATGTACACTGATATGGCATGTACACTGATACGGCCCAGCATGTACACTGATACAGCCCAGCATGTACACTGATACGGCATGTACACTGATACGGCCCAGCATGTACACTGATATGGCATGTACACTGATACGGCCCAGCATGTACACTGATACGGCCCAGCATGTACACTGATATGGCCCAGCATGTACACTGATACAGCCCAGCATGTACACTGATACAGCCCAGCATGTACACTGATATGACATGTACACTGATACAGCCCAGCATGTACACTGATATGGCATGTACACTGATACGGCCCAGCATGTACACTGATACGGCCCAGCATGTACACTGATACAGCCCAGCATGTACTCTGATACGGCCCAGCGTGTACACTGATACGGCCCAGCATGTACTCTGATACAGCCCAGCATGTACTCTGATACGGCCCAGCATGTACTCTGATACGGCCCAGCATGTACACTGATATGGCCCAGCATGTACACTGATACAGCCCAGCATGTACACTGATATGGCCCAGCATGTACACTGATATGGCCCAGCATGTACACTGATACAGCCCAGCATGTACACTGATACGGCCCAGCATGTACACTGATATGGCCCAGCATGTACACTGATACGGCCCAGCATGTACACTGATACGGCCCAGCATGTACACTGATATGGCCCAGCATGTACACTGATACAGCCCAGCATGTACACTGATACAGCCCAGCATGTACACTGATATGGCATGTACACTGATACAGCCCAGCATGTACACTGATATGGCATGTACACTGATACGGCCCAGCATGTACTCTGATACGGCCCAGCATGTACACTGATACAGTCCAGCATGTACAATGATACGGCCCAGCATGTACACTGATACAGTCCAGCATGTACACTGATACGGCCCAGCATGTACACTGATACGGCCCAGCATGTACACTGATACGGCCCAGCATGTACACTGATACGGCCCAGCATGTACACTGATACGGCCCAGCATGTACACTGATACAGCCCAGCATGTACTCTGATACAGCCCAGCATGTACACTGATACAGCCCAGCATGTACACTGATACGGCCCAGCATGTACACTGATATGGCCCAGCATGTACACTGATACAGCCCAGCATGTACACTGATACAGCTCAGCATGTACACTGATATGGCATGTACACTGATGCGGCCCAGCATGTACTCTGATACAGCCCAGCATGTACACTGATACGGCCCAGCATGTACTCTGATACGGCCCAGCATGTACACTGATAGGGCCCAGCATGTACTCTGATACGGCCCAGCATGTACACTGATACAGCCCAGCATGTACTCTGATACAGCCCAGCATGTACACTGATACGGCCCAGCATGTACACTGATACAGCCCAGCATGTACTCTGATACGGCCCAGCATGTACTCTGATACGGCCCAGCATGTACTCTGATACAGCCCAGCATGTACTCTGATACAGCCCAGCATGTACTCTGATACAGCCCAGCATGTACTCTGATACAGCCCAGCATGTACACTGATACAGCCCAGCATGTACACTGATACGGCCCAGCATGTACACTGATACAGCCCAGCATGTACTCTGATACAGCCCAGCATGTACTCTGATACAGCCCAGCATGTACTCTGATACGGCCCAGCATGTACTCTGATACAGCCCAGCATGTACTCTGATACAGCCCAGCATGTACTCTGATACAGCCCAGCATGTACACTGATACAGCCCAGCATGTACTCTGATACGGCCCAGCATGTACACTGATACAGCCCAGCATGTACTCTGATACGGCCCAGCATGTACACTGATACAGCCCAGCATGTACTCTGATACGGCCCAGCATGTACACTGATACAGCCCAGCATGTACACTGATACGGCCCAGCATGTATACTGATACGGCCCAGCATGTACACTGATACAGCCCAGCATGTACTCTGATACGGCCCAGCATGTACACTGATACAGCCCAGCATGTACACTGATACAGCCCAGCATGTACACTGATATGGCCCAGCATGTACACTGATACGGCCCAGCATGTACTCTGATACGGCCCAGCATGTACACTGATACAGCCCAGCATGTACACTGATACCACCCAGCATGTACACTGATACGGACCAGCATGTACACTGATACGGCCCAGCATGTACACTGATACGGCCCAGCATGTACTCTGATACAGCCCAGCATGTACACTGATACGGCCCAGCATGTACACTGATACGGCCCAGCATGTACACTGATACCACCCAGCATGTACACTGATACGGCCCAGCATGTACACTGATACGGCCCAGCATGTACTCTGATACGGCCCAGCATGTACACTGATACGGCCCAGCATGTACACTGATACGGCCCAGCATGTACACTGATACGGCCCAGCATGTACACTGATACAGCCCAGCATGTACACTGATACGGCCCAGCATGTACACTGATACGGCCCAGCATGTACACTGATACGGCCAGGCATGTACACTGATACGGCCCAGCATGTACACTGATACGGCCCAGCATGTACACTGATACGGCCCAGCATGTACTCTGATACAGCCCAGCATGTACACTGATACAGCCCAGCATGTACACTGATACAGCCCAGCATGTACTCTGATACAGCCCAGCATGTACTCTGATACAGCCCAGCATGTACTCTGATACGGCCCAGCATGTACTCTGATACAGACCAGCATGTACACTGATACGGCCCAGCATGTACTCTGATACGGCCCAGCATGTACTCTGATACGGCCCAGCATGTACTCTGATACAGCCCAGCATGTACTCTGATACAGCCCAGCATGTACTCTGATACAGCCCAGCATGTACTCTGATACAGCCCAGCATGTACACTGATACGGCCCAGCATGTACTCTGATACGGCCCAGCATGTACTCTGATACGGCCCAGCATGTACACTGATACAGCCCAGCGTGTACACTGATACAGCCCAGCATGTACTCTGATACGGCCCAGCGTGTACTCTGATACGGCCCAGCATGTACTCTGATACGGCCCAGCATGTACACTGATACGGCCCAGCATGTACACTGATACGGCCCAGCATGTACTCTGATACAGCCCAGTGTGTACTCTGATACAGCCCAGCATGTACACTGATACAGCCCAGCGTGTACTCTGATACAGCCCAGTGTGTACTCTGATACAGCCCAGCGTGTACACTGATACGGCCCAGCATGTACACTGATACAGCCCAGCGTGTACACTGATACAGCCCAGCATGTACTCTGATACGGCCCAGCGTGTACTCTGATACGGCCCAGCGTGTACTCTGATACGGCCCAGCATGTACTCTGATACGGCCCAGCATGTACACTGATACGGCATGTACACTGATACGGCCCAGCATGTACACTGATACAGCCCAGCATGTACACTGATACGGCCCAGCATGTACACTGATACGGCCCAGCATGTACTGATACAGCCCAGCGTGTACACTGATACAGCCCAGCATGTACACTGATACGGCCCAGCATGTACACTGATACGGCCCAGCATGTACTCTGATACAGCCCAGCATGTACACTGATACAGCCCAGCATGTACACTGATACGGCCCAGCATGTACACTGATACGGCCCAGCATGTACACTGATACAGCCCAGCATGTACACTGATACGGCCCAGCATGTACACTGATACAGCCCAGCATGTACACTGATACGGCCCAGCATGTACACTGATACGGCCCAGCATGTACACTGATACGGCCCAGCATGTACACTGATACAGCCCAGCATGTACACTGATACGGCCCAGCATGTATACTGATACAGCCCAGCATGTACACTGATACGGCCCAGCATGTACACTGATACGGCCCAGCATGTACACTGATACAGCCCAGCATGTACACTGATACGGCCCAGCATGTACACTGATACGGCCCAGCATGTACACTGATACGGCCCAGCATGTACACTGATACGGCCCAGCATGTACACTGATACGGCCCAGCATGTACTCTGATACAGCCCAGCGTGTACACTGATACAGCCCAGCATGTACACTGATACGGCCCAGCATGTACACTGATACGGCCCAGCATGTACACTGATACGGCCCAGCATGTACACTGATACGGCCCAGCATGTACACTGATACAGCCCAGCATGTACACTGATACGGCCCAGCATGTACACTGATACAGCCCAGCATGTACACTGATACGGCCCAGCATGTACACTGATACGGCCCAGCATGTACACTGATACGGCCCAGCATGTACACTGATACGGCCCAGCATGTACACTGATACAGCCCAGCATGTACACTGATACGGCCCAGCATGTACACTGATACAGCCCAGCATGTACACTGATACGGCCCAGCATGTACTCTGATACAGCCCAGCATGTACACTGATACAGCCCAGCATGTACACTGATACAGCCCAGCATGTACAGTGATACGGCCCAGCATGTACACTGATACGGCCCAGCATGTACACTGATACAGCCCAGCATGTACACTGATACGGCCCAGCATGTACACTGATACAGCCCAGCATGTACACTGATACAGCCCAGCATGTACACTGATACGGCCCAGCATGTACACTGATACGGCCCAGCATGTACACTGATACGGCCCAGCATGTACACTGATACAGCCCAGCATGTACACTGATACAGCCCAGCATGTACACTGATACGGCCCAGCATGTACACTGATACGGCCCAGCATGTACACTGATACGGCCCAGCATGTACACTGATACGGCCCAGCATGTACTCTGATACGGCCCAGCATGTACACTGATACAGCCCAGCATGTACACTGATACGGCCCAGCATGTACTCTGATACGGCCCAGCATGTATACTGATACGGCCCAGCATGTACACTGATACGGCCCAGCATGTACTCTGATACGGCCCAGCATGTACTCTGATACGGCCCAGCATGTACTCTGATACAGCCCAGCATGTACACTGATACGGCCCAGCATGTACTCTGATACGGCCCAGCATGTACACTGATACGGCCCAGCATGTACTCTGATACGGCCCAGCATGTACTCTGATACGGCCCAGCATGTACTCTGATACGGCCCAGCATGTACACTGATACGGCCCAGCATGTACACTGATACGGCCCAGCATGTACACTGATACGGCCCAGCATGTACACTGATACGGCCCAGCATGTACACTGATACGGCCCAGCATGTACACTGATACGGACCAGCATGTACACTGATACGGCCCAGCATGTACACTGATACGGCCCAGCATGTACACTGATACGGCCCAGCATGTACACTGATACGGCCCAGCATGTACACTGATACAGCCCAGCATGTACACTGATACAGCCCAGCATGTACACTGATACAGCCCAGCATGTACACTGATACGGCCCAGCATGTACACTGATACGGCCCAGCATGTACACTGATACGGCCCAGCATGTACACTGATACGGCCCAGTATGTACACTGATACGGCCCAGCATGTACACTGATACGGCCCAGCGTGTACACTGATACGGCCCAGCGTGTACACTGATACGGCCCAGCATGTACACTGATATGGCCCAGCATGTACTCTGATACGGCCCAGCATGTACTCTGATACGGCCCAGCATGTACTCTGATACGGCCCAGCATGTACACTGATACGGCCCAGCATGTACTCTGATACGGCCCAGCATTTACTCTGATACGGCCCAGCATGTACTCTGATACGGCCCAGCATGTACACTGATACGGCCCAGCATGTACTCTGATACGGCCCAGCATGTACTCTGATACGGCCCAGCATGTACTCTGATACGGCCCAGCATGTACACTGATACGGCCCAGCATGTACACTGATACGGCCCAGCATGTACACTGATACGGCCCAGCATGTACTCTGATACAGCCCAGCATGTACACTGATACCACCCAGCATGTACACTGATACGGACCAGCATGTACACTGATACGGCCCAGCATGTACACTGATACGGCCCAGCATGTACTCTGATACGGCCCAGCATGTACTCTGATACGGCCCAGCATGTACACTGATACGGCCCAGCATGTACACTGATACCACCCAGCATGTACACTGATACGGCCCAGCATGTACACTGATACGGCCCAGCATGTACTCTGATACGGCCCAGCATGTACACTGATACGGCCCAGCATGTACACTGATACGGCCCAGCATGTACACTGATACGGCCCAGCATGTACACTGATACAGCCCAGCATGTACACTGATACGGCCCATCATGTACACTGATACGGCCCAGCATGTACACTGATACGGCCAGGCATGTACACTGATACAGCCCAGCATGTACACTGATACGGCCCAGCATGTACACTGATACGGCCCAGCATGTACTCTGATACAGCCCAGCATGTACACTGATACCACCCAGCATGTACACTGATACGGCCCAGCATGTACACTGATACGGCCCAGCATGTACTCTGATACGGCCCAGCATGTACACTGATATGGCCCAGCATGTACTCTGATACGGCCCAGCATGTACTCTGATACGGCCCAGCATGTACTCTGATACGGCCCAGCATGTACACTGATACGGCCCAGCATGTACTCTGATACGGCCCAGCATTTACTCTGATACGGCCCAGCATGTACTCTGATACGGCCCAGCATGTACACTGATACGGCCCAGCATGTACTCTGATACGGCCCAGCATGTACTCTGATACGGCCCAGCATGTACTCTGATACGGCCCAGCATGTACACTGATACGGCCCAGCATGTACACTGATACGGCCCAGCATGTACACTGATACGGCCCAGCATGTACTCTGATACGGCCCAGCATGTACACTGATACAGCCCAGCATGTACACTGATACCACCCAGCATGTACACTGATACGGACCAGCATGTACACTGATACGGCCCAGCATGTACACTGATACGGCCCAGCATGTACTCTGATACGGCCCAGCATGTACACTGATACGGCCCAGCATGTACACTGATACGGCCCAGCATGTACACTGATACCACCCAGCATGTACACTGATACGGCCCAGCATGTACACTGATACGGCCCAGCATGTACTCTGATACGGCCCAGCATGTACACTGATACGGCCCAGCATGTACACTGATACGGCCCAGCATGTACACTGATACGGCCCAGCATGTACACTGATACAGCCCAGCATGTACACTGATACGGCCCAGCATGTACACTGATACGGCCCAGCATGTACACTGATACGGCCAGGCATGTACACTGATACAGCCCAGCATGTACACTGATACGGCCCAGCATGTACACTGATACGGCCCAGCATGTACTCTGATACAGCCCAGCATGTACACTGATACAGCCCAGCATGTACACTGATACAGCCCAGCATGTACTCTGATACAGCCCAGCATGTACTCTGATACAGCCCAGCATGTACTCTGATACGGCCCAGCATGTACTCTGATACAGCCCAGCATGTACACTGATACGGCCCCGCATGTACTCTGATACGGCCCAGCATGTACTCTGATACGGCCCAGCATGTACTCTGATACAGCCCAGCATGTACTCTGATACGGCCCAGCATGTACTCTGATACGGCCCAGCATGTACTCTGATACGGCCCAGCATGTACACTGATACGGCCCAGCATGTACTCTGATACGGCCCAGCATTTACTCTGATACGGCCCAGCATGTACTCTGATACGGCCCAGCATGTACACTGATACGGCCCAGCATGTACTCTGATACGGCCCAGCATGTACTCTGATACGGCCCAGCATGTACTCTGATACGGCCCAGCATGTACACTGATACGGCCCAGCATGTACACTGATACGGCCCAGCATGTACACTGATACGGCCCAGCATGTACTCTGATACGGCCCAGCATGTACACTGATACAGCCCAGCATGTACACTGATACCACCCAGCATGTACACTGATACGGACCAGCATGTACACTGATACGGCCCAGCATGTACACTGATACGGCCCAGCATGTACTCTGATACGGCCCAGCATGTACACTGATACGGCCCAGCATGTACACTGATACGGCCCAGCATGTACACTGATACCACCCAGCATGTACACTGATACGGCCCAGCATGTACACTGATACGGCCCAGCATGTACTCTGATACGGCCCAGCATGTACACTGATACGGCCCAGCATGTACACTGATACGGCCCAGCATGTACACTGATACGGCCCAGCATGTACACTGATACAGCCCAGCATGTACACTGATACGGCCCAGCATGTACACTGATACGGCCCAGCATGTACACTGATACGGCCAGGCATGTACACTGATACAGCCCAGCATGTACACTGATACGGCCCAGCATGTACACTGATACGGCCCAGCATGTACTCTGATACAGCCCAGCATGTACACTGATACAGCCCAGCATGTACACTGATACAGCCCAGCATGTACTCTGATACAGCCCAGCATGTACTCTGATACAGCCCAGCATGTACTCTGATACGGCCCAGCATGTACTCTGATACAGCCCAGCATGTACACTGATACGGCCCCGCATGTACTCTGATACGGCCCAGCATGTACTCTGATACGGCCCAGCATGTACTCTGATACAGCCCAGCATGTACTCTGATACGGCCCAGCATGTACTCTGATACGGCCCAGCATGTACTCTGATACGGCCCAGCATGTACACTGATACGGCCCAGCATGTACACTGATACGGCCCAGCATGTACACTGATACGGCCCAGCATGTACACTGATACGGCCCAGCATGTACACTGATACGGCCCAGCATGTACACTGATACGGCCCAGCATGTACTCTGATACGGCCCAGCATGTACACTGATACGGCCCAGCATGTACACTGATACGGCCCAGCATGTACACTGATACGGCCCAGCATGTACACTGATACGGCCCAGCATGTACACTGATACGGCCCAGCATGTACTCTGATACGGCCCAGCATGTACACTGATACAGCCCAGCATGTACACTGATACGGCCCAGCATGTACTCTGATACGGCCCAGCATGTACACTGATACGGCCCAGCATGTACACTGATACGGCCCAGCATGTACTCTGATACGGCCCAGCATGTACTCTGATACGGCCCAGCATGTACTCTGATACAGCCCAGCATGTACACTGATACGGCCCAGCATGTACTCTGATACGGCCCAGCATGTACACTGATACGGCCCAGCATGTACTCTGATACGGCCCAGCATGTACTCTGATACGGCCCAGCATGTACTCTGATACGGCCCAGCATGTACACTGATACGGCCCAGCATGTACACTGATACGGCCCAGCATGTACACTTATACGGCCCAGCATGTACACTGATACGGCCCAGCATGTACACTGATACGGCCCAGCATGTACACTGATACGGCCCAGCATGTACACTGATACGGCCCAGCATGTACACTGATACGGCCCAGCATGTACACTGATACGGCCCAGCATGTACACTGATACGGCCCAGCATGTACACTGATACGGCCCAGCATGTACACTGATACAGCCCAGCATGTACACTGATACAGCCCAGCATGTACACTGATACAGCCCAGCATGTACACTGATACGGCCCAGCATGTACACTGATACGGCCCAGCATGTACACTGATACGGCCCAGCATGTACACTGATACGGCCCAGCATGTACACTGATACGGCCCAGCATGTACACTGATACGGCCCAGCGTGTACACTGATACGGCCCAGCGTGTACACTGATACGGCCCAGCATGTACACTGATATGGCCCAGCATGTACTCTGATACGGCCCAGCATGTACTCTGATACGGCCCAGCATGTACACTGATACGGCCCAGCATGTACTCTGATACGGCCCAGCATTTACTCTGATACGGCCCAGCATGTACTCTGATACGGCCCAGCATGTACACTGATACGGCCCAGCATGTACTCTGATACGGCCCAGCATGTACTCTGATACGGCCCAGCATGTACTCTGATACGGCCCAGCATGTACACTGATACGGCCCAGCATGTACACTGATACGGCCCAGCATGTACACTGATACGGCCCAGCATGTACTCTGATACGGCCCAGCATGTACACTGATACAGCCCAGCATGTACACTGATACCACCCAGCATGTACACTGATACGGACCAGCATGTACACTGATACGGCCCAGCATGTACACTGATACGGCCCAGCATGTACTCTGATACGGCCCAGCATGTACACTGATACGGCCCAGCATGTACACTGATACGGCCCAGCATGTACACTGATACCACCCAGCATGTACACTGATACGGCCCAGCATGTACACTGATACGGCCCAGCATGTACTCTGATACGGCCCAGCATGTACACTGATACGGCCCAGCATGTACACTGATACGGCCCAGCATGTACACTGATACGGCCCAGCATGTACACTGATACAGCCCAGCATGTACACTGATACGGCCCAGCATGTACACTGATACGGCCCAGCATGTACACTGATACGGCCAGGCATGTACACTGATACAGCCCAGCATGTACACTGATACGGCCCAGCATGTACACTGATACGGCCCAGCATGTACTCTGATACAGCCCAGCATGTACACTGATACCACCCAGCATGTACACTGATACGGCCCAGCATGTACACTGATACGGCCCAGCATGTACTCTGATACGGCCCAGCATGTACTCTGATACGGCCCAGCATGTACACTGATACGGCCCAGCATGTACTCTGATACGGCCCAGCATGTACACTGATACCACCCAGCATGTACACTGATACGGACCAGCATGTACACTGATACGGCCCAGCATGTACACTGATACGGCCCAGCATGTACTCTGATACGGCCCAGCATGTACACTGATACGGCCCAGCATGTACACTGATACGGCCCAGCATGTACACTGATACCACCCAGCATGTACACTGATACGGCCCAGCATGTACACTGATACGGCCCAGCATGTACTCTGATACGGCCCAGCATGTACACTGATACGGCCCAGCATGTACACTGATACGGCCCAGCATGTACACTGATACGGCCCAGCATGTACACTGATACAGCCCAGCATGTACACTGATACGGCCCAGCATGTACACTGATACGGCCCAGCATGTACACTGATACGGCCAGGCATGTACACTGATACAGCCCAGCATGTACACTGATACGGCCCAGCATGTACACTGATACGGCCCAGCATGTACTCTGATACAGCCCAGCATGTACACTGATACAGCCCAGCATGTACACTGATACAGCCCAGCATGTACTCTGATACAGCCCAGCATGTACTCTGATACAGCCCAGCATGTACTCTGATACGGCCCAGCATGTACTCTGATACAGCCCAGCATGTACACTGATACGGCCCCGCATGTACTCTGATACGGCCCAGCATGTACTCTGATACGGCCCAGCATGTACTCTGATACAGCCCAGCATGTACTCTGATACAGCCCAGCATGTACTCTGATACGGCCCAGCATGTACTCTGATACAGCCCAGCATGTACACTGATACGGCCCAGCATGTACTCTGATACGGCCCAGCATGTACTCTGATACGGCCCAGCATGTACACTGATACAGCCCAGCGTGTACACTGATACAGCCCAGCATGTACTCTGATACGGCCCAGCGTGTACTCTGATACGGCCCAGCATGTACTCTGATACGGCCCAGCATGTACACTGATACGGCCCAGCATGTACACTGATACGGCCCAGCATGTACTCTGATACAGCCCAGTGTGTACTCTGATACAGCCCAGCATGTACACTGATACAGCCCAGCGTGTACTCTGATACAGCCCAGTGTGTACTCTGATACAGCCCAGCGTGTACACTGATACGGCCCAGCATGTACACTGATACAGCCCAGCGTGTACACTGATACAGCCCAGCATGTACTCTGATACGGCCCAGCGTGTACTCTGATACGGCCCAGCGTGTACTCTGATACGGCCCAGCATGTACTCTGATACGGCGCAGCATGTACTCTGATACGGCCCAGCATGTACACTGATACGGCCCAGCATGTACACTGATACGGCCCAGCATGTACACTGATACGGCCCAGCATGTACTCTGATACGGCCCAGCATGTACACTGATACGGCCCAGCGTGTACTCTGATACGGCCCAGCATGTACACTGATACGGCCCAGCATGTACACTGATACGGCCCAGCATGTACACTGATACGGCCCAGCATGTACTCTGATACGGCCCAGCATGTACACTGATACGGCCCAGCATGTACACTGATACGGCCCAGCATGTACACTGATACAGCCCAGCATGTACACTGATACGGCATGTACTCTGATACGGCCCAGCATGTACACTGATACGGCATGTACACTGATACGGCCCAGCATGTACACTGATACAGCCCAGCATGTACACTGATACGGCCCAGCATGTACACTGATACGGCCCAGCATGTACTCTGATACAGCCCAGCGTGTACACTGATACAGCCCAGCATGTACACTGATACGGCCCAGCATGTACACTGATACGGCCCAGCATGTACTCTGATACAGCCCAGCATGTACACTGATACAGCCCAGCATGTACACTGATACGGCCCAGCATGTACACTGATACGGCCCAGCATGTACACTGATACAGCCCAGCATGTACACTGATACGGCCCAGCATGTACACTGATACAGCCCAGCATGTACACTGATACGGCCCAGCATGTACACTGATACGGCCCAGCATGTACACTGATACGGCCCAGCATGTACACTGATACAGCCCAGCATGTACACTGATACGGCCCAGCATGTACACTGATACAGCCCAGCATGTACACTGATACGGCCCAGCATGTACACTGATACGGCCCAGCATGTACACTGATACAGCCCAGCATGTACACTGATACGGCCCAGCATGTACACTGATACGGCCCAGCATGTACACTGATACGGCCCAGCATGTACACTGATACGGCCCAGCATGTACACTGATACGGCCCAGCATGTACTCTGATACAGCCCAGCGTGTACACTGATACAGCCCAGCATGTACACTGATACGGCCCAGCATGTACACTGATACGGCCCAGCATGTACACTGATACGGCCCAGCATGTACACTGATACAGCCCAGCATGTACACTGATACGGCCCAGCATGTACACTGATACAGCCCAGCATGTACACTGATACAGCCCAGCATGTACACTGATACGGCCCAGCATGTACACTGATACGGCCCAGCATGTACATTGATACGGCCCAGCATGTACACTGATACGGCCCAGCATGTACACTGATACGGCCCAGCATGTACACTGATACGGCCCAGCATGTACACTGATACGGCCCAGCATGTACACTGATACGGCCCAGCATGTACACTGATACGGCCCAGCATGTACACTGATACAGCCCAGCATGTACACTGATACAGCCCAGCATGTACACTGATACAGCCCAGCATGTACACTGATACGGCCCAGCATGTACACTGATACGGCCCAGCATGTACACTGATACGGCCCAGCATGTACACTGATACAGCCCGGCATGTACACTGATACGGCCCAGCATGTACACTGATACGGCCCAGCATGTACACTGATACGGCCCAGCATGTACACTGATACGGCCCAGCATGTACACTGATACGGCCCAGCATGTACACTGATACGGCCCAGCATGTACACTGATACGGCCCAGCATGTACACTGATACGGCCCAGCATGTACACTGATACGGCCCAGCATGTACACTGATACGGCCCAGCGTGTACACTGATACGGCCCAGCGTGTACACTGATACGGCCCAGCATGTACAGTGATATGGCCCAGCATGTACTCTGATACGGCCCAGCATGTACTCTGATACGGCCCAGCATGTACTCTGATACGGCCCAGCATGTACACTGATACGGCCCAGCATGTACTCTGATACGGCCCATCATTTACTCTGATACGGCCCAGCATGTACTCTGATACGGCCCAGCATGTACACTGATACGGCCCAGCATGTACTCTGATACGGCCCAGCATGTACTCTGATACGGCCCAGCATGTACTCTGATACGGCCCAGCATGTACACTGATACGGCCCAGCATGTACACTGATACGGCCCAGCATGTACACTGATACGGCCCAGCATGTACTCTGATACGGCCCAGCATGTTCTCTGATACGGCCCAGCATGTACTCTGATACGGCCCAGCATGTACTCTGATACAGCCCAGCATGTACTCTGATACGGCCCAGCATGTTCTCTGATACGGCCCAGCATGTACTCTGATACGGCCCAGCATGTACACTGATACAGCCCAGCATGTACTCTGATACGGCCCAGTATGTACTCTGATACGGCCCAGCATGTAAACTGATACACCCAGCATGTACTCTGATACAGCCCAGCATGTACTCTGATACGGCCCAGCATGTACTCTGATACAGCCCAGCATGTACACTGATACAGCCCAGCATGTACACTGATACAGCCCAGCATGTACACTGATACGGCATGTACACTGATACGGCCCAGCATGTACTCTGATACAGCCCAGCATGTACACTGATACAGCCCAGCATGTACACTGATACGGCATGTACACTGATACGGCCCTGCATGTACACTGATACGGCCCAGCATGTACTCTGATACAGCCCAGCATGTACACTGATACAGCCCAGCATGTACACTGATACGGCATGTACACTGATACGGCCCTGCATGTACACTGATACGGCCCTGCATGTACACTGATACGGCCCAGCATGTACACTGATACGGCCCAGCATGTAAACTGATACACCCAGCATGTACTCTGATACGGCCCAGCATGTTCTCTGATACGGCCCAGCATGTACACTGATACGGCCCAGCATGTACTCTGATACGGCCCAGCATGTACACTGATACAGCCCAGCATGTACTCTGATACGGCCCAGCATGTACACTGATACAGCCCAGCATGTACTCTGATACGGCCCAGCATGTACACTGATACAGCCCAGCATGTACTCTGATACGGCCCAGCACTGTACTCTGATACGGCCCAGCATGTACACTGATACGGCCCAGCATGTACACTGATACGGCCCAGCATGTACTCTGATACGGCCCAGCATGTACTCTGATACAGCCCAGCATGTACTCTGATACGGCCCAGCATGTACTCTGATACGGCCCAGCATGTACACTGATACGGCCCAGCATGTACTCTGATACGGCCCAGCATGTACTCTGATACGGCCCAGCATGTACACTGATACGGCCCAGCATGTACTCTGATACGGCCCAGCATGTACTCTGATACAGCCCAGCATGTACTCTGATACGGCCCAGCATGTACACTGATACAGCCCAGCATGTACTCTGATACGGCCCAGCATGTACTCTGATACGGCCCAGCATGTACTCTGATACGGCCCAGCATGTACACTGATACGGCCCAGCATGTACTCTGATACGGCCCAGCATGTACTCTGATACAGCCCAGCATGTACTCTGATACGGCCCAGCATGTACTCTGATACGGCCCAGCATGTACACTGATACGGCCCAGCATGTACTCTGATACGGCCCAGCATGTACACTGATACAGCCCAGCATGTACACTGATACGGCCCAGCATGTACTCTGATACGGCCCAGCATGTACACTGATACGGCCCAGCATGTACACTGATACGGCCCAGCATGTACACTGATACAGCCCAGCGTTTACTCTGATACGGCCCAGCATGTACTCTGATACGGCCCAGCATGTACTCTGATACGGCCCAGCATGTACTCTGATACAGCCCAGCATGTACACTGATACGGCCCAGCATGTACACTGATACGGCCCAGCATGTACACTGATACGGCCCAGCATGTACACTGATACGGCCCAGCATGTACACTGATACGGCCCAGCATGTACACTGATACGGCCCAGCATGTACACTGATACGGCACAGCATGTACACTGATACGGCACAGCATGTACACTGATACGGCCCAGCATGTACACTGATACGGCCCAGCATGTACACTGATACGGCCCAGCATGTACTCTGATACGGCCCAGCATGTACACTGATACGGCCCAGCATGCACACTGATACGGCCCAGCATGTACACTGATACGGCCCAGCATGTACACTGATACGGCCCAGCATGTACACTGATACGGCCCAGCATGTACTCTGATACGGCCCAGCATGTACTCTGATACGGCCCAGCATGTACACTGATACGGCCCAGCAGGTACTCTGATACGGCCCAGCATGTACACTGATACGGCCCAGCATGTACTCTGATACGGCCCAGCATGTACTCTGATACGGCCCAGCATGTACTCTGATACGGCCCAGCATGTACACTGATACGGCCCAGCATGTACACTGATACGGCCCAGCATGTACACTGATACGGCCCAGCATGTAAACTGATACGGCCCAGCATGTACACTGATACGGCCCAGCATGTACACTGATACGGCCCAGCATGTACACTGATACGGCCCAGCATGTACACTGATACAGCCCAGCATGTACACTGATACGGCCCAGCATGTACACTGATACAGCCCAGCATGTACACTGATACAGCCCAGCATGTACACTGATACAGCCCAGCATGTACACTGATACGGCCCAGCATGTACACTGATACGGCCCAGCATGTACACTGATACGGCCCAGCATGTACACTGATACGGCCCAGCATGTACACTGATACGGCCCAGCATGTACACTGATACGGCCCAGCGTGTACACTGATACGGCCCAGCGTGTACACTGATACGGCCCAGCGTGTACACTGATACGGCCCAGCATGTACTCTGATATGGCCCAGCATGTACTCTGATACGGCCCAGCATGTACTCTGATACGGCCCAGCATGTACTCTGATACGGCCCAGCATGTACACTGATACGGCCCAGCATGTACTCTGATACGGCCCAGCATTTACTCTGATACGGCCCAGCATGTATTCTGATACGGCCCAGCATGTACACTGATACGGCCCAGCATGTACTCTGATACGGCCCAGCATGTACTCTGATACGGCCCAGCATGTACTCTGATACGGCCCAGCATGTACACTGATACGGCCCAGCATGTACACTGATACGGCCCAGCATGTACACTGATACGGCCCAGCATGTACTCTGATACGGCCCAGCATGTTCTCTGATACGGCCCAGCATGTACTCTGATACGGCCCAGCATGTACTCTGATACAGCCCAGCATGTACTCTGATACGGCCCAGCATGTTCTCTGATACGGCCCAGCATGTACTCTGATACGGCCCAGCATGTACACTGATACAGCCCAGCATGTACTCTGATACGGCCCAGCATGTACTCTGATACGGCCCAGCATGTAAACTGATACACCCAGCATGTACTCTGATACAGCCCAGCATGTACTCTGATACGGCCCAGCATGTACTCTGATACAGCCCAGCATGTACACTGATACAGCCCAGCATGTACACTGATACGGCATGTACACTGATACGGCCCAGCATGTACTCTGATACAGCCCAGCATGTACACTGATACAGCCCAGCATGTACACTGATACGGCATGTACACTGATACGGCCCTGCATGTACACTGATACGGCCCAGCATGTACACTGATACAGCCCAGCATGTACACTGATACAGCCCAGCATGTACACTGATACGGCATGTACACTGATACGGCCCTGCATGTACACTGATACGGCCCTGCATGTACACTGATACGGCCCAGCATGTACACTGATACGGCCCAGCATGTAAACTGATACACCCAGCATGTACTCTGATACGGCCCAGCATGTTCTCTGATACGGCCCAGCATGTACACTGATACGGCCCAGCATGTACTCTGATACGGCCCAGCATGTACACTGATACGGCCCAGCATGTACTCTGATACGGCCCAGCATGTACACTGATACAGCCCAGCATGTACTCTGATACGGCCAAGCATGTACACTGATACAGCCCAGCATGTACTCTGATACGGCCCAGTACTGTACTCTGATACGGCCCAGCATGTACACTGATACGGCCCAGCATGTACACTGATACGGCCCAGCATGTACTCTGATACGGCCCAGCATGTACTCTGATACAGCCCAGCATGTACTCTGATACGGCCCAGCATGTACTCTGATACGGCCCAGCATGTACACTGATACGGCCCAGCATGTACTCTGATACGGCCCAGCATGT
This sequence comes from Siphonodentalium dalli, assembly GCA_032622095.1. Taxonomy (NCBI): domain Eukaryota; kingdom Metazoa; phylum Mollusca; class Scaphopoda; order Gadilida; family Siphonodentaliidae; genus Siphonodentalium; species Siphonodentalium dalli. The sequence goes on from CP136066.1 coordinate 222,879,449, forward strand.
ACTCTGATAAGGCCCAGCATGTACACTGATACGGCCCAGCATGTACTCTGATACGGCCCAGCATGTACTCTGATACAGCCCAGCATGTACTCTGATACGGCCCATCATGTACTCTGATACGGCCCAGCATGTAAACTGATACACCCAGCATGTACTCTGATACAGCCCAGCATGTACTCTGATACAGCCCAGCATGTACACTGATACAGCCCAGCATGTACACTGATACGGCATGTACACTGATACGGCCCAGCATGTACTCTGATACAGCCCAGCATGTACACTGATACAGCCCAGCTTGTACACTGATACGGCATGTACACTGATACGGCCCTGCATGTACACTGATACGGCCCAGCATGTACTCTGATACAGCCCAGCATGTACACTGATACAGCCCAGCATGTACACTGATACGGCATGTACACTGATACGGCCCTGCATGTACACTGATACGGCCCTGCATGTACACTGATACGGCCCAGCATGTACACTGATACGGCCCAGCATGTAAACTGATACACCCAGCATGTACTCTGATACGGCCCAGCATGTTCTCTGATACGGCCCAGCATGTACACTGATACGGCCCAGCATGTACTCTGATACGGCCCAGCATGTACACTGATACAGCCCAGCATGTACTCTGATACGGCCCAGCATGTACACTGATACAGCCCAGCATGTACTCTGATACGGCCCAGCATGTACACTGATACAGCCCAGCATGTACTCTGATACGGCCCAGCACTGTACTCTGATACGGCCCAGAATGTACACTGATACGGCATGTACACTGATACGGCCCTGCATGTACACTGATACGGCCCTGCATGTACACTGATACGGCCCAGCATGTACACTGATACGGCCCAGCATGTAAACTGATACACCCAGCATGTACTCTGATACGGCCCAGCATGTTCTCTGATACGGCCCAGCATGTACACTGATACGGCCCAGCATGTACACTGATACAGCCCAGCGTGTACACTGATACAGCCCAGCATGTACTCTGATACGGCCCAGCGTGTACTCTGATACGGCCCAGCATGTACTCTGATACGGCCCAGCATGTACACTGATACGGCCCAGCATGTACACTGATACGGCCCAGCATGTACTCTGATACAGCCCAGTGTGTACTCTGATACAGCCCAGCATGTACACTGATACAGCCCAGCGTGTACTCTGATACAGCCCAGTGTGTACTCTGATACAGCCCAGCGTGTACACTGATACGGCCCAGCATGTACACTGATACAGCCCAGCGTGTACACTGATACAGCCCAGCATGTACTCTGATACGGCCCAGCGTGTACTCTGATACGGCCCAGCGTGTACTCTGATACGGCCCAGCATGTACTCTGATACGGCGCAGCATGTACTCTGATACGGCCCATCATGTACACTGATACGGCCCAGCATGTACACTGATACGGCCCAGCATGTACACTGATACGGCCCAGCATGTACTCTGATACGGCCCAGCATGTACACTGATACGGCCCAGCGTGTACTCTGATACGGCCCAGCATGTACACTGATACGGCCCAGCATGTACACTGATACGGCCCAGCATGTACACTGATACGGCCCAGCATGTACTCTGATACGGCCCAGCATGTACACTGATACGGCCCAGCATGTACACTGATACGGCCCAGCATGTACACTGATACAGCCCAGCATGTACACTGATACGGCATGTACTCTGATACGGCCCAGCATGTACACTGATACGGCATGTACACTGATACGGCCCAGCATGTACACTGATACAGCCCATCATGTACACTGATACGGCCCAGCATGTACACTGATACGGCCCAGCATGTACTCTGATACAGCCCAGCGTGTACACTGATACAGCCCAGCATGTACACTGATACGGCCCAGCATGTACACTGATACGGCCCAGCATGTACTCTGATACAGCCCAGCATGTACACTGATACAGCCCAGCATGTACACTGATACGGCCCAGCATGTACACTGATACGGCCCAGCATGTACACTGATACAGCCCAGCATGTACACTGATACGGCCCAGCATGTACACTGATACAGCCCAGCATGTACACTGATACGGCCCAGCATGTACACTGATACGGCCCAGCATGTACACTGATACGGCCCAGCATGTACACTGATACAGCCCAGCATGTACACTGATACGGCCCAGCATGTACACTGATACAGCCCAGCATGTACACTGATACGGCCCAGCATGTACACTGATACGGCCCAGCATGTACACTGATACGGCCCAGCATGTACACTGATACGGCCCAGCATGTACACTGATACGGCCCAGCATGTACACTGATACGGCCCAGCATGTACACTGATACGGCCCAGCATGTACACTGATACGGCCCAGCATGTACACTGATACGGCCCAGCATGTACTCTGATACAGCCCAGCGTGTACACTGATACAGCCCAGCATGTACACTGATACGGCCCAGCATGTACACTGATACGGCCCAGCATGTACACTGATACGGCCCAGCATGTACACTGATACGGCCCAGCATGTACACTGATACGGCCCAGCATGTACACTGATACAGCCCAGCATGTACACTGATACAGCCCAGCATGTACACTGATACGGCCCAGCATGTACACTGATACGGCCCAGCATGTACACTGATACGGCCCAGCATGTACACTGATACAGCCCAGCATGTACACTGATACAGCCCAGCATGTACACTGATACGGCCCAGCATGTACACTGATACGGCCCAGCATGTACACTGATACGGCCCAGCATGTACTCTGATACGGCCCAGCATGTACACTGATACGGCCCAGCATGTACACTGATACGGCACAGCATGTACACTGATACGGCCCAGCATGTACACTGATACGGCCCAGCATGTACACTGATACGGCCCAGCATGTACTCTGATACGGCCCAGCATGTACACTGATACGGCCCAGCATGTACACTGATACGGCCCAGCATGTACACTGATACGGCCCAGCATGTACACTGATACGGCCCAGCATGTACACTGATACGGCCCAGCATGTACTCTGATACGGCCCAGCATGTACTCTGATACAGCCCAGCATGTACACTGATACGGCCCAGCATGTACTCTGATACGGCCCAGCATGTACACTGATACGGCCCAGCATGTACTCTGATACGGCCCAGCATGTACTCTGATACGGCCCAGCATGTACTCTGATACGGCCCAGCATGTACACTGATACAGCCCAGCATGTACACTGATACGGCCCAGCATGTACACTGATACGGCCCAGCATGTACATTGATACGGCCCAGCATGTACACTGATACGGCCCAGCATGTACACTGATACGGCCCAGCATGTACACTGATACGGCCCAGCATGTACACTGATACGGCCCAGCATGTACACTGATACGGCCCAGCATGTACACTGATACGGCCCAGCATGTACACTGATACAGCCCAGCATGTACACTGATACAGCCCAGCATGTACACTGATACAGCCCAGCATGTACACTGATACGGCCCAGCATGTACACTGATACGGCCCAGCATGTACACTGATACGGCCCAGCATGTACACTGATACGGCCCAGCATGTACACTGATACGGCCCAGCATGTACACTGATACGGCCCAGCATGTACACTGATACGGCCCAGCATGTACACTGATACGGCCCAGCATGTACACTGATACGGCCCAGCATGTACACTGATACGGCCCAGCATGTACACTGATACGGCCCAGCATGTACACTGATACGGCCCAGCATGTACACTGATACGGCCCAGCATGTACTCTGATACAGCCCAGCGTGTACACTGATACAGCCCAGCGTGTACACTGATACGGCCCAGCATGTACACTGATACGGCCCAGCATGTACACTGATACGGCCCAGCATGTACACTGATACGGCCCAGCATGTACACTGATACGGCCCAGCATGTACACTGATACAGCCCAGCATGTACACTGATACAGCCCAGCATGTACACTGATACGGCCCAGCATGTACACTGATACGGCCCAGCATGTACACTGATACGGCCCAGCATGTACACTGATACAGCCCAGCATGTACACTGATACAGCCCAGCATGTACACTGATACGGCCCAGCATGTACACTGATACGGCCCAGCATGTACACTGATACGGCCCAGCATGTACTCTGATACGGCCCAGCATGTACACTGATACGGCCCAGCATGTACACTGATACGGCACAGCATGTACACTGATACGGCCCAGCATGTACACTGATACGGCCCAGCATGTACACTGATACGGCCCAGCATGTACTCTGATACGGCCCAGCATGTACACTGATACGGCCCAGCATGTACACTGATACGGCCCAGCATGTACACTGATACGGCCCAGCATGTACACTGATACGGCCCAGCATGTACACTGATACGGCCCAGCATGTACTCTGATACGGCCCAGCATGTACTCTGATACAGCCCAGCATGTACACTGATACGGCCCAGCATGTACTCTGATACGGCCCAGCATGTACACTGATACGGCCCAGCATGTACTCTGATACGGCCCAGCATGTACTCTGATACGGCCCAGCATGTACTCTGATACGGCCCAGCATGTACACTGATACAGCCCAGCATGTACACTGATACGGCCCAGCATGTACACTGATACGGCCCAGCATGTACATTGATACGGCCCAGCATGTACACTGATACGGCCCAGCATGTACACTGATACGGCCCAGCATGTACACTGATACGGCCCAGCATGTACACTGATACGGCCCAGCATGTACACTGATACGGCCCAGCATGTACACTGATACGGCCCAGCATGTACACTGATACAGCCCAGCATGTACACTGATACAGCCCAGCATGTACACTGATACAGCCCAGCATGTACACTGATACGGCCCAGCATGTACACTGATACGGCCCAGCATGTACACTGATACGGCCCAGCATGTACACTGATACGGCCCAGCATGTACACTGATACGGCCCAGCATGTACACTGATACGGCCCAGCATGTACACTGATACGGCCCAGCGTGTACACTGATACGGCCCAGCGTGTACACTGATACGGCCCAGCATGTACAGTGATATGGCCCAGCATGTACTCTGATACGGCCCAGCATGTACTCTGATACGGCCCAGCATGTACTCTGATACGGCCCAGCATGTACACTGATACGGCCCAGCATGTACTCTGATACGGCCCAGCATTTACTCTGATACGGCCCAGCATGTACTCTGATACGGCCCAGCATGTACACTGATACGGCCCAGCATGTACTCTGATACGGCCCAGCATGTACTCTGATACGGCCCAGCATGTACTCTGATACGGCCCAGCATGTACACTGATACGGCCCAGCATGTACACTGATACGGCCCAGCATGTACACTGATACGGCCCAGCATGTACTCTGATACGGCCCAGCATGTTCTCTGATACGGCCCAGCATGTACTCTGATACGGCCCAGCATGTACTCTGATACAGCCCAGCATGTACTCTGATACGGCCCAGCATGTTCTCTGATACGGCCCAGCATGTACTCTGATACGGCCCAGCATGTACACTGATACAGCCCAGCATGTACTCTGATACGGCCCAGTATGTACTCTGATACGGCCCAGCATGTAAACTGATACACCCAGCATGTACTCTGATACAGCCCAGCATGTACTCTGATACGGCCCAGCATGTACTCTGATACAGCCCAGCATGTACACTGATACAGCCCAGCATGTACACTGATACGGCATGTACACTGATACGGCCCAGCATGTACTCTGATACAGCCCAGCATGTACACTGATACAGCCCAGCATGTACACTGATACGGCATGTACACTGATACGGCCCTGCATGTATACTGATACGGCCCAGCATGTACTCTGATACAGCCCAGCATGTACACTGATACAGCCCAGCATGTACACTGATACGGCATGTACACTGATACGGCCCTGCATGTACACTGATACGGCCCTGCATGTACACTGATACGGCCCAGCATGTACACTGATACGGCCCAGCATGTAAACTGATACACCCAGCATGTACTCTGATACGGCCCAGCATGTTCTCTGATACGGCCCAGCATGTACACTGATACGGCCCAGCATGTACTCTGATACGGCCCAGCATGTACACTGATACAGCCCAGCATGTACTCTGATACGGCCCAGCATGTACACTGATACAGCCCAGCATGTACTCTGATACGGCCCAGCATGTACACTGATACAGCCCAGCATGTACTCTGATACGGCCCAGCACTGTACTCTGATACGGCCCAGCATGTACACTGATACGGCCCAGCATGTACACTGATACGGCCCAGCATGTACTCTGATACGGCCCAGCATGTACTCTGATACAGCCCAGCATGTACTCTGATACGGCCCAGCATGTACTCTGATACGGCCCAGCATGTACACTGATACGGCCCAGCATGTACTCTGATACGGCCCAGCATGTACTCTGATACGGCCCAGCATGTACACTGATACGGCCCAGCATGTACTCTGATACGGCCCAGCATGTACTCTGATACAGCCCAGCATGTACTCTGATACGGCCCAGCATGTACACTGATACAGCCCAGCATGTACTCTGATACGGCCCAGCATGTACTCTGATACGGCCCAGCATGTACTCTGATACGGCCCAGCATGTACACTGATACGGCCCAGCATGTACTCTGATACGGCCCAGCATGTACTCTGATACAGCCCAGCATGTACTCTGATACGGCCCAGCATGTACTCTGATACGGCCCAGCATGTACACTGATACGGCCCAGCATGTACTCTGATACGGCCCAGCATGTACACTGATACAGCCCAGCATGTACACTGATACGGCCCAGCATGTACTCTGATACGGCCCAGCATGTACACTGATACGGCCCAGCATGTACACTGATACGGCCCAGCATGTACACTGATACAGCCCAGCGTTTACTCTGATACGGCCCAGCATGTACTCTGATACGGCCCAGCATGTACTCTGATACGGCCCAGCATGTACTCTGATACAGCCCAGCATGTACACTGATACGGCCCAGCATGTACACTGATACGGCCCAGCATGTACACTGATACGGCCCAGCATGTACACTGATACGGCCCAGCATGTACACTGATACGGCCCAGCATGTACACTGATACGGCCCAGCATGTACACTGATACGGCACAGCATGTACACTGATACGGCACAGCATGTACACTGATACGGCCCAGCATGTACACTGATACGGCCCAGCATGTACACTGATACGGCCCAGCATGTACTCTGATACGGCCCAGCATGTACACTGATACGGCCCAGCATGCACACTGATACGGCCCAGCATGTACACTGATACGGCCCAGCATGTACACTGATACGGCCCAGCATGTACACTGATACGGCCCAGCATGTACTCTGATACGGCCCAGCATGTACTCTGATACAGCCCAGCATGTACACTGATACGGCCCAGCAGGTACTCTGATACGGCCCAGCATGTACACTGATACGGCCCAGCATGTACTCTGATACGGCCCAGCATGTACTCTGATACGGCCCAGCATGTACTCTGATACGGCCCAGCATGTACACTGATACGGCCCAGCATGTACACTGATACGGCCCAGCATGTACACTGATACGGCCCAGCATGTAAACTGATACGGCCCAGCATGTACACTGATACGGCCCAGCATGTACACTGATACGGCCCAGCATGTACACTGATACGGCCCAGCATGTACACTGATACAGCCCAGCATGTACACTGATACGGCCCAGCATGTAAACTGATACACCCAGCATGTACTCTGATACGGCCCAGCATGTTCTCTGATACGGCCCAGCATGTACACTGATACGGCCCAGCATGTACTCTGATACGGCCCAGCATGTACACTGATACAGCCCAGCATGTACTCTACTACGGCCCAGCATGTACACTGATACAGCCCAGCATGTACTCTGATACGGCCCAGCATGTACACTGATACAGCCCAGCATGTACTCTGATACGGCCCAGCACTGTACTCTGATACGGCCCAGCATGTACACTGATACGGCCCAGCATGTACACTGATACGGCCCAGCATGTACTCTGATACGGCCCAGCATGTACTCTGATACAGCCCAGCATGTACTCTGATACGGCCCAGCATGTACTCTGATACGGCCCAGCATGTACACTGATACGGCCCAGCATGTACTCTGATACGGCCCAGCATGTACTCTGATACGGCCCAGCATGTACACTGATACGGCCCAGCATGTACTCTGATACGGCCCAGCATGTACTCTGATACAGCCCAGCATGTACTCTGATACGGCCCAGCATGTACACTGATACAGCCCAGCATGTACTCTGATACGGCCCAGCATGTACTCTGATACGGCCCAGCATGTACTCTGATACGGCCCAGCATGTACACTGATACGGCCCAGCATGTACTCTGATACGGCCCAGCATGTACTCTGATACAGCCCAGCATGTACTCTGATACGGCCCAGCATGTACTCTGATACGGCCCAGCATGTACACTGATACGGCCCAGCATGTACTCTGATACGGCCCAGCATGTACACTGATACAGCCCAGCATGTACACTGATACGGCCCAGCATGTACTCTGATACGGCCCAGCATGTACACTGATACGGCCCAGCATGTACACTGATACGGCCCAGCATGTACACTGATACAGCCCAGCGTTTACTCTGATACGGCCCAGCATGTACTCTGATACGGCCCAGCATGTACTCTGATACGGCCCAGCATGTACTCTGATACAGCCCAGCATGTACACTGATACGGCCCAGCATGTACACTGATACGGCCCAGCATGTACACTGATACGGCCCAGCATGTACACTGATACGGCCCAGCATGTACACTGATACGGCCCAGCATGTACACTGATACGGCCCAGCATGTACACTGATACGGCACAGCATGTACACTGATACGGCACAGCATGTACACTGATACGGCCCAGCATGTACACTGATACGGCCCAGCATGTACACTGATACGGCCCAGCATGTACTCTGATACGGCCCAGCATGTACACTGATACGGCCCAGCATGCACACTGATACGGCCCAGCATGTACACTGATACGGCCCAGCATGTACACTGATACGGCCCAGCATGTACACTGATACGGCCCAGCATGTACTCTGATACGGCCCAGCATGTACTCTGATACAGCCCAGCATGTACACTGATACGGCCCAGCAGGTACTCTGATACGGCCCAGCATGTACACTGATACGGCCCAGCATGTACTCTGATACGGCCCAGCATGTACTCTGATACGGCCCAGCATGTACTCTGATACGGCCCAGCATGTACACTGATACGGCCCAGCATGTACACTGATACGGCCCAGCATGTACACTGATACGGCCCAGCATGTAAACTGATACGGCCCAGCATGTACACTGATACGGCCCAGCATGTACACTGATACGGCCCAGCATGTACACTGATACGGCCCAGCATGTACACTGATACAGCCCAGCATGTACACTGATACGGCCCAGCATGTACACTGATACAGCCCAGCATGTACACTGATACAGCCCAGCATGTACACTGATACAGCCCAGCATGTACACTGATACGGCCCAGCATGTACACTGATACGGCCCAGCATGTACACTGATACGGCCCAGCATGTACACTGATACGGCCCAGCATGTACACTGATACGGCCCAGCATGTACACTGATACGGCCCAGCATGTACACTGATACGGCCCAGCGTGTACACTGATACGGCCCAGCGTGTACACTGATACGGCCCAGCATGTACACTGATATGGCCCAGCATGTACTCTGATACGGCCCAGCATGTACTCTGATACGGCCCAGCATGTACTCTGATACGGCCCAGCATGTACTCTGATACGGCCCAGCATGTACACTGATACGGCCCAGCATGTACTCTGATACGGCCCAGCATTTACTCTGATACGGCCCAGCATGTATTCTGATACGGCCCAGCATGTACACTGATACGGCCCAGCATGTACTCTGATACGGCCCAGCATGTACTCTGATACGGCCCAGCATGTACTCTGATACGGCCCAGCATGTACACTGATACGGCCCAGCATGTACACTGATACGGCCCAGCATGTACACTGATACGGCCCAGCATGTACTCTGATACGGCCCAGCATGTTCTCTGATACGGCCCAGCATGTACTCTGATACGGCCCAGCATGTACTCTGATACAGCCCAGCATGTACTCTGATACGGCCCAGCATGTTCTCTGATACGGCCCAGCATGTACTCTGATACGGCCCAGCATGTACACTGATACAGCCCAGCATGTACTCTGATACGGCCCAGCATGTACTCTGATACGGCCCAGCATGTAAACTGATACACCCAGCATGTACTCTGATACAGCCCAGCACGTACTCTGATACGGCCCAGCATGTACTCTGATACAGCCCAGCATGTACTCTGATACAGCCCAGCATGTACACTGATACGGCATGTACACTGATACGGCCCAGCATGTACTCTGATACAGCCCAGCATGTACACTGATACAGCCCAGCATGTACACTGATACGGCATGTACACTGATACGGCCCTGCATGTACACTGATACGGCCCAGCATGTACACTGATACAGCCCAGCATGTACACTGATACAGCCCAGCATGTACACTGATACGGCATGTACACTGATACGGCCCTGCATGTACACTGATACGGCCCTGCATGTACACTGATACGGCCCAGCATGTACACTGATACGGCCCAGCATGTAAACTGATACACCCAGCATGTACTCTGATACGGCCCAGCATGTTCTCTGATACGGCCCAGCATGTACACTGATACGGCCCAGCATGTACTCTGATACGGCCCAGCATGTACACTGATACGGCCCAGCATGTACTCTGATACGGCCCAGCATGTACACTGATACAGCCCAGCATGTACTCTGATACGGCCAAGCATGTACACTGATACAGCCCAGCATGTACTCTGATACGGCCCAGTACTGTACTCTGATACGGCCCAGCATGTACACTGATACGGCCCAGCATGTACACTGATACGGCCCAGCATGTACTCTGATACGGCCCAGCATGTACTCTGATACAGCCCAGCATGTACTCTGATACGGCCCAGCATGTACTCTGATACGGCCCAGCATGTACACTGATACGGCCCAGCATGTACTCTGATACGGCCCAGCATGTACTCTGATACGGCCCAGCATGTACACTGATACGGCCCAGCATGTACTCTGATACGGCCCAGCATGTACTCTGATACAGCCCAGCATGTACTCTGATACGGCCCAGCATGTACTCTGATACGGCCCAGCATGTAAACTGATACACCCAGCATGTACTCTGATACAGCCCAGCATGTACTCTGATACAGCCCAGCATGTACACTGATACAGCCCAGCATGTACACTGATACGGCATGTACACTGATACGGCCCAGCATGTACTCTGATACAGCCCAGCATGTACACTGATACAGCCCAGCTTGTACACTGATACGGCATGTACACTGATACGGCCCTGCATGTACACTGATACGGCCCAGCATGTACTCTGATACAGCCCAGCATGTACACTGATACAGCCCAGCATGTACACTGATACGGCATGTACACTGATACGGCCCTGCATGTACACTGATACGGCCCTGCATGTACACTGATACGGCCCAGCATGTACACTGATACGGCCCAGCATGTAAACTGATACACCCAGCATGTACTCTGATACGGCCCAGCATGTTCTCTGATACGGCCCAGCATGTACACTGATACGGCCCAGCATGTACTCTGATACGGCCCAGCATGTACACTGATACAGCCCAGCATGTACTCTGATACGGCCCAGCATGTACACTGATACAGCCCAGCATGTACTCTGATACGGCCCAGCATGTACACTGATACAGCCCAGCATGTACTCTGATACGGCCCAGCACTGTACTCTGATACGGCCCAGAATGTACACTGATACGGCCCAGCATGTACACTGATACGGCCCAGCATGTACTCTGATACGGCCCAGCATGTACTCTGATACAGCCCAGCATGTACTCTGATACGGCCCAGCATGTACTCTGATACGGCCCAGCATGTACACTGATACGGCCCAGCATGTACTCTGATACGGCCCAGCATGTACTCTGATACGGCCCAGCATGTACACTGATACGGCCCAGCATGTACTCTGATACGGCCCAGCATGTACTCTGATACAGCCCAGCATGTACTCTGATACGGCCCAGCATGTACACTGATACAGCCCAGCATGTACTCTGACACGGCCCAGCATGTACTCTGATACGGCCCAGCATGTACTCTGATACGGCCCAGCATGTACACTGATACGGCCCAGCATGTACTCTGATACGGCCCAGCATGTACTCTGATACAGCCCAGCATGTACTCTGATACGGCCCAGCATGTACTCTGATACGGCCCAGCATGTACACTGATACGGCCCAGCATGTACTCTGATACGGCCCAGCATGTACACTGATACAGCCCAGCATGTACACTGATACGGCCCAGCATGTACTCTGATACGGCCCAGCATGTACACTGATACGGCCCAGCATGTACACTGATACGGCCCAGCATGTACACTGATACAGCCCAGCGTTTACTCTGATACGGCCCAGCATGTACTCTGATACGGCCCAGCATGTACTCTGATACGGCCCAGCATGTACTCTGATACAGCCCAGCATGTACACTGATACGGCCCAGCATGTACACTGATACGGCCCAGCATGTACACTGATACGGCCCAGCATGTACACTGATACGGCCCAGCATGTACACTGATACGGCCCAGCATGTACACTGATACGGCCCAGCATGTACACTGATACGGCACAGCATGTACACTGATACGGCACAGCATGTACACTGATACGGCCCAGCATGTACACTGATACGGCCCAGCATGTACACTGATACGGCCCAGCATGTACTCTGATACGGCCCAGCATGTACACTGATACGGCCCAGCATGTACACTGATACGGCCCAGCATGTACAGTGATATGGCCCAGCATGTACTCTGATACGGCCCAGCATGTACTCTGATACGGCCCAGCATGTACTCTGATACGGCCCAGCATGTACACTGATACGGCCCAGCATGTACTCTGATACGGCCCAGCATTTACTCTGATACGGCCCAGCATGTACTCTGATACGGCCCAGCATGTACACTGATACGGCCCAGCATGTACTCTGATACGGCCCAGCATGTACTCTGATACGGCCCAGCATGTACTCTGATACGGCCCAGCATGTACACTGATACGGCCCAGCATGTACTCTGATACGGCCCAGCATGTACTCTGATACGGCCCAGCATGTACACTGATACGGCCCAGCATGTACTCTGATACGGCCCAGCATGTACTCTGATACAGCCCAGCATGTACTCTGATACGGCCCAGCATGTACACTGATACAGCCCAGCATGTACTCTGACACGGCCCAGCATGTACTCTGATACGGCCCAGCATGTACTCTGATACGGCCCAGCATGTACACTGATACGGCCCAGCATGTACTCTGATACGGCCCAGCATGTACTCTGATACAGCCCAGCATGTACTCTGATACGGCCCAGCATGTACTCTGATACGGCCCAGCATGTACACTGATACGGCCCAGCATGTACTCTGATACGGCCCAGCATGTACACTGATACAGCCCAGCATGTACACTGATACGGCCCAGCATGTACTCTGATACGGCCCAGCATGTACACTGATACGGCCCAGCATGTACACTGATACGGCCCAGCATGTACACTGATACAGCCCAGCGTTTACTCTGATACGGCCCAGCATGTACTCTGATACGGCCCAGCATGTACTCTGATACGGCCCAGCATGTACTCTGATACAGCCCAGCATGTACACTGATACGGCCCAGCATGTACACTGATACGGCCCAGCATGTACACTGATACGGCCCAGCATGTACACTGATACGGCCCAGCATGTACACTGATACGGCCCAGCATGTACACTGATACGGCCCAGCATGTACACTGATACGGCACAGCATGTACACTGATACGGCACAGCATGTACACTGATACGGCCCAGCATGTACACTGATACGGCCCAGCATGTACACTGATACGGCCCAGCATGTACTCTGATACGGCCCAGCATGTACACTGATACGGCCCAGCATGCACACTGATACGGCCCAGCATGTACACTGATACGGCCCAGCATGTACACTGATACGGCCCAGCATGTACACTGATACGGCCCAGCATGTACTCTGATACGGCCCAGCATGTACTCTGATACAGCCCAGCATGTACACTGATACGGCCCAGCAGGTACTCTGATACGGCCCAGCATGTACACTGATACGGCCCAGCATGTACTCTGATACGGCCCAGCATGTACTCTGATACGGCCCAGCATGTACTCTGATACGGCCCAGCATGTACACTGATACGGCCCAGCATGTACACTGATACGGCCCAGCATGTACACTGATACGGCCCAGCATGTAAACTGATACGGCCCAGCATGTACACTGATACGGCCCAGCATGTACACTGATACGGCCCAGCATGTACACTGATACGGCCCAGCATGTACACTGATACAGCCCAGCATGTACACTGATACGGCCCAGCATGTACACTGATACAGCCCAGCATGTACACTGATACAGCCCAGCATGTACACTGATACAGCCCAGCATGTACACTGATACGGCCCAGCATGTACACTGATACGGCCCAGCATGTACACTGATACAGCCCAGCATGTACACTGATACAGCCCAGCATGTACACTGATACAGCCCAGCATGTACACTGATACGGCCCAGCATGTACACTGATACGGCCCAGCATGTACACTGATACGGCCCAGCATGTACACTGATACGGCCCAGCATGTACACTGATAGGGCCCAGCATGTACACTGATACGGCCCAGCATGTACACTGATACGGCCCAGCGTGTACACTGATACGGCCCAGCGTGTACACTGATACGGCCCAGCATGTACAGTGATATGGCCCAGCATGTACTCTGATACGGCCCAGCATGTACTCTGATACGGCCCAGCATGTACTCTGATACGGCCCAGCATGTACACTGATACGGCCCAGCATGTACTCTGATACGGCCCAGCATTTACTCTGATACGGCCCAGCATGTACTCTGATACGGCCCAGCATGTACACTGATACGGCCCAGCATGTACTCTGATACGGCCCAGCATGTACTCTGATACGGCCCAGCATGTACTCTGATACGGCCCAGCATGTACACTGATACGGCCCAGCATGTACACTGATACGGCCCAGCATGTACACTGATACGGCCCAGCATGTACTCTGATACGGCCCAGCATGTTCTCTGATACGGCCCAGCATGTACTCTGATACGGCCCAGCATGTACTCTGATACAGCCCAGCATGTACTCTGATACGGCCCAGCATGTTCTCTGATACGGCCCAGCATGTACTCTGATACGGCCCAGCATGTACACTGATACAGCCCAGCATGTACTCTGATACGGCCCAGCATGTACTCTGATACGGCCCAGCATGTAAACTGATACACCCAGCATGTACTCTGATACAGCCCAGCATGTACTCTGATACGGCCCAGCATGTACTCTGATACAGCCCAGCATGTACACTGATACAGCCCAGCATGTACACTGATACGGCATGTACACTGATACGGCCCAGCATGTACTCTGATACAGCCCAGCATGTACACTGATACAGCCCAGCATGTACACTGATACGGCATGTACACTGATACGGCCCTGCATGTACACTGATACGGCCCAGCATGTACTCTGATACAGCCCAGCATGTACACTGATACAGCCCAGCATGTACACTGATACGGCATGTACACTGATACGGCCCTGCATGTACACTGATACGGCCCTGCATGTACACTGATACGGCCCAGCATGTACACTGATACGGCCCAGCATGTAAACTGATACACCCAGCATGTACTCTGATACGGCCCAGCATGTTCTCTGATACGGCCCAGCATGTACACTGATACGGCCCAGCATGTACTCTGATACGGCCCAGCATGTACACTGATACAGCCCAGCATGTACTCTGATACGGCCCAGCATGTACACTGATACAGCCCAGCATGTACTCTGATACGGCCCAGCATGTACACTGATACAGCCCAGCATGTACTCTGATACGGCCCAGCACTGTACTCTGATACGGCCCAGCATGTACACTGATACGGCCCAGCATGTACACTGATACGGCCCAGCATGTACTCTGATACGGCCCAGCATGTACTCTGATACAGCCCAGCATGTACTCTGATACGGCCCAGCATGTACTCTGATACGGCCCAGCATGTACACTGATACGGCCCAGCATGTACTCTGATACGGCCCAGCATGTACTCTGATACGGCCCAGCATGTACACTGATACGGCCCAGCATGTACTCTGATACGGCCCAGCATGTACTCTGATACAGCCCAGCATGTACTCTGATACGGCCCAGCATGTACACTGATACAGCCCAGCATGTACTCTGATACGGCCCAGCATGTACTCTGATACGGCCCAGCATGTACTCTGATACGGCCCAGCATGTACACTGATACGGCCCAGCATGTACTCTGATACGGCCCAGCATGTACTCTGATACAGCCCAGCATGTACTCTGATACGGCCCAGCATGTACTCTGATACGGCCCAGCATGTACACTGATACGGCCCAGCATGTACTCTGATACGGCCCAGCATGTACACTGATACAGCCCAGCATGTACACTGATACGGCCCAGCATGTACTCTGATACGGCCCAGCATGTACACTGATACGGCCCAGCATGTACACTGATACGGCCCAGCATGTACACTGATACAGCCCAGCGTTTACTCTGATACGGCCCAGCATGTACTCTGATACGGCCCAGCATGTACTCTGATACGGCCCAGCATGTACTCTGATACAGCCCAGCATGTACACTGATACGGCCCAGCATGTACACTGATACGGCCCAGCATGTACACTGATACGGCCCAGCATGTACACTGATACGGCCCAGAATGTACACTGATACGGCCCAGCATGTACACTGATACGGCCCAGCATGTACACTGATACGGCACAGCATGTACACTGATACGGCACAGCATGTAAACTGATACGGCCCAGCATGTACACTGATACGGCCCAGCATGTACACTGATACGGCCCAGCATGTACTCTGATACGGCCCAGCATGTACACTGATACGGCCCAGCATGCACACTGATACGGCCCAGCATGTACACTGATACGGCCCAGCATGTACACTGATACGGCCCAGCATGTACACTGATACGGCCCAGCATGTACTCTGATACGGCCCAGCATGTACTCTGATACAGCCCAGCATGTACACTGATACGGCCCAGCAGGTACTCTGATACGGCCCAGCATGTACACTGATACGGCCCAGCATGTACTCTGATACGGCCCAGCATGTACTCTGATACGGCCCAGCATGTACTCTGATACGGCCCAGCATGTACACTGATACGGCCCAGCATGTACACTGATACGGCCCAGCATGTACACTGATACGGCCCAGCATGTAAACTGATACGGCCCAGCATGTACACTGATACGGCCCAGCATGTACACTGATACGGCCCAGCATGTACACTGATACGGCCCAGCATGTACACTGATACAGCCCAGCATGTACACTGATACGGCCCAGCATGTACACTGATACAGCCCAGCATGTACACTGATACAGCCCAGCATGTACACTGATACAGCCCAGCATGTACACTGATACGGCCCAGCATGTACACTGATACGGCCCAGCATGTACACTGATACGGCCCAGCATGTACACTGATACGGCCCAGCATGTACACTGATACGGCCCAGCATGTACACTGATACGGCCCAGCATGTACACTGATACGGCCCAGCATGTACACTGATACGGCCCAGCGTGTACACTGATACGGCCCAGCGTGTACACTGATACGGCCCAGCATGTACACTGATATGGCCCAGCATGTACTCTGATACGGCCCAGCATGTACTCTGATACGGCCCAGCATGTACTCTGATACGGCCCAGCATGTACTCTGATACGGCCCAGCATGTACACTGATACGGCCCAGCATGTACTCTGATACGGCCCAGCATTTACTCTGACACGGCCCAGCATGTATTCTGATACGGCCCAGCATGTACACTGATACGGCCCAGCATGTACTCTGATACGGCCCAGCATGTACTCTGATACGGCCCAGCATGTACTCTGATACGACCCAGCATGTACACTGATACGGCCCAGCATGTACACTGATACGGCCCAGCATGTACACTGATACGGCCCAGCATGTACTCTGATACGGCCCAGCATGTTCTCTGATACGGCCCAGCATGTACTCTGATACGGCCCAGCATGTACTCTGATACAGCCCAGCATGTACTCTGATACGGCCCAGCATGTTCTCTGATACGGCCCAGCATGTACTCTGATACGGCCCAGCATGTACACTGATACAGCCCAGCATGTACTCTGATACGGCCCAGCATGTACTCTGATACGGCCCAGCATGTAAACTGATACACCCAGCATGTACTCTGATACAGCCCAGCATGTACTCTGATACGGCCCAGCATGTACTCTGATACAGCCCAGCATGTACACTGATACAGCCCAGCATGTACACTGATACGGCATGTACACTGATACGGCCCAGCATGTACTCTGATACAGCCCAGCATGTACACTGATACAGCCCAGCATGTACACTGATACGGCATGTACACTGATACGGCCCTGCATGTACACTGATACGGCCCAGCATGTACACTGATACAGCCCAGCATGTACACTGATACAGCCCAGCATGTACACTGATACGGCATGTACACTGATACGGCCCTGCATGTACACTGATACGGCCCTGCATGTACACTGATACGGCCCAGCATGTACACTGATACGGCCCAGCATGTAAACTGATACACCCAGCATGTACTCTGATACGGCCCAGCATGTTCTCTGATACGGCCCAGCATGTACACTGATACGGCCCAGCATGTACTCTGATACGGCCCAGCATGTACACTGATACGGCCCAGCATGTACTCTGATACGGCCCAGCATGTACACTGATACAGCCCAGCATGTACTCTGATACGGCCAAGCATGTACACTGATACAGCCCAGCATGTACTCTGATACGGCCCAGTACTGTACTCTGATACGGCCCAGCATGTACACTGATACGGCCCAGCATGTACACTGATACGGCCCAGCATGTACTCTGATACGGCCCAGCATGTACTCTGATACAGCCCAGCATGTACTCTGATACGGCCCAGCATGTACTCTGATACGGCCCAGCATGTACACTGATACGGCCCAGCATGTACTCTGATACGGCCCAGCATGTACTCTGATACGGCCCAGCATGTACACTGATACGGCCCAGCATGTACTCTGATACGGCCCAGCATGTACTCTGATACAGCCCAGCATGTACTCTGATACGGCCCAGCATGTACTCTGATACGGCCCAGCATGTAAACTGATACACCCAGCATGTACTCTGATACAGCCCAGCATGTACTCTGATACAGCCCAGCATGTACACTGATACAGCCCAGCATGTACACTGATACGGCATGTACACTGATACGGCCCAGCATGTACTCTGATACAGCCCAGCATGTACACTGATACAGCCCAGCTTGTACACTGATACGGCATGTACACTGATACGGCCCTGCATGTACACTGATACGGCCCAGCATGTACTCTGATACAGCCCAGCATGTACACTGATACAGCCCAGCATGTACACTGATACGGCATGTACACTGATACGGCCCTGCATGTACACTGATACGGCCCTGCATGTACACTGATACGGCCCAGCATGTACACTGATACGGCCCAGCATGTAAACTGATACACCCAGCATGTACTCTGATACGGCCCAGCATGTTCTCTGATACGGCCCAGCATGTACACTGATACGGCCCAGCATGTACTCTGATACGGCCCAGCATGTACACTGATACAGCCCAGCATGTACTCTGATACGGCCCAGCATGTACACTGATACAGCCCAGCATGTACTCTGATACGGCCCAGCATGTACACTGATACAGCCCAGCATGTACTCTGATACGGCCCAGCACTGTACTCTGATACGGCCCAGAATGTACACTGATACGGCCCAGCATGTACACTGATACGGCCCAGCATGTACTCTGATACGGCCCAGCATGTACTCTGATACAGCCCAGCATGTAATCTGATACGGCCCAGCATGTACTCTGATACGGCCCAGCATGTACACTGATACGGCCCAGCATGTACTCTGATACGGCCCAGCATGTACTCTGATACGGCCCAGCATGTACACTGATACGGCCCAGCATGTACTCTGATACGGCCCAGCATGTACTCTGATACAGCCCAGCATGTACTCTGATACGGCCCAGCATGTACACTGATACAGCCCAGCATGTACTCTGATACGGCCCAGCATGTACTCTGATACGGCCCAGCATGTACTCTGATACGGCCCAGCATGTACACTGATACGGCCCAGCATGTACACTGATACAGCCCAGCATGTACTCTGATACGGCCCAGCATGTACTCTGATACGGCCCAGCATGTACTCTGATACGGCCCAGCATGTACACTGATACGGCCCAGCATGTACTCTGATACGGCCCAGCATGTACACTGATACAGCCCAGCATGTACACTGATACGGCCCAGCATGTACTCTGATACGGCCCAGCATGTACACTGATACGGCCCAGCATGTACACTGATACGGCCCAGCATGTACACTGATACAGCCCAGCATGTACACTGATACGGCCCAGCATGTACTCTGATACGGCCCAGCATGTACTCTGATACGGCCCAGCATGTACTCTGATACGGCCCAGCATGTACTCTGATACGGCCCAGCATGTACTCTGATACAGCCCAGCATGTACACTGATACGGCCCAGCATGTACACTGATACGGCCCAGCATGTACACTGATACGGCCCAGCATGTACACTGATACGGCCCAGCATGTACACTGATACGGCACAGCATGTACACTGATACGGCACAGCATGTACACTGATACGGCCCAGCATGTACACTGATACGGCCCAGCATGTACACTGATACGGCCCAGCATGTACTCTGATACGGCCCAGCATGTACACTGATACGGCCCAGCATGCACACTGATACGGCCCAGCATGTACACTGATACGGCCCAGCATGTACACTGATACGGCCCAGCATGTACACTGATACGGCCCAGCATGTACTCTGATACGGCCCAGCATGTACTCTGATACAGCCCAGCATGTACACTGATACGGCCCAGCAGGTACTCTGATACGGCCCAGCATGTACACTGATACGGCCCAGCATGTACTCTGATACGGCCCAGCATGTACTCTGATACGGCCCAGCATGTACTCTGATACGGCCCAGCATGTACACTGATACGGCCCAGCATGTACACTGATACGGCCCAGCATGTACACTGATACGGCCCAGCATGTAAACTGATACGGCCCAGCATGTACACTGATACGGCCCAGCATGTACACTGATACGGCCCAGCATGTACACTGATACGGCCCAGCATGTACACTGATACAGCCCAGCATGTACACTGATACGGCCCAGCATGTACACTGATACAGCCCAGCATGTACACTGATACAGCCCAGCATGTACACTGATACAGCCCAGCATGTACACTGATACGGCCCAGCATGTACACTGATACGGCCCAGCATGTACACTGATACGGCCCAGCATGTACACTGATACGGCCCAGCATGTACACTGATACGGCCCAGCATGTACACTGATACGGCCCAGCGTGTACACTGATACGGCCCAGCATGTACACTGATATGGCCCAGCGTGTACACTGATACGGCCCAGCATGTACACTGATATGGCCCAGCATGTACTCTGATACGGCCCAGCATGTACTCTGATACGGCCCAGCATGTACTCTGATACGGCCCAGCATGTACTCTGATACGGCCCAGCATGTACACTGATACGGCCCAGCATGTACTCTGATACGGCCCAGCATTTACTCTGATACGGCCCAGCATGTATTCTGATACGGCCCAGCATGTACACTGATACGGCCCAGCATGTACTCTGATACGGCCCAGCATGTACTCTGATACGGCCCAGCATGTACTCTGATACGGCCCAGCATGTACACTGATACGGCCCAGCATGTACACTGATACGGCCCAGCATGTACACTGATACGGCCCAGCATGTACTCTGATACGGCCCAGCATGTTCTCTGATACGGCCCAGCATGTACTCTGATACGGCCCAGCATGTACTCTGATACAGCCCAGCATGTACTCTGATACGGCCCAGCATGTTCTCTGATACGGCCCAGCATGTACTCTGATACGGCCCAGCATGTACACTGATACAGCCCAGCATGTACTCTGATACGGCCCAGCATGTACTCTGATACGGCCCAGCATGTAAACTGATACACCCAGCATGTACTCTGATACAGCCCAGCATGTACTCTGATACGGCCCAGCATGTACTCTGATACAGCTCAGCATGTACACTGATACAGCCCAGCATGTACACTGATACGGCATGTACACTGCTACGGCCCAGCATGTACTCTGATACAGCCCAGCATGTACACTGATACAGCCCAGCATGTACACTGATACGGCATGTACACTGATACGGCCCTGCATGTACACTGATACGGCCCAGCATGTACACTGATACAGCCCAGCATGTACACTGATACAGCCCAGCATGTACACTGATACGGCATGTACACTGATACGGCCCTGCATGTACACTGATACGGCCCTGCATGTACACTGATACGGCCCAGCATGTACACTGATACGGCCCAGCATGTAAACTGATACACCCAGCATGTACTCTGATACGGCCCAGCATGTTCTCTGATACGGCCCAGCATGTACACTGATACGGCCCAGCATGTACTCTGATACGGCCCAGCATGTACACTGATACGTGCCAGCATGTACTCTGATACGGCCCAGCATGTACACTGATACAGCCCAGCATGTACTCTGATACGGCCAAGCATGTACACTGATACAGCCCAGCATGTACTCTGATACGGCCCAGTACTGTACTCTGATACGGCCCAGCATGTACACTGATACGGCCCAGCATGTACACTGATACGGCCCAGCATGTACTCTGATACGGCCCAGGATGTACTCTGATACAGCCCAGCATGTACTCTGATACGGCCCAGCATGTACTCTGATACGGCCCAGCATGTACACTGATACGGCCCAGCATGTACTCTGATACGGCCCAGCATGTACTCTGATACGGCCCAGCATGTACACTGATACGGCCCAGCATGTACTCTGATACGGCCCAGCATGTACTCTGATACAGCCCAGCATGTACTCTGATACGGCCCAGCATGTACACTGATACAGCCCAGCATGTACTCTGATACGGCCCAGCATGTACTCTGATACGGCCCAGCATGTACTCTGATACGGCCCAGCATGTACACTGATACGGCCCAGCATGTACTCTGATACGGCCCAGCATGTACTCTGATACAGCCCAGCATGTACTCTGATACGGCCCAGCATGTACTCTGATACGGCCCAGCATGTACACTGATACGGCCCAGCATGTACTCTGATACGGCCCAGCATGTACACTGATACAGCCCAGCATGTACACTGATACGGCCCAGCATGTACTCTGATACGGCCCAGCATGTACACTGATACGGCCCAGCATGTACACTGATACGGCCCAGCATGTACACTGATACAGCCCAGCGTTTACTCTGATACGGCCTAGCATGTACTCTGATACGGCCCAGCATGTACTCTGATACGGCCCAGCATGTACTCTGATACAGCCCAGCATGTACTCTGATACGGCCCAGCATGTACTCTGATACGGCCCAGCATGTACACTGATACGGCCCAGCATGTACTGATACGGCCCAGCATGTACACTGATACGGCCCAGCATGTACTCTGATACGGCCCAGCATGTACACTGATACAGCCCAGCATGTACACTGATACGGCCCAGCATGTACTCTGATACGGCCCAGCATGTACACTGATACGGCCCAGCATGTACACTGATACGGCCCAGCATGTACACTGATACAGCCCAGCATGTACTCTGATACGGCCCAGCATGTTCTCTGATATGGCCCAGCATGTACACTGATACAGCCCAGCATGTACTCTGATACGGCCCAGCATGTACTCTGATACGGCCCAGCATGTACACTGATACGGCCCAGCATGTACTCTGATACGGCCCAGCATGTACACTGATACAGCCCAGCATGTACTCTGATACGGCCCAGCATGTACACTGATACAGCCCAGCATGTACTCTGATACGGCCCAGCATGTACACTGATACGGCCCAGCATGTACTCTGATACGGCCCAGCATGTACACTGATACAGCCCAGCATGTACACTGATACGGCCCAGCATGTACTCTGATACGGCCCAGCATGTACACTGATACGGCCCAGCATGTACACTGATACGGCCCAGCATGTACACTGATACAGCCCAGCATGTACTCTGATACGGCCCAGCATGTACTCTGATACGGCCCAGCATGTTCTCTGATACGGCCCAGCATGTACACTGATACAGCCCAGCATGTACTCTGATACGGCCCAGCGTGTACTCTGATACGGCCCAGCGTGTACTCTGATACAGCCCAGCATGTACTCTGATACGGCCCAGCATGTACTCTGATACGGCCCAGCATGTACACTGATACAGCCCAGCATGTACTCTGATACGGCCCAGCATGTACTCTGATACGGCCCAGCATGTACTCTGATACGGCCCAGCATGTACTCTGATACAGCCCAGCATGTACACTGATACAGCCCAGCATGTACTCTGATACGGCCCAGCATGTACTCTGATACGGCCCAGCATGTACTCTGATACAGCCCAGCATGTACACTGATACGGCCCAGCATGTACTCTGATACGGCCCAGCATGTACTCTGATACGGCCCAGCATGTACACTGATACAGCCCAGCATGTACTCTGATACGGCCCAGCATGTACTCTGATACAGCCCAGTATGTACTCTCATACGGCCCAGCATGTACTCTGATACGCCCAGCATGTACTCCGATACGGCCCAGCATGTACTCTGATACGGCTCAGAATGTACACTGATACAGCCCAGCATGTACACTGATACAGCCCAGCATGTACTCTGATACAGCCCAGCATGTACTCTGATACGGCCCAGCATGTACTCTGATACGGCCCAGCATGTAAACTGATACACCCAGCATGTACTCTGATACAGCCCAGCATGTACTCTGATACGGCCCAGCATGTAAACTGATACACCCAGCATGTACTCTGATACGGCCCAGCATGTACACTGATACGGCCCAGCGTGTACACTGATACGGCCCAGCGTGTACACTGATACGGCCCAGCATGTACACTGATATGGCCCAGCATGTACTCTGATACGGCCCAGCATGTACTCTGATACAGCCCAGCATGTACTCTGATACGGCCCAGCATGTACTCTGATACGGCCCAGCATGTACACTGATACGGCCCAGCATGTACTCTGATACGGCCCAGCATTTACTCTGATACGGCCCAGCATGTATTCTGATACGGCCCAGCATGTACACTGATACGGCCCAGCATGTACTCTGATACGGCCCAGCATGTACTCTGATACGGCCCAGCATGTACTCTGATACGGCCCAGCATGTACACTGATACGGCCCAGCATGTACACTGATACGGCCCAGCATGTACACTGATACGGCCCAGCATGTACTCTGATACGGCCCAGCATGTTCTCTGATACGGCCCAGCATGTACTCTGATACGGCCCAGCATGTACTCTGATACAGCCCAGCATGTACTCTGATACGGCCCAGCATGTTCTCTGATACGGCCCAGCATGTACTCTGATACGGCCCAGCATGTACACTGATACAGCCCAGCATGTACTCTGATACGGCCCAGCATGTACTCTGATACGGCCCAGCATGTAAACTGATACACCCAGCATTTACTCTGATACAGCCCAGCATGTACTCTGATACGGCCCAGCATGTACTCTGATACAGCCCAGCATGTACACTGATACAGCCCAGCATGTACACTGATACGGCATGTACACTGATACGGCCCAGCATGTACTCTGATACAGCCCAGCATGTACACTGATACAGCCCAGCATGTACACTGATACGGCATGTACACTGATACGGCCCTGCATGTACACTGATACGGCCCAGCATGTACACTGATACAGCCCAGCATGTACACTGATACAGCCCAGCATGTACACTGATACGGCATGTACACTGATACGGCCCTGCATGTACACTGATACGGCCCTGCATGTACACTGATACGGCCCAGCATGTACACTGATACGGCCCAGCATGTAAACTGATACACCCAGCATGTACTCTGATACGGCCCAGCATGTTCTCTGATACGGCCCAGCATGTACACTGATACGGCCCAGCATGTACTCTGATACGGCCCAGCATGTACACTGATACGGCCCAGCATGTACTCTGATACGGCCCAGCATGTACACTGATACAGCCCAGCATGTACTCTGATACGGCCCAGCATGTACACTGATACAGCCCAGCATGTACTCTGATACGGCCCAGCACTGTACTCTGATACGGCCCAGCATGTACACTGATACGGCCCAGCATGTACACTGATACGGCCCAGCATGTACTCTGATACGGCCCAGCATGTACTCTGATACAGCCCAGCATGTACTCTGATACGGCCCAGCATGTACTCTGATACGGCCCAGCATGTACACTGATACGGCCCAGCATGTACTCTGATACGGCCCAGCATGTACTCTGATACGGCCCAGCATGTACACTGATACGGCCCAGCATGTACTCTGATACGGCCCAGCATGTACTCTGATACAGCCCAGCATGTACTCTGATACGGCCCAGCATGTACACTGATACAGCCCAGCATGTACTCTGATACGGCCCAGCATGTACTCTGATACGGCCCAGCATGTACTCTGATACGGCCCAGCATGTACACTGATACGGCCCAGCATGTACTCTGATACGGCCCAGCATGTACTCTGATACAGCCCAGCATGTACTCTGATACGGCCCAGCATGTACTCTGATACGGCCCAGCATGTACACTGATACGGCCCAGCATGTACTCTGATACGGCCCAGTATGTACACTGATACAGCCCAGCATGTACACTGATACGGCCCAGCATGTACTCTGATACGGCCCAGCATGTACACTGATACGGCCCAGCATGTACACTGATACGGCCCAGCATGTACACTGATACAGCCCAGCGTTTACTCTGATACGGCCCAGCATGTACTCTGATACGGCCCAGCATGTACTCTGATACGGCCCAGCATGTACTCTGATACAGCCCAGCATGTACTCTGATACGGCCCAGCATGTACTCTGATACGGCCCAGCGTGTACACTGATACGGCCCAGCATGTACTGATACGGCCCAGCATGTACACTGATACGGCCCAGCATGTACTCTGATACGGCCCAGCATGTACACTGATACAGCCCAGCATGTACACTGATACGGCCCAGCATGTACTCTGATACGGCCCAGCATGTACACTGATACGGCCCAGCATGTACACTGATACGGCCCAGCATGTACTCTGATACGGCCCAGCATGTACACTGATACGGCCCAGCATGTACACTGATACGGCCCAGCATGTACACTGATACAGCCCAGCATGTACTCTGATACGGCCCAGCATGTTCTCTGATATGGCCCAGCATGTACACTGATACAGCCCAGCATGTACTCTGATACGGCCCAGCATGTACTCTGATACGGCCCAGCATGTACACTGATACGGCCCAGCATGTACTCTGATACGGCCCAGCATGTACACTGATACAGCCCAGCATGTACTCTGATACGGCCCAGCATGTACACTGATACAGCCCAGCATGTACTCTGATACGGCCCAGCATGTACACTGATACGGCCCAGCATGTACTCTGATACGGCCCAGCATGTACACTGATACAGCCCAGCATGTACACTGATACGGCCCAGCATGTACTCTGATACGGCCCAGCATGTACACTGATACGGCCCAGCATGTACACTGATACGGTCCGGCATGTACACTGATACAGCCCAGCATGTACTCTGATACGGCCCAGCATGTTCTCTGATATGGCCCAGCATGTACTCTGATACGGCCCAGCATGTTCTCTGATACGGCCCAGCATGTACACTGATACAGCCCAGCATGTACTCTGATACGGCCCAGCGTGTACTCTGATACGGCCCAGCGTGTACTCTGATACAGCCCAGCATGTACTCTGATACGGCCCAGCATGTACTCTGATACGGCCCAGCATGTACACTGATACAGCCCAGCATGTACTCTGATACGGCCCAGCATGTACTCTGATACGGCCCAGCATGTACTCTGATACGGCCCAGCATGTACTCTGATACAGCCCAGCATGTACACTGATACAGCCCAGCATGTACTCTGATACGGCCCAGCATGTACTCTGATACGGCCCAGCATGTACTCTGATACAGCCCAGCATGTACACTGATACGGCCCAGCATGTACTCTGATACGGCCCAGCATGTACTCTGATACGGCCCAGCATGTACACTGATACAGCCCAGCATGTACTCTGATACGGCCCAGCATGTACTCTGATACAGCCCAGTATGTACTCTCATACGGCCCAGCATGTACTCTGATACGCCCAGCATGTACTCTGATACGGCCCAGCATGTACTCTGATACGGCTCAGAATGTACACTGATACAGCCCAGCATGTACTCTGATACAGCCCAGCATGTACTCTGATACAGCCCAGCATGTACTCTGATACGGCCCAGCATGTACTCTGATACGGCCCAGCATGTAAACTGATACACCCAGCATGTACTCTGATACAGCCCAGCATGTACTCTGATACGGCCCAGCATGTAAACTGATACACCCAGCATGTACTCTGATACGGCCCAGCATGTACTCTGATACAGCCCAGCATGTACACTGATACAGCCCAGCATGTACTCTGATACGGCCCAGCATGTACTCTGATACGGCCCAGCATGTACTCTGATACGGCATGTACACTGATACGGCCCAGCATGTACTCTGATACGGCCCAGCATGTACACTGATACGGCCCAGCATGTACACTGATACGGCACAGCATGTACACTGATACAGCCCAGCATGTACTCTGATACGGCCCAGCATGTTCTCTGATATGGCCCAGCATGTACTCTGATACGGCCCAGCATGTTCTCTGATACGGCCCAGCATGTACTCTGATACAGCCCAGCATGTACTCTGATACGGCCCAGCATGTTCTCTGATATGGCCCAGCATGTACTCTGATACGGCCCAGCATGTACTCTGATACGGCCCAGCGTTTACTTTGATACGGCCCAGCGTTTACTCTGATACGGCCCAGCATGTACTCTGATACGGCCCAGCATGTACTCTGATACGGCCCAGCATGTACTCTGATACGGCCCAGCATGTACACTGATACGGCCCAGCATGTACACTGATACGGCCCAGCATGTACTCTGATACCGCATGTACTCTGATACGGCCCAGCATGTACTCTGATACGGCCCAGCATGTTCTCTGATACGGCCCAGCATGTACTCTGATACAGCCCAGCATGTACTCTGATACGGCCCAGCATGTTCTCTGATATGGCCCAGCATGTACTCTGATACGGCCCAGCATGTTCTCTGATACGGCCCAGCGTTTACTCTGATACGGCCCAGCATGTACTCTGATACGGCCCAGCATGTTCTCTGATATGGCCCAGCATGTACTCTGATACGGCCCAGCATGTACTCTGATACGGCCCAGCATGTTCTCTGATACGGCCCAGCATGTACTCTGATACCGCATGTACTCTGATATGGCCCAGCATGTACTCTGATATGGCCCAGCATGTACTCTGATATGGCCCAGCATGTACTCTGATACGGCCCAGCATGTACTCTGATACGGCCCAGCATGTACTCTGATATGGCCCAGCATGTACTCTGATACGGCCCAGCATGTACACTGATACGGCCCAGCATGTACTCTGATACGGCCCAGCATGTACTCTGATACGGCCCAGCATGTACTCTGATACGGCCCAGCATGTTCTCTGATATGGCCCAGCATGTACTCTGATACGGCCCAGCATGTACTCTGATACGGCCCAGCATGTACTCTGATACGGCCCAGCGTTTACTCTGATACGGCCCAGCGTTTACTCTGATACGGCCCAGCATGTACTCTGATACGGCCCAGCATGTACTCTGATACGGCCCAGCATGTACTCTGATACGGCCCAGCATGTACTCTGATACCGCATGTACTCTGATACGGCCCAGCATGTACACTGATACGGCCCAGCATGTACTCTGATACGGCCCAGCATGTACTCTGATACCGCATGTACTCTGATACGGCCCAGCACTGTACTCTGATACCGCATGTACTCTGATACGGCCCAGCATGTACTCTGATACGGCCCAGCATGTTCTCTGATACGGCCCAGCATGTACACTGATACGGCCCAGCATGTACTCTGATACGGCCCAGCATGTACTCTGATACGGCCCAGCATGTACTCTGATACGGCCCAGCATGTTCTCTGATACAGCCCAGCATGTACACTGATACGGCCCAGCATGAACACTGATACGGCCCAGCGTGTACTCTGATACAGCCCAGCATGTACTCTGATACGGCCCAGCACTGTACTCTGATACGGCCCAGCATGTACTCTGATACGGCCCAGCATGTACTCTGATACGGCCCAGCATGTACTCTGATACCGCATGTACTCTGATACGGCCCAGCACTGTACTCTGATACCGCATGTACTCTGATACGGCCCAGCATGTACTCTGATACGGCCCAGCATGTACACTGATACAGCCCAGCGTGTACTCTGATACGGCCCAGCATGTTCTCTGATACAGCCCAGCATGTACTCTGATACGGCCCAGCATGTACTCTGATACAGCCCAGCATGTACTCTGATACAGCCCAGCATGTACTCTGATACGGCCCAGCGTGTACTCTGATACGGCCCAGCATGTACTCTGATACGGCCCAGCATGTACTCTGATACGGCCCAGCATGTACTCTGATACGGCCCAGCATGTACTCTGATACGGCCCAGCATGTACACTGATACGGCCCAGCATGTACTCTGATACGGCCCAGCATGTACTCTGATACGGCCCAGCATGTACTCTGATACGGCCCAGCATGTACACTGATACGGCCCAGCATGTACTCTGATACGGCCCAGCATGTACTCTGATACGGCCCAGCATGTACACTGATACGGCCCAGCATGTACACTGATACGGCCCAGCATGTACTCTGATACGGCCCAGCATGTACTCTGATACGGCCCAGCATGTACTCTGATACGGCCCAGCATGTACACTGATACGGCCCAGCATGTACACTGATACGGCCCAGCATGTACACTGATACGGCCCAGCATGTACTCTGATACGGCCCAGCATGTACTCTGATACGGCATGTACACTGATACAGCCCAGCATGTACTCTGATACGGCCCAGCATGTACACTGATACGGCCCAGCATGTACTCTGATACGGCCCAGCGTGTACACTGATACGGCCCAGCATGTACACTGATACGGCCCAGCATGTAAACTGATACGGCCCAGCATGTACTCTGATACGGCATGTACACTGATACAGCCCAGCATGTACTCTGATACGGCCCAGCATGTACTCTGATACGGCCCAGCATGTACTCTGATACGGCCCAGCATGTACTCTGATACGGCCCAGCATGTACTCTGATACGGCATGTACACTGATACGGCCCAGCATGTACTCTGATACGGCCCAGCATGTACACTGATACGGCCCAGCATGTACACTGATACGGCCCAGCATGTAAACTGATACGGCCCAGCATGTACATTGATACGGCCCAGCATGTACATTGATACGGCCCAGCATGTACTCTGATACGGCCCAGCATGTACACTGATACGGCCCAGCATGTACTCTGATACGGCATGTACACTGATACGGCCCAGCATGTACTCTGATACAGCCCAGCATGTACTCTGATACAGCCCAGCGTTTACTCTGATACGGCCCAGCATGTACTCTGATACGGCCCAGCATGTACTCTGATACGGCCCAGCATGTACTCTGATACGGCCCAGCATGTACTCTGATACGGCCCAGCATGTACACTGATACGGCCCAGCATGTACTCTGATACGGCATGTACACTGATACGGCCCAGCATGTACTCTGATACGGCCCAGCATGTACTCTGATACGGCCCAGCATGTACTCTGATACGGCATGGTTTCCAGGTTTTAGAATTTAAGTTGTGGCTGGAGGATCTTTGAGGACCATTAAATTGGTCGGGTGAAGATTGTCTGTCTAGTTTAATTATTCTCTTCCTTCGTTTAACAAGATCATGGGATATAACTAGAGGAAATTCATTAGGGTGGGGAGAGGCTTCAACTTATAATTTTCAATTACCACCCCCCCCCCCCCCCACCCCATAGTAGATTTATAATATGGCAATCTCTGGCCCCATCCGATTCTTGGGTTAGAAGTTTTCAACTCATATTTCAAAAGTTCAGTGAAGTACAAGAACAAGCTAAAGTTAATATTTCTAACAGACTAACAGTTATAAACAATTTGTTTATAAGGGCCAGGGATGTTGTAATCAAAGCGCGATAACTCTGAGGAAAATATATGGCCAAGTCTAGTTTGCAAACTCATTTCAGAAACTCATCTAGTGAACTCTATAATGATGCCATATCAGACAGAATTGTTTGAAGTAACCCCCCAGACAACTTTCGGGATGGATGGACAGACAGAAGCCCGAATGGATGTAACCCATTGCTTTTTCCCCCGCCAACAATTTTCGGCTTCAGATTAAAAATAACATACCTAAAATTATAGTTATCATCCAGAAGCCATCTGGGATCGACGCACGGACATACCCATGCACCACATCTACAATACGGGCTGAACCACACAGTCAAGGTTATGGGGTGCAAAATTCACTGATATTCACCCCACAGTTTAAGTCAGTACAATGGAGTATTGTGGATAGCACATCAATGACTTCAAAAG
The DNA here is from genome assembly GCA_032622095.1 of Siphonodentalium dalli. Classification (NCBI taxonomy): domain Eukaryota; kingdom Metazoa; phylum Mollusca; class Scaphopoda; order Gadilida; family Siphonodentaliidae; genus Siphonodentalium; species Siphonodentalium dalli. The sequence goes on from CP136066.1 coordinate 222,912,774, forward strand.
TCATGTTAACATAGATATACAAATGAATAAATGGGAATATATTGTAGTGTTAAGTGAGAGTAGAATTCTATAGTTTTCTGAAAAATAACAGCAACAGCCAATCTACAGTAATGCCCTAAATAATCGACTCCTTAACCACAGCAGAAATATGGGTAACTTTTCAGGATTTAGTTGGAAATATGGCTTGTTGCCATTCATCAGAAAGCTCTCAGTGAGACCTTTCTGATGAATGGCAACAAGCCATATTTCCGACTGAATCCTGAATATGCCATTTTGTTGAGGTACCGACGAGCTTTCTGTGCTTAAATGGACTGTACTGCAATATATTATTTTCAATGGAAGGGGAATAAAAAACTCTATATCATAGTTTGAATTATGTTGCATTCTGGGAGCAAAACGGGGGAAATGTTTCTATGATTTCAGCTATTTTCTATTACTATGTGGACACCTGAGACACAGACATTCCAAATGGTGATGAATAATAGCATTATAAACATATTTTATGTCATAGATTGTTGTTAAAACTGTATTTCAAGTCACTATAAATAAAATTATCGTTGACAAATCAGACATGCTAAATTAAATGGGCCTTTAACCCTTCCATGACTGGAAAACCCATGTTGTGTGTAAATTGGTTTAAAGTGTCAGTTAAAGATTAGGTTAAATGGAATAAGCTGACGCGTACTCTCGTCAAGTGTTACGTAGGTTTAATGGAATAATTTGACGCATTCGTGCAACTTCTTGTTTATCAGGGCAGTATGCCACATCGGGTTTAACCCTTTCAAGACAGGAGCTGCGCTGGTGCAGCATTAAAGACATTGTGCCAGTGCATTCTCTTATATATGCGAGTCTCCCATAGGGAGCCTTGCATATATAAGAGAATGCACTGGCTTACAAGGTCAAGGTAAATATCGTTAGGCCAATGCATTCTCTTATATATGCGAGGCGCCCTATGGGAAACTTGCATATATAAGAGGATACATTGGCACAGGGTTTTCACCAAATTTTGGGAAGCTCCAGTCATATAAAAGGATTTATACAAATTTTGTTATTGAAATGGCCTCTCAGTTAATTTTCCAACATTAGGGGAGTGTCATTTCCAACAGTTGGAAACTTGAAACTTGAAACCCAAGGGGAGCAATGGTACAAATGGAATTTCACAAACTTGGTGCGTTCAGGGGCAGGGAGTGGGGGTTGCAGTGCAGCTGCAGTTGGAAAGTTCAAGGTGGGCACCGAACGGAGATAATCGAGATGACGAATTCATCACCTACTTCAACAAGGGAACATCAAATCTGATCATATAGGTCTCCCAAGCAGTTGAGGCCTATGCAGAATGTGGTTTCCAGAGGGCAAATTTGGTGATACTCTAGCCGATATCGAATATTCACTCATCATAGTCATGCTAGATAGTACCGATATTGCATATTCACAGTATAGTCGTGCTAGAGAATAAACAAGCTTTTAACCCTTTACCCAACAGAACGGCCCTGTGCCAATGCATTCTCTTATATATGCGAGTCGACCATAGGTTTTTTTTAGGCCAATGCATTCCCTTATATATGCAAGGCGACCTATGGTCGACTCGCATATATAAGAGAATGCATTGGCACAGGGCATAACTGTAACCATCACAATGTGGTCAATGAACCGGTTCCAATGATATCCATATTTGTATGGTGTTATTGAGACAGACCGAAGATATTTTAGGCTGTTGAAGCTTTATTTGGGCGTTTTTGGCTGATTTTTTGGGTAAAGGGTTAAGCAGACACATTCAATATCTACCAGCATGTGTTGACTTGAAAACAATAATAATATAGCAAGAGTTTTTGTTGTTTTTCATCCATAAATAAATGAAAGATGTACAACATCGTATAAATAAAATAGATATTGAACTTCGTATAAATGAAGCCTCATTTAGCCCATCTATTCACAGGAAACAGCGGGGACAGATTCAAAACAAAACCTTTATTATCTCGTAATTCCCACATGTGGCGTGAGATCAATATGTACTTTACTTATCAGCTTCACATTTAATAGGGTTTTCCACGTTCCGATCCAACATTAGAAGAGCTTCTGAAGCCGAGATAGTTTAGTGCTGATTGCTGAATTGTCATGTCTTCTACTGCTGTTACAGTAGTTTGTAAGGTACTATAAGTAAGGTCATCAGCTACCCTTTCTTTAACCCTTTACCCAACAGAACGGCCCTGTGCCAATGCATTCTCTTATATATGCGAGTCGACCATAGGTCGCCTCGCATATATAAGAGAATGCATTGGCTTAACAAATATTGAAAATGATAAAATTGTCAAAGAATGTAGAAAAATATTATAAAAATTGTTAAAAAATGTAAGAAAATATTATAAAATTGTTAAAGAATGTAAGAATTCTGTTATATATACGAGGCGACCTATGGTCGACTCGCATATATAAGAGAATGCATTGGCACAGGGCATAACTGTAACCATCACAATGTGGTCAATGAACCGGTTCCAATGATATCCATATTTGTATGGTGTTATTGAGACAGACCGAAGATATTTTAGGCTGTTGAAGCTTTATTTGGGCGTTTTTGGCCGTTTTGTTGGGTAAAGGGTTAACTAAATGGATTCTCGCACCCAGTTATAAAAGTGTACATCAGAATGGTTTATTATTCATTTGGAGGGGTGCTCAGGTAATGCAAGCAGACGACACACATACAAAAAGATAATGCACGTGCAGAAGGATTTGTATTAAAATAAGTTAATCTCTTCCATGACTGGAGCTTCCAGAAATTTCAAGTTCAAGTTGGAAATTTTAAGTTAGACACCCCCCTCAAAAGATACCCCATACCCCCTCAAAAGATACCCTCTAGCCATGTCTTTAACTTGTTCATTGCCTGCACACCCAGATATTTCGGAATATGTAAATACTTTGATTAAATTCTTTCCAGTGTAATGTTACTCTTGGGATTTCAAACTCACATTGCCATTTTATCTTTAACCTATATTTAGAAAGCAAATGGATTAAACCATTAACCGTTTCATGATGGAAGATACGCTGGTGCAGCATATGGAGACTTGCATATATAAGAGAATGCACTGGCTTACGCGAGGTCAAAGTAAATATTGTTAGGCCAATGTGTTCTCTTATATATGCGAGGCGCCCTATGGGAGACTTGCATGTACATGTATAAGAGAATGCATTAATTGGCACAGGGTTTTAGCAAAATTTCAGGAATCTCCACAGACAAGGGTAGCTTCAAGTTTCAACGTATATTTAGAAAGCAAATGGATCAAACCATTAACCGTTTCATGATGGAAGATACGCTGGTGCAGCATTAAAGATACTGTGCCAGTGCATTCTTTTATATATGCGAGTCTCCCATATGGAGACTTGCATATATAAGAGAATGCACTGGATTACACAAGGTCAAAGTAAATATTGTTAGGCCAATGTGTTCTCTTATATATGCGAGGCGCCCTATGGGGGACTTGCATGTACATGTATAAGAGAATGCATTGGCACAGGGTTTTAGCAAAATTTCAGGAATCTCCACAGACAAGGGTATCTTCAACGTATATTTAGAAAGCAAATGGATTAAACCATTAACCGTTTCATGACGGGAGATACGCTGATGCAGCATTAAAGACCCTGTGCCAGTGCATTCTTTTATATATGCGAGTCTCCCATTGGCGCAGGGTTTTAGCAAAATTTCAGGAATCTCCACAGTCCAGGGTTAACTTCAACGTATATTTAGAAAGCAAATGGATTTAAAGCATTAACCGTGCCTTCAAACATAGAGACTTGAGAATATGGAATGTAATTTGAATATTGAATGGTCCCAATGGAGTGTAATAGTCCAAATGGAGTGTAATAGTCCCAATGGAGTGTAATAGTCCCAATGGAGTGTAATAGTCCCAATGGAGTGTAATAGTCCCAATGGAGTGTAATAGTCCCAATGGAGTGTAATAGTCTACATTTACTTCTGAGGATTTTAAGCTCGCCCTGCCCTTTTAACCCTTTACCCAACAGAATGGCCCTGTGCCAATGCATTCTCTTATATATGCGAGTCGACCATAGGCCAATGCATTCTCTTATATATGCGAGGCGACCTATGGTCGACTCGCATATATAAGAGAATGCATTGGCAAAGGGCATAACTGTAACCATCACAATGTGGTCAATGAACCGGTTCCAATGATATCCATATTTGTATGGTGTTATTGAGACAGACCGAAGATATTTTAGGCTGTTGAAGCTTTATTTGGGCGTTTGGTTGGGTAAAGGGTTAACATGCCACATATTTGGAAGGCAAATGAGTTAAACCATTATGTCCCGATTTAGCATAAAACACATTTTGCGAATCCCACGCCTCCTTAGTGAGTTCACGCGTCCCTTGGAGAGATTACTGTATCGATTATTTGTTGCACGTAAATTGGTAACAGGGAAGTGTACGTTTTCCACCACAACCTCTAACTTTAGTTGAAATTTTCAAATGGAAATTTCATGCCCCACACATCAGCTGGAGATTTCTGACTAGAAATTGGTTGACCCTGATCTGATTGGTTGATTTTCCAACCAGTATTGTGTGTCGAATTCATTGTTCTCAGACCAAAATTAAATATTATTTTAAATAATTTCAGTCAGATATTGGTTTGGAAAATTTCTAACCATGGTGGGGGTGTCAATGTTGAAAATTCCAACCAGGGATGTGGCAACAGGGGGGTTGGAGTGTCTCAACCCCCCCCCATAACTTTGGTCAACAGTTGGCAATTTCATACCTGACACAACATTAGTTAGAAATTTAACACCAACAATAGGTTAAAATTGTTCTCGTAGTTTGATTATCCAACAATTTATAAGTGCGGAATTTGTTGTTTTTAGACCAACATTTGCATATTTTCCTACTTTTGGTAAAAAAAATTGACTGAAATGGTCATCAATTGGAAATATTCCAACCTTAGTGTGTGGGGTGTCAGGTTGGAATTTACAACTAATGAAAAGCTCGAAGCCAGTCTATAATTAAGCTATGATTTTGCAGTTTTCATGTTCAGATTTCAAAATTAAACAGTGTGTCTCGATCCCTCCCCAAAAAACTACAAATGAATTTAAGAAAAACAAATCAGGATGTGAATTTCCCTGGCGTTAGGATATTAAAATTTTCATGTTCAGATCTAAAATGTTCTCATACAGTTATGCTCTAAGTAATCAACTTCTTAACCACAGCCGAATTATGGGTAACTTAATTTTCAGGATTTAGTCGGAAATATGGCTTGTTGCCATTCATCGGAAAGCTCTCCCCGAGAGCTTTCCGATGAATGGCAACAAGCCATATTTCCAACTAAATCCTGAAAAGTTACCCATAATTCTGCTGTGGTTAACGAGTCGATTACTTAGGGCATTACTGTATACTTCAGAAATTAAAATGTCCCTAATTTATTCGTTCGCTACACCCAGAGGCTTGAATATCGAAGTACCGTGAATAATCTTTCCAGTGGAATGTAATATTATGTTACTCTGGAGGCTTCAAATTCAAACCCGCCGTTCTCTTTAACATATTTGGAAGGCAAATGAGTTAAACCATTAGATCCTGATTTAGCACAAAACACATTTTGCAAATCCCACTTCTCCTTTAGTGAGTTCTCGTGTCCCTTGGAGAGAATGCCGTATCGATTATATGTTGGGTGTAAATTGGTTTAAAGTGTCAGTTAAAGATTAGGTTCAATAGAATAATTTGACGCGTACTCTCGTCAAGTGTTAGCTTTCTGATTTGGCGTAATTTCCAATTTCACAGAACCAGACAAGGTTTTAAGGTTCAGTGTATAATTTAAGACCCATTGTTAATTCAGTTCACCAGGGTGCAATCTGGTGATAAGTTGTGTCTCATGTGTTCTGAGTGCTAGGACTTTTATGGTTGTGGGGGCGGATGGGGGTGGTTAGGATTTAGTGATTTGGAGGGGAGGAGCAGGGTGTAAGCTTATGATAAGTTATGTCTCCTGTGTTCTGAGTGCTTGGACTTTTATGATTGTGAGGGTGGGTGAGGGTGGTTAGGCTTACAGAGTTGAGTGATTAGGAGGGGAGGGGGCAGGGTGTAAGCTTATGTCTCCTGTGTTCAGAGTGCTAGGACTTTTATGGTTGTGGGGAGCGGGTGGGGGGGGGGGGGGTTGTTAGGATTATAGTGTTTGAGTGATTTGGAGGGGACGGGGTTGCTCCCAAATATTGTCAAATTTTTAATTAACAGTCAGATACAGTAATGCCCTAAGTAATCGACTCCTTAAACACAGCAGAATTATGAGTAACTTTTCAGGATTTAGTCGGAAATATGGCTTGTTGCATTCATCAGAAAGCTCTCCCCGAGAGCTTTCCATTGAATGGCAACAAGCCATATTTCAGACTAAATCCTGAAAAGTTACCCATAATTCTGCTGTGTTTAAGGAGTCGATTACTAATTAAGGGCATTACTGTATTTCATTCCTGAACAAGCCTTGAGATAATGTGTCTGAATTTGCAGAATGAGGTCCCCAGCAGGCTAACATCACTAAATTCACCCTCTGGGGACCTCATTCTTTTTACTATGGGTCATTCTGCAAAGGGTTAAATCAAGTCTGAGTTTAATGTGCCATTAATGTGGGCTGGCATCACCAAATTCACCCTCTGGGGACCTCATTCTTTTTATAGGCCTCATCTTCTGAGAAGTATTTATACTCTCAAATTAACACTGTTTTTAGTTATTTTTTCCCCCTTCTGTTCAGTTTCTGTATCCCTTAATTTGCAGAAGATAATTGCATAATTTAGGTGAATAATGGGTGAACATTACCAACTTCAACTGGTGAACTTCACAATGATTATAACTCTCCCATAGCAGTTGAGGCCAAAGCAGAATGAGGTTCCCAGAGGGTACATTTGGAGATGCTCAGTTAAGCCCACTGTGCGGGATAGCATCATTTAAAAAAGTGAGAGCTTTCCGATGAATGGCAACAAGCCATATTTCCGACTAAATCCTGAAATATTACCCATAATTCTGCTGTGGTTAAGGAGTCGATTATTTAGGGCATTACTGTACATGAATAACTCCATTAACCCATTCTATACTAAATACTCATTGACAAGTGGCTCCCTCATCAGGAAATGTTCAGATCATAAGTTCAACAATATCAGACAATTAATATTTCAATGCTTGTCCATCCAGGAATGAAATTTCATACATTGAATTGAATGCACAATTGAATTCCACGTGGTCATGCGATTGCTATTAATTTCACCATTTGAAAGAGGAAGCTCCAAAAACATTGTATAATCCACTTATCCGGTTGAATAAACTGGGAACATGTTGTTTTTGTCAAAGTACCAAGGTCTGTTGGTGCTTAATTTTGTACCAGACTGTACTGTAAACTCTATTATTCTCAATAGAGGGGGAATAACTCGATCTCTTAGTTTGGAATTATGATGCATTGTATGTTGACAAGGGGGGGGGGGGGGGGGAGTCTTGGAATTAATCTAAGAATCTCTATCACTTGGTGGACACTCCTAGGCTACAGCTGTTCCATATTCTGGTGGAATATATATATTTTTGGTCCCTCTTCCGAATGGTATATAATAATATAATAATTTCATCACAACACCCCACGTGTTTGAGTTGATATCTATCAAACATGCTATAATTAAAGCACTAAACACTGACTGCGGAATATCTTAGGATATTAAAGACATATTATGGACTTGTTCGGGTGAAACTGATAAGGTGACATTCAGGCGCTGTGTCAACTGGTTGAATGTGGCATTTTAGTAACATCGCCTTCAATTTCAAGCAAATCGAACATACCACTTCATAGAAATCATTGTCTGATAGAACTACCCTCAATTGTAAATATTTACTTCTTGATTTGGGACGCAACTATCTGCGATAAACTAACGACAATGATTTCACCTTCGAGAATCACTCCAATTAATTAATATATGTGTTGCCAATTTGGATATGATATTTGTAAAAATAACTCCTTTGAGCAAGATTATTCTCCATTTCTATTTGATCACCCTATCGGAGTGTTTCACATCACTTTAATGTCTATTTGGCTAAACTTAAGGGGGAGGTCAAGTGACCAATTTTGAATGGGGATTTCCATGCAAATCTGCGGAGCAAAAGTTACAGAGCTGCACATACTTCTGAGTGTGACTTAATAGGTATTGCATGGAAACAAGGTATTTATCTGGCGATTCTGCTTGGAATTTGTTCTGCTATAATGTTGGTGTATTTATTTTTTAATTTTATATTGATTTTTCAAATGTAGGTCAAGTGATGTAATTCCAGAAACAAATTCTCAAAAATATATTTATTGCAAAAAAATTTAATTTACCAAGCGGACCCCGCAAGATAAGATACCTGTAAATTGTTTCCAATATCACATCAAGTCAGTCTCATAAGTATGTGCTCTGTAACTTTTACTCTGCAGATTTGCATGGAAATCCCAATTCAAAATTGTTCACTTGACCCCCCCCCCCCCCCCCCCCCCCCCCCCCCCCTTAAATAGATTGTGTTGCTGTCAACTAAAGATTCACAAAGACTATTGGGCAATTGAGTAAAATGTTAAGTGTAACCTAATTATTACAACCCCATTGAACATAATTGAGAATATATGTTGTTGAAACTTATAAATAACTAGTTCCCCTCCCTGCCCCAACACATCCTGATGTGATGCGTGAACTACAGTAATGCCCTAAATAATCAACTCCTTAACCACAACAGAATTATGGGTAATTTTTCAGGACTTAGTCGGAAATATGGCTTCCTGCCATTCAACGGAATGCTCTCACTGAGAGCTTTCCGATGAATGGCAACAAGCCCTATTTCCGACTAAATCCTGAAAAAATACCAATAATTCTGCTGTGATTAAGGAGTCGATTATTTAGGGCATTACTGTAGAAGAGGGGCTGGTATCATTTTAAATTATTCAATAGATGCCAGATCAGAGTCCAACCGAAACAACAAAATACCAGTGACTAAAGAGCAATAACTCTATTCTTGACAGAACTAATTCTTGATTATATCAACTCCTTATTGCGCGGAAAGATAAGTGATATCAAGAGAAAACTTAAATGGTCAGTCTGTAAGTATCATCCACATAATAGAATTAACCCATTCATGGTGGAAGCTGTGCTGGTGCAGCATTAAAAATCATGTGTCAGTGCATTCTCTTATATATGCGACTTCTTAACCACAGCAGTCTCCCATATAAGATAACGCACTGGCTTACAAGGTCAAGGTATATATTGTTAGGCCAATGTTCTCTTATAAATGCAAGGCTCCCTATGGGAGACTCACATGTATAAGAGAATGCACTGGTTTACAAGGTCAAGGTATATATTGTTAGGCCAATGTTCTCTTATAAATGCGAGGCTCCCTATGGGAGACTCACATATATAAGAGAATGCATTGGCACAGGATTATCGCAAAATTTCAGGATGCTCCCACCATGAAAGGGTTAAAGTGTATCCAAGGGTAACATGCTAAATTATACAGAAATTATTTACTTATTATATAGTTACAGTAATGCCCAAAATAATCGACTCACTGAGAGCTTTCCGATGAATGGCAACAAGCCATATTTCCAACTAAATCCTGAAAAGTTACCCATAATTCTGCTGTGGTTAAGGGGTCGATTATTTAGGTCATTACTGTACTTATTCATTCTAAGTTATATTTTAATTTCCAAAATCAAGCATGAAAATATGGTGCCAGGACATTTGCCATGAGGTCCGCAGAAGGTGAATTTAGTGATATTGTAATAAATTTATTGTAATAAACCATAAAATAATATACATAGTATACATCTGAGAAAGTTAATTAACGCCCATCGGGTGTATACTTGTGGGCAAATTTTAGATCGCTGTGTGTCTGTGGACGTTTTATAAATAGATAATCGTTTTTTCCGGTCTTGACAATTCGCAGTAGGTCCCTATTTGTGGAGGTCTATTTGCGGAGATCCCCGAATTCGCGGAGTTCCCCTAAAATTGTCGAAATATGTTGATTTTAATGAGGGACTGGGTGCGTATATGTCAATTGATACGTATTTTAAACAAATAACGACACGATCATCATAATAGTGGTTTGTTCTATCAATCATATCATCATCATCATCATCATAATACGGATCAAGTCTTGTGACTTTTCGTCCCAATAATATTATTTGCAATGCTTGTTTACAAATACATGTATCGTCAATCGATATTTACTTGTTTACTTTAGTAAAAAGGGAAATAGTATTCAACCAACTGATAGCCTGAAAATAATTTATAACCCATTGGGAGCCCGTTGTGACAATTCGCAGTAGGTCCCTATTTGCGGAGGTCTATTTGCGGAGATCCCTGAATTCGCGGAGTTCCCCTAAAATGGTCGAAATATGTTGATTTTAACGGGAACAGGTGCGTATATGTCAATTGATACATATTTTAAACAAATAACGACACGATTTATAGAAGGAACACAATGACTCTGATTTTTTATCCGCATTTAGAGACTTCTGGTGTGGTGAATTAGAAACCTGCAGTATAATAAGGCGTAGTTTTTTGTAATAATTTGAAGGATTAGTTCTTTTAACGGAATTCTGAGGCAGTGCATTCATGTAACCACTATATCTTACATTTTTTTTTATAATTTATATTTAAGCGTAAAAATATAATCTTGAAGGCGTTGCCATTTCTGATTATGGTTTTCTCGTTAGATATATGGTCATTAATATGTGAAACAGCTGTGGAGGACCCTGTCAGTCCAGAGAAGATGAAATGAAGTCGCATTTCAATTTTGTTTCATGAGGTGTGTCAGGACTAAGAAGACCTCGCAATTTATTGGACGATTATCAAATTAACAATTTTTTTAGTTTCTTTTGAAAGTTTCTTTTTCTTTTTAAGTATAGTTTCTCTATATTCCCAATTTGGCAGATGACACATAGCATAATCTATGTGCCCACTGGGTGCACATCACAATATTCACCATCTGGAAACTTAAATGAACTGTCATCCGGTGCATACCCCCTTGTGGCATATATACCGCCTAGTTTGCGCATACATATAACCTATGACTGATATACTCAGACAGATGGACCCAAAAATTAGAATTTTCATATGAATAAAGATGAATAATTATAGAATGAAAAACCTAAACAAAACGATTGAATACGCCATTGAATGTCCTCATAGTGGTGAACATCCATACCAAATTACATTGAGATCCGAGCACAACTGTTGTAAGTTATTACATGAACAGACATCGGATGGACAAAAAAGCCAACATTTCCAGATAAACAAAGATGAATAACTCTAGAATGGAAAATCCGAACAAAATGATTGAACCCTCTATTGAATGTCCTCATAGTAGTGAACATCCATACCAAATTACATTGAGATCTGAGTACTACTGTTCAAGTTATGACATGAACAGACATCGGACGGACTGATTGACGGATGCACAGACAGCTAGATGGACGGATGGACAGACAGGTGCAAAACAGTATACACCCCCTTTTTATATTTACCCCAAACCCTCAGTATTCATAGGGTTAATGAAGGAGCTTTATATAAACTTGGGACTATATTGTCAATCCAGCATGGGACTTGTCGAACTCGACAGTAAATTGTCAGTAGAGCAGTGGCCATACAGTAATGCCCTAAATAATCGACTCCTTAACCACAGCAGAATTATGGGTAATTTTTCAGGATTTAGTCTGAAATATGGCTTGTTGCCATTCATCGGAAAGCTCTCACTGAGAGCTTTCCGAATAATGTCAACAAGCCATATTTCAGACTAAATCCTGAAAAATTACCCATAATTCTGTGTGGTTAAGGATTCGATTATTTAGGGCATTACCATACTTGTCATACCAGTCCCCACGGAAAATCAATTCTCTATAGTTGTCTTTCTGATGAATAAATTCATGAATCTGCTTGGGTCTTAAAATAAATTCTCTTACATAATCGTCATATACATTATCACAGTACAGGCTGCTTCTATGCAAGGAGAGAGAGAAAGTAGAATTTTCCATGTCGTGGAAGTAAAGAAAAGATTTTAACTAATTCGTATCCTTAAAAAATTTTGGGAATATTTTTAAAAATATCATACACTAAAATCCAAGATATTTTGAAAAAGTATCTTCCTGAAATACTGGAAATCTTAGCCAACCAGAGGTGTGACTGTCCCAATGGGACTATAAGGAAACCCCAGTGTTTTTAAAACACGAAAGATGTTTCACATGTTTAAAATAATAAAATAACAGATTCCCATTGCAGGTGCACAACCCTAACCCTAATCCTAAACCTATTGACCGAAAAATGGTCGAATAAAAGCTCGGACAAAATTATGCATGTTGTGAAAATGTCGGAAAAGAGGAATAACTCCACAAAAAAAGGGTGAACAGATGTCATAATCGCAGGTGCACAGTTTCCCATGGGACTAAATATCTGTACCAAGTTTCAAAAACATTGACCTAAAAATGTAGGAATAAAAGCTCAGACAAAATTAAGCATGTTGCAAAAAATATTCTAAGTCGAAAAAGGGGGATAACTCCACGTCATAATCGCAGGTGCACATGCAGGTTCCCATGGTGGTTGATGTCTGTGCCAAGTTCCACATGGCAGTTTAGCTTAGATAAGCCCATGTTGAATGCAGGTGTTGTATAAGGATTAACTGTCATGTGGACTGTTTTTATGGAGATGTAACCGTGAGGTAAGTGGTCATAACTTCGGGTTTTACATACAAGTTATGACCACTTACCTCACGGTTACATCTCCATAAAAACAGTCCACATGACAGTTAATCCTTATATTTATATACATTTAGCGAAAAAGCCACTTTTGTAAATGTATTTAAATCGAAAAGTGTATCGTGACAAAACCAGCCCAAAAAAGCCCACAGCACCCTTGGCAAAAGTTAACAGGAACAATTGAAACCCGACGATTTATTAAGTCAATCCTGCGCGAATCCAAATGTGCCCAAAACATTACGCGTTCGTCTTTCCAAACCCAAATGACGTATCGATGTTGTTATGAGATGACGTATCGATGTTGTTATGAGCTGTTGCGCATTCACCGAGAAATAATTGCAACTAGCCACGTGGGCGCCGACCAATCAGAATGCTGGATTTAGTGATGACACCACTTAGTATGTAAATATATAGAAATGGCAAAGGGTAGGATACCGGTGTATTATTGAATGAAACCCCTACATGCATTCATGGTAAAAGACATGACCAAATCGGAATATATATATACCACCAATGGCATCCAATCCTAGGATATGTCAAACATGTCTGTCCTTCATACCACTCGGCCATGAATGCCATCCCACCGCCCCCACTGTGTCAAACATGTCTGTCCATCATACCACTCGGCCATGAATGCCATCCCATCACCCCCACTGTGTCAAACATGTCTGTCCTTCATACCACTCGGCCATGAATACCATCCCATCACCCCCACTGTGTCCAACATGTCTGTCCTTCATACCACTCGAACATGAATGCCATCCCATCACCCCCACTGTGTCAAACATGTCTGTCCTTCATACCACTCAGCCATGAATGCCATCCCATCACCCCCACTGTGTCCAACATGTCTGTCCTTCATACCACTCGGCCATGAATGCCATCCCATCACCCCACTGTGTCCAACATGTCTGTCCTTCATACCACTCGGCCCTGAATGCCATCCCATCACCCCCACTGTGTCAAACATGTCGGTCCTTCATACCACTCGGCCATGAATGCCATCCCATCACCCCCACTGTGTCAAACATGTCTGTCCTTCATACCACTCGGCCATGAATGCCATCCCATCACCCCACTGTGTCAAACATGTCTGTCCTTCATACCACTCGGCCATGACTGCCATCCCACCACCCCCACTGTGTCAAACATGTCTGTCCTTCATACCACTCGGCCATGAATGCCATCCCACCGCCCCCACTGTGTCAAACATGTCTGTCCTTCATACCACTCGGCCATGAATGCCATCCCATCACCCCCACTGTGTCCAACATGTCTGTCCTTCATACCACTCGGCCATGAATGCCATCCCATCACCCCCACTGTGTCCAACATGTCTGTCCTTCATACCACTCGGCCATGACTGCCATCCCACCACCCCCACTGTGTCCAACATGTCTGTCCTTCATACCACTCGGCCATGAATGCCATCCCATCACCCCCACTGTGTCAAACATGTCTGTCCTTCATACCACTCGGCCATGACTGCCATCCCACCACCCCCACTGTGTCCAACATGTCTGTCCTTCATACCACTCCGCCATGAATGTTATCCCACCACCCCCACTGTGTCCAACATGTCTGTCCTTCATACCACTCGGCCATGAATGCCATCCCATCACCCCCACTGTGTCAAACATGTCTGTCCTTCATACCACTCGGCCATGAATGCCATCCCACCACCCCCACTGTGTCCAACATGTCTGTCCTTCATACCACTCGGCCATGACTGCCATCCCACCACCCCCACTGTGTCCAACATGTCTGTCCTTCATACCACTCGGCCATGAATGCCATCCCATCACCCACACTGTGTCAAACATGTCTGTCCTTCATACCACTCGGCCATGACTGCCATCCCACCGCCCCCACTGTGTCAAACGTCAAACATGTCTGTCCTTCATACCACTCGGCCATGAATGCCATCCCACCACCCCCACTGTGTCCAACATGTCTGTCCTTCATACCACTCGGCCATGACTGCCATCCCACCACCCCCACTGTGTCCAACATGTCTGTCCTTCATACCACTCGGCCATGAATGCCATCCCATCACCCACACTGTGTCAAACATGTCTGTCCTTCATACCACTCGGCCATGAATGCCATCCCATCACCCCCACTGTGTCCAACATGTCTGTCCTTCATACCACTCGGCCATGAATGCCATCCCACCGCCCCCACTGTGTCCAACATGTCTGTCCTTCATACCACTCGGCCATGAATGCCATCCCATCACCCCCACTGTGTCAAACATGTCTGTCCTTCATACCACTCGGCCATGAATGCCATCCCATCACCCCACTGTGTCAAACATGTCTGTCCTTCATACCACTCGGCCATGACTGCCATCCCACCACCCCCACTGTGTCCAACATGTCTGTCCTTCATACCACTCGGCCATGAATGCCATCCCACCGCCCCCACTGTGTCCAACATGTCTGTCCTTCATACCACTCGGCCATGAATGCCATCCCATCACCCCCACTGTGTCCAACATGTCTGTCCTTCATACCACTCGGCCATGAATGCCATCCCACCGCCCCCACTGTGTCAAACATGTCTGTCCTTCATACCACTCGGCCATGAATGCCATCCCATCACCCCCACTGTGTCCAACATGTCTGTCCTTCATACCACTCGGCCATGAATGCCATCCCATCACCCCACTGTGTCCAACATGTCTGTCCTTCATACCACTCGGCCATGAATGCCATCCCATCACCCCCACTGTGTCAAACATGTCTGTCCTTCATACCACTCGGCCATGAATGCCATCCCATCACCCCCACTGTGTCAAACATGTCTGTCCTTCATACCACTCGGCCATGAATGCCATCCCATCACCCCCACTGTGTCCAACATGTCTGTCCTTCATACCACTCGGCCATGAATGCCATCCCATCACCCCCACTGTGTCCAACATGTCTGTCCTTCATACCACTCGGCCATGAATGCCATCCCATCAACACCACTGTGTCCAACATGTCTGTCCTTCATACCACTCGGCCATGAATGCCATCCCATCACCCCCACTGTGTCCAACATGTCTGTCCTTCATACCACTCGGCCATGAATGCCATCCCATCACCCCCACTGTGTCCAACATGTCTGTCCATCATACCACTCGGCCATGAATGCCATCCCATCACCCCCACTGTGTCAAACATGTCTGTCCTTCATACCACTCGGCCATGAATGCCATCCCACCACCCCCACTGTGTCCAACATGTCTGTCCATCATACCACTCGGCCATGAATGCCATCCCATCACCCCCACTGTGTCCAACATGTCTGTCCATCATACCACTCGGCCATGAATGCCATCCCACCACCCCCACTGTGTCAAACATATCTGTCCTTCATACCACTCGGCCATGAATGCCATCCCATCACCCCCACTGTGTCCAACATGTCTGTCCTTCATACCACTCGGCCATGAATGCCATCCCATCACCCCCACTGTGTCCAACATGTCTGTCCATCATACCACTCGGCCATGAATGCCATCCCATCACCCCACTGTGTCCAACATGTCTGTCCATCATACCACTCGGCCATGAATGCCATCCCATCACCCCCACTGTGTCCAACATGTCTGTCCATCATACCACTCGGCCATGAATGCCATCCCATCACCCCACTGTGTCAAACATGTCTGTCCTTCATACCACTCGGCCATGAATGCCATCCCACCACCCCCACTGTGTCAAACATGTCTGTCCTTCATACCACTCGGCCATGAATGCCATCCCATCACCCCCACTGTGTCAAACATGTCTGTCCTTCATACCACTCGGCCATGAATGCCATCCCACCACCCCCACTGTGTCAAACATGTCTGTCCTTCATACCACTCGGCCATGAATGCCATCCCATCACCCCACTGTGTCAAACATGTCTGTCCTTCATACCACTCGGCCATGAATGCCATCCCATCACCCCCACTGTGTCCAACATGTCTGTCCATCATACCACTCGGCCATGAATGCCATCCCATCACCCCCACTGTGTCAAACATGTCTGTCCATCATACCACTCGGCCATGAATGCCATCCCATCACCCCCACTGTGTCAAACATGTCTGTCCATCATACCACTCGGCCATGAATGCCATCCCATCACCCCCACTGTGTCAAACATGTCTGTCCATCATACCACTCGGCCATGAATGCCATCCCATCGCCCCCACTGTGTCCAACATGTCTGTCCTTCAATTTGGTGGGGGCGGTGGGATGGCATTCATGGCCGAGTGGTATGAAGGACAGACATGTTGGACACAGTGGGGGTGGTGGGATGGCATTCATGGCCGAGTGGTATGAAGGACAGACATGTTTGACACAGTGTGGGTGATGGGATGGCATTCATGGCCGAGTGGTATGAAGGACAGACATGTTGGACACAGTGGGGGTGGTGGGATGGCAGTCATGGCCGAGTGGTATGAAGGACAGACATGTTGGACACAGTGGGGGTGGTGGGATGGCATTCATGGCCGAGTGGTATGAAGGACAGACATGTTTGACACAGTGGGGGTGATGGGATGGCATTCATGGCCGAGTGGTATGAAGGACAGACATGTTGGACACAGTGGGGGTGGTGGGATAACATTCATGGCGGAGTGGTATGAAGGACAGACATGTTGGACACAGTGGGGGTGGTGGGATGGCAGTCATGGCCGAGTGGTATGAAGGACAGACATGTTTGACACAGTGGGGGTGATGGGATGGCATTCATGGCCGAGTGGTATGAAGGACAGACATGTTGGACACAGTGGGGGTGGTGGGATGGCAGTCATGGCCGAGTGGTATGAAGGACAGACATGTTGGACACAGTGGGGGTGATGGGATGGCATTCATGGCCGAGTGGTATGAAGGACAGACATGTTGGACACAGTGGGGGTGATGGGATGGCATTCATGGCCGAGTGGTATGAAGGACAGACATGTTGGACACAGTGGGGGTGATGGGATGGCATTCATGGCCGAGTGGTATGAAGGACAGACATGTTGGACACAGTGGGGGTGATGGGATGGCATTCATGGCCGAGTGGTATGAAGGACAGACATGTTGGACACAGTGGGGGTGATGGGATGGCATTCATGGCCGAGTGGTATGATGGACAGACATGTTTGACACAGTGGGGGTGATGGGATGGCATTCATGGCCGAGTGGTATGATGGACAGACATGTTTGACACAGTGGGGGCGGTGGGATGGCATTCATGGCCGAGTGGTATGAAGGACAGACATGTTGGACACAGTGGGGGTGGTGGGATAACATTCATGGCGGAGTGGTATGAAGGACAGACATGTTTGACACAGTGGGGTGATGGGATGGCATTCATGGCCGAGTGGTATGATGGACAGACATGTTGGACACAGTGGGGGTGATGGGATGGCATTCATGGCCGAGTGGTATGATGGACAGACATGTTGGACACAGTGGGGTGATGGGATGGCATTCATGGCCGAGTGGTATGATGGACAGACATGTTGGACACAGTGGGGGTGATGGGATGGCATTCATGGCCGAGTGGTATGAAGGACAGACATGTTGGACACAGTGGGGGTGATGGGATGGCATTCATGGCCGAGTGGTATGAAGGACAGATATGTTTGACACAGTGGGGGTGGTGGGATGGCATTCATGGCCGAGTGGTATGATGGACAGACATGTTGGACACAGTGGGGGTGATGGGATGGCATTCATGGCCGAGTGGTATGATGGACAGACATGTTGGACACAGTGGGGGTGGTGGGATGGCATTCATGGCCGAGTGGTATGAAGGACAGACATGTTTGACACAGTGGGGGTGATGGGATGGCATTCATGGCCGAGTGGTATGATGGACAGACATGTTGGACACAGTGGGGGTGATGGGATGGCATTCATGGCCGAGTGGTATGAAGGACAGACATGTTGGACACAGTGGGGGTGATGGGATGGCATTCATGGCCGAGTGGTATGAAGGACAGACATGTTGGACACAGTGGTGTTGATGGGATGGCATTCATGGCCGAGTGGTATGAAGGACAGACATGTTGGACACAGTGGGGGTGATGGGATGGCATTCATGGCCGAGTGGTATGAAGGACAGACATGTTGGACACAGTGGTGTTGATGGGATGGCATTCATGGCCGAGTGGTATGAAGGACAGACATGTTGGACACAGTGGGGGTGATGGGATGGCATTCATGGCCGAGTGGTATGAAGGACAGACATGTTGGACACAGTGGGGGTGATGGGATGGCATTCATGGCCGAGTGGTATGAAGGACAGACATGTTTGACACAGTGGGGGCGGTGGGATGGCATTCATGGCCGAGTGGTATGAAGGACAGACATGTTGGACACAGTGGGGGTGGTGGGATGGCATTCATGGCCGAGTGGTATGAAGGACAGACATGTTGGACACAGTGGGGGTGATGGGATGGCATTCATGGCCGAGTGGTATGAAGGACAGACATGTTTGACACAGTGGGGGTGATGGGATGGCATTCATGGCCGAGTGGTATGAAGGACAGACATGTTGGACACAGTGGGGGTGATGGGATGGCATTCATGGCCGAGTGGTATGAAGGACAGACATGTTGGACACAGTGGGGGTGATGGGATGGCATTCATGGCCGAGTGGTATGAAGGACAGACATGTTGGACACAGTGGGGGTGATGGGAATTTGGTGATGCTAGCCCACTATGCGGGGTAGCATCACTAAATTCACCCTCTGGGGACCTCATTCTGCAAATGACAGACACCCTATTTCAAGGCTTGAATCTGAAACAACCAGATCTTAGGTTGTAAGAGGAATATGAGCTAGTAAGTAGCAAAGTTTCATTTAGATAGCTTGGAAAGATTCTATTGATTATTTTAGTTATAAAAACAAGCTTCATCTGTGCTACTCTGTATTTTACTGGAAGCAAATTTACTTTTCTAAATTCATCATATCCAATATGAGAAAATCTTGTCAGGTTCAGGATGAATCTTATCAGTTTGTTCAGAAATATTTGCATCTTCATCTTTGTTTTGCAGCTCAACCCTGAGAACGATGAACAGAATGTGTAGACAAAGTACAGTAATGCTCTGAGTAATCGACTTCTTAATCACAGTGAGAGCTTTCCGATGAATGGCAACAAGCCATATTTCCGACTAAATCCTGAAAAGTTACCCATAATTCTGCTGTGGTTAAGAAGTCGATTACTTAGAGCATTCACATAACTGTAGTTTCTTTGTTGTTGCTGTCAGGAAACTAGCCTTCCTAAACAAGAATTTGAGCGGAGCTAATGACTTTGCCAAAACCATTTCTACCATTTCCTCCCCTGAGAGGCACTGATCCAAAATAGCCCCTAAGTATTTTACTGATTGCATCAGGCTTAATGTTGATTCCATAGCAGATGACTGAGAGCTCTGGGTGTTTATGCAATCTACGTTTTGATCCAAATATGTGACCCGCCATATCAAATCCAGTCGTAAGTCGGGAATTTTTTACCCTGTGCCAATGCATTCTCTTATATATGCGAGTCGACCATAGGTCGCCTCGCATATATAAGAGAATGCAATGCACTAACAATTTTTTACAATTTTAATAATTTGTTCTTGTATTCTTTAACAATACAGACAAACATGAGCAGACAACACTCTTCTATATGCTTCTATATATGTGTGGGGCTCCCGGCAGGGTAATGGATGTTTTTTATTTTATGTCCTAAAAAATGTAAGAAACATTTATTAAAAAAAAATGATAAAAAATTGTTAGGCCAATGCATTCTCTTATATATGCGAGGCGACCTATGGTCGACTCGCATATATAAGAGAATGCATTGGCACAGGGTAAAAAAATCCCGACTTACAACTGGATTTGATATGGTGGGTCACATATGATAGACTCTGTTTTACCCAGATGCAGTGACAGTTTATTGTCAACTAGCCAATTATTTATATTGACCATTTCCATGCTCAAGAGTCTGCTTGATGGAATCAACATTCTTGCCTGATACAATTAAAGACATATTATGGACATGTTCCGGTACGTGGAACTGATAAGTTAGCATTCAGGCCCTTTATGCTAACTGGAGGAATGTAGAATTTTATTAACATCACCGAAAATTTCAAGCATATCCACCATAGCACACCATAGAAAACACCATCTGAACTACGCACAATTGTATATATTTACTTCTCGATTCGGCACGCAACTATTTGCGATAAACTAACGAAAACGATTTCGTCATCGAGAGACACTGCGTGTAATTAATATATAAGAATGACTGTGTGTGTTGTCAATTTGGATAATAATATTTGTAAAAATAATCACTTTGAGCAAGATCATTTTCCATTTCTATTTTGTCACCCCCCCGGAGTGTTTCACATCACTTTAAAGCTGAGTCAGCGTACAACATTAGTTTACAGTTAACTGCTGCTGCATAAGTGTAATAATTAGAGTAATCAGTTAGTTATATAATAATTAGAGTAATCAGTTAGTTATATAATAATTAGTGTAATCAGTTAGTTATATAATAATTAGTGTAATCAGTTAGTTATATAATAATTAGTGTAATCAGTTAGTTATATAATAATTAGAGTAATCAGTTAGTTATATAATAATTAGAGTAATCAGTTAGTTATATAATAATTAGATTAATCAGTTAGTTATATAATAATTATAGTAATCAGTTAGTTATATAATAATTAGAGTAATCAGTTAGTTATATAATAATTAGTGTAATCAGTTAGTTATATAATAATTAGTGTAATCAGTTAGTTATATAATAATTAGAGTAATCAGTTAGTTATATAATAATTAGAGTAATCAGTTAGTTATATAATAATTAGAGTAATCAGTTAGTTATATAATAATTAGAGTAATCAGTTAGTTATATAATAATTAGAGTAATCAGTTAGTTATATAATAATTAGAGTAATCAGTTAGTTATATAACAATTAGAGTAATCAGTTAGTTATATAATAATTAGAGTAATCAGTTAGTTATATAATACTTAGAGTAATCAGTTAGTTATATAATAATTCGTGTAATCAGTTAGTTATATAATAATTAGAGTAATCAGTTAGTTATATAATAATTAGAGTAATCAGTTAGTTATATAATAATTAGAGTAATCAGTTAGTTATATAATACTTAGAGTAATCAGTTAGTTATATAATAATTAGAGTAATCAGTTAGTTATATAATAATTAGTGTAATCAGTTAGTTATATAATAATTAGAGTAATCAGTTAGTTATATAATACTTAGAGTAATCAGTTAGTTATATAATACTTAGAGTAATCAGTTAGTTATATAATAATTAGTGTAATCAGTTAGTTATATAATAATTAGAGTAATCAGTTAGTTATATAATGATTAGAGTAATCAGTTAGTTATATGATAATTAGAGTAATCAGTTAGTTATATAATACTTAGAGTAATCAGTTAGCTATATATGCCAGTCTTCCATAGGGAACCTCACATATATATGAGAATGCATTGGCTTACAAGATCAAGGTAAATATTGTTAGGCCAATGTATTCTCTTATATATGCGAGGCTCCCTATGGGAGACTCACATATAACATTGAGAATGCATTGGCACAGGGTTTTTTGCAAAATTTCAGGAAGATCTGTTAGGGTTAAGTCCATTAAGTTGACAATGGATTAAGATTTCACACCATTCGTGCAGTGGGTGGATAGGGCCGACCACATGGTACAACTGTCTTGACCCAATTTTGGGATAATCCATTCTGATCTGAGGTAAGAGTTTGGAAAAGGCCAAGTATTAAGCCAGATACATATAACAGCTGAAAACTGTACAATATTTCAGAGAATGGATTGATATAACCCCGTGGTTGGTCTTCACAAATCACTGTTCATACGAGACCTATATGTGGATGGGGAAATTAGTAATGGTTAGAGCACAAGAATTGTTCTTTACCAGAATCAATCGAGTCGAAAACGAGATTTATTCTGGTAAAGAACTATTCGCGTGCTCTGCCGACTTAGAGCACTATTGATCCCAATTAATACATTAAACTGGAAATGTGCCGTGCTCTGGCCGTGATTGGACACAATAGCCGGTCAGTCACGCCCAAAAACGTGATTAACATGAACTGATCGGCGTTGAATGTGAATAGATATGTCCGAAACAACACGGACTGGTCCCACTTTGAAGCACCCGTGCGATTTGTCTCTTATTAGTTGCGTGTGCATAACAATGGGATAATCATTGAACTATATTCCTTCGCCAGCCTTGGGAATTGGTGTGCTTTACCAAAAATCAGGGAATGATTGCAACAATGGGATTGTGCTCTAAGCATTGTTATAGTGATCTCGACCAAGCTCATGTAAATGTTTATTATGCTGAAAAATAGAGTGTGACCTCGATCGATTCATTTGCTGAAATAATGTAGAGTTTCAGCCATTATCCTATACATAATGGTGTACTTACTCATTATAATGGTAATTTTATCGGGTTATTGTATTGCACAATCCGATATGTGATGTTAGATAGTAAATTGAACTTCAACCTTTATGTCTTCTCCGTGATAACAGTCCATAACGGCATAACCTAATTGGGAGAAGTGACTTCTGCCAATTTCAATTCTCTAGGATCAGTCAAGCTTTGAAATGGTGTGTCTGTCATTTGCAGAATGAGGTCCCCAGAGGGTGAATTTAGTGATGCTACCCCACATAGCGGGCTAGCATCACCAAATTCACCCTCTGGGGACCTCATTCTGCTTACATCTCAGCAAATGACAGACACACTATTTCAAGGCTTGTCCGTGATAACAGTCCATAACCTAATAGGGAGAAGTGATTTCTGCCAATTTCCATTCTCTAGGATCAGCGGTTCCTGAAATAAGGGTTAACCCTTTTATGATGGGAGCTGTGCTGCTGCAGCAATAAATATCATATGCCAGTGCATTCTCTTATATATGCAAGTCTCCCATAGGGAGCCTCGTAAATATCAGAGAATGCACTGGCTTACAAGTTCAAGTTAAATATTGTTAGGCCAATGCATTCTCTTATATATCGGAGACTCGCACATATAAGAGAAAGCACTGGCTTACGAGGTCAAGTTAAATATTGTTAGGCCAATGCATTCTCTTATATATGCAAGGATCCCTATGGGAGACTCGCATATATAAGAGAACGCATTGGCACATGGTTTTCGAAAAAATTCAGGAAGTTCCAGTCATGGAAGGGTTAATATATCGGTAAATCTTGTCATACCAAATTATTTCCCATGATGCTCAAGTGCATCAATACATACAGGAAATATCAATTACTTCGATACTACAGAGGAATGACCGTGAAGGGAATTAATTTCACAGGAGAATTGCATTGGATTACATTCTCATCAGAGGATGGGAATGACAATGGTGTCACATGCAGTTGTGTGTCTGTCAATTGCAGAATGAGGGCCCCAGAGGGTGAATTTAGTGATGCTACCCTGCACAGCAGGCTAGCATCACCAAATTCACCCTCTGGAGACCTCATTCTCTGCTTAGGCCTTAACTGCTATGCGAGACCTAGGATCAGATTGAAGTTCCCCAGTTGAAGTTGGTGATGTTTACCCATTGGGCACCTCAATTATGCATTTTATCTTCTGCAAATTAGGGGATATAGAAACAGAACAGAAGGGAAAAAGTAACTAAAAACAATGTTAATTTGAGGCTATAGATACTTCCCAGAAGATGAGGACCCCGAGGGTAAATTTGGTGATGCTAGCCCACTGTATCACTAAATTCACCCTCTGTGGACCTCATTCTGCAAATGACAGATGAGCTATATCAAGACTTGTGGGGATCAGATCATGAGAGATATAATCAATTCACTGGTTAATCGCGATACGGAACGATAAGATACATTTATATAATCAATTCACTGGTGTATCGCGATACGGAACGATAAGATACATGTATCGTATGGGCCAGGGATCATGAGAGATATAATCAATTCACTGGTGAATCGCGATACGGAACGATAAGATACATGTATCGTATGGCGATATAATCAATTCACTGGTGAATCGCGATACGGAACGATAAGATACATGTATCGTATGGAGATATAATCAATTCACTGGTGAATCGCGATACGGAACGATAAGATACATGTATCGTATGGAGATATAATCAATTCACTGGTGAATCGCGATACGGAACGATAAGATACATGCATCGTATGGAGATATAATCAATTCACTGGTGAATCGTGATACGGAACGATAAGATACATGTATAGTATGGAGATATAATCAATTCACTGGTGAATCGTGATACGGAACGATAAGATACATGTATAGTATGGAGATATAATCAATTCACTGGTGAATCGCGATACGGAACGATAAGATACATGTATCGTATGGCGATATAATCAATTCACTGGTGAATCGTGATACGGAACGATAAGATACATGTATATAATCAATTCACTGGTGAACCGCGATACGGAACAATAAGATACATGTATCGTATGGAGATATAATCAATTCACTGGTGAATCGTGATACGGAACGATAAGATACATGTATAGTATGGAGATATAATCAATTCACTGGTGAATCGTGATACGGAACGATAAGATACATGTATAGTATGGAGATATAATCAATTCACTGGTGAATCGCGATACGGAACGATAAGATACATGTATCGTATGGCGATATAATCAATTCACTGGTGAATCGTGATACGGAACGATAAGATACATGTATAGTATGGAGATATAATCAATTCACTGGTGAATCGTGATACGGAACGATAAGATACATGTATAGTATGGAGATATAATCAATTCACTGGTGAATCGCGATACGGAACGATAAGATACATGTATCGTATGGAGATATAATCAATTCACTGGTGAACCGCGATACGGAACGATAAGATACATGTATCGTATGGAGATATAATCAATTCACTGGTGAATCGCGATACGGAACGATAAGATACATGTATCGTATGGAGATATAATCAATTCACTGGTGAACCGCGATACGGAACGATAAGATACATGTATCGTATGGAGATATAATCAATTCACTGGTGAACCGCGATACGGAACGATAAGATACATGTATCGTATGGAGATATAATCAATTCACTGGTGAATCGCGATACGGAACGATAAGATACATGTATAGTATGGAGATATAATCAATTCACTGGTGAACCGCGATACGGAACGATAAGATACATGTATCGTATGGAGATATAATCAATTCACTGGTGAATCGCGATACGGAACGATAAGATACATGTATCGTATGGAGATATAATCAATTCACTGGTGAATCGCGATACGGAACGATAAGATACATGTATCGTATGGAGATATAATCAATTCACTGGTGAATCGCGATACGGAACGATAAGATACATGTATCGTATGGAGATATAATCTATTCACTGGTGAACCGCGATACGGAACGATAAGATACATGTATCGTATGGAGATATAATCAATTCACTGGTGAACCGCGATACGGAACAATAAGATACATGTATCGTATGGAGATATAATCAATTCACTGGTGAACCGCGATACGGAACAATAAGATACATGTATCGTAACGAGATATAATCAATTCACTGGTGAACCGCGATACAGAACGATAAGATACATGTATCGTAACGAGATATAATCAATTCACTGGTGAACCGCGATACGGAACAATAAGATACATGTATCGTATGGAGATATAATCAATTCACTGGTGAATCGCGATACGGAACGATAAGATACATGTATCGTAACGAGATATAATCAATTCACTGGTGAACCGCGATACAGAACGATAAGATACATGTATCGTATGGAGATATAATCAATTCACTGGTGAATCGCGATACGGAACGATAAGATACATGTATCGTATGGAGATATAATCAATTCACTGGTGAACCGCGATACAGAACGATAAGATACATGTATCGTATGGAGATATAATCAATTCACTGGTGAACCGTGATACAGAACGATAAGATACATGTATAGTATGGAGATATAATCAATTCACTGGTGAATCGCGATACGGAACAATAAGATACATGTATCGTATGGAGATATAATCAATTCACTGGTGAATCGCGATACGGAACGATAAGATACATGTATCGTATGGAGATATAATCAATTCACTGGTGAACCGTGATACGGAACGATAAGATACATGTATCATATGGAGATATAATCAATTCACTGGTGAACCGCGATACAGAACGATAAGATACATGTATCGTATGGAGATATAATCAATTCACTGGTGAATCGCGATACGGAACGATAAGATACATGTATCGTATGGAGATATAATCAATTCACTGGTGAACCGCGATACAGAACGATAAGATACATGTATCGTATGGAGATATAATCAATTCACTGGTGAATCGCGATAAGGAATGATAAGATACATGTATCGTAACGAGATATAATCAATTCACTGGTGAACCGCGATACAGAACGATAAGATACATGTATCGTAACGAGATATAATCAATTCACTGGTGAACCGCGATACAGAACGATAAGATACATGTATCGTATGGAGATATAATCAATTCACTGGTGAATCGCGATAAGGAATGATAAGATACATGTATCGTAACGAGATATAATCAATTCACTGGTGAACCGCGATACAGAACGATAAGATACATGTATCGTAACGAGATATAATCAATTCACTGGTGAACCGCGATACGGAACAATAAGATACATGTATCGTATGGAGATATAATCAATTCACTGGTGAATCGCGATAAGGAATGATAAGATACATGTATCGTAACGAGATATAATCAATTCACTGGTGAACCGCGATACAGAACGATAAGATACATGTATCGTAACGAGATATAATCAATTCACTGGTGAACCGCGATACGGAACAATAAGATACATGTATCGTATGGAGATATAATCAATTCACTGGTAAATCGCGATAAGGAATGATAAGATACATGTATCGTAACGAGATATAATCAATTCACTGGTGAACCGCGATACAGAACGATAAGATACATGTATCGTAACGAGATATAATCAATTCACTGGTGAACCGCGATACAGAACGATAAGATACATGTATCGTATGGAGATATAATCAATTCACTGGTGAATCGCGATAAGGAATGATAAGATACATGTATCGTAACGAGATATAATCAATTCACTGGTGAACCGCGATACAGAACGATAAGATACATGTATCGTAACGAGATATAATCAATTCACTGGTGAACCGCGATACGGAACAATAAGATACATGTATCGTATGGAGATATAATCAATTCACTGGTGAATCGCGATACGGAACGATAAGATACATGTATCGTAACGAGATATAATCAATTCACTGGTGAACCGCGATACAGAACGATAAGATACATGTATCGTAACGAGATATAATCAATTCACTGGTGAACCGCGATACAGAACGATAAGATACATGTATCGTAACGAGATATAATCAATTCACTGGTGAACCGCGATACAGAACGATAAGATACATGTATCGTATGGAGATATAATCAATTCACTGGTGAATCGCGATACGGAACGATAAGATACATGTATCGTATGGAGATATAATCAATTCACTGGTGAACCGTGATACGGAACGATAAGATACATGTATCGTATGGAGATATAATCAATTCACTGGTGAATCGCGATACGGAACGATAAGATACATGTATCGTAACGAGATATAATCAATTCACTGGTGAACCGCGATACGGAACGATAAGATACATGTATCGTATGGAGATATAATCAATTCACTGGTGAATCGCGATACGGAACAATAAGATACATGTATCGTATGGAGATATAATCAATTCACTGGTGAATCGCGATACGGAACGATAAGATACATGTATCGTATGGAGATATAATCAATTCACTGGTGAACCGCGATACGGAATGATAAGATACATGTATCGTATGGAGATATAATCAATTCACTGGTGAACCGCGATACGGAACGATAAGATACATGTATCGTATGGAGATATAATCAATTCACTGGTGAATCGCGATACGGAACGATAAGATACATGTATAGTATGGAGATATAATCAATTCACTGGTGAACCGCGATACGGAACGATAAGATACATGTATCGTATGGAGATATAATCAATTCACTGGTGAATCGCGATACGGAACGATAAGATACACGTATCGTATGGAGATATAATCAATTCACTGGTGAATCGCGATACGGAACGATAAGATACATGTATCGTATGGAGATATAATCAATTCACTGGTGAATCGCGATACGGAACGATAAGATACATGTATCGTATGGAGATATAATCTATTCACTGGTGAACCGCGATACGGAACGATAAGATACATGTATCGTATGGAGATATAATCAATTCACTGGTGAACCGCGATACGGAACAATAAGATACATGTATCGTATGGAGATATAATCAATTCACTGGTGAACCGCGATACGGAACAATAAGATACATGTATCGTAACGAGATATAATCAATTCACTGGTGAACCGCGATACAGAACGATAAGATACATGTATCGTAACGAGATATAATCAATTCACTGGTGAACCGCGATACGGAACAATAAGATACATGTATCGTATGGAGATATAATCAATTCACTGGTGAATCGCGATACGGAACGATAAGATACATGTATCGTAACGAGATATAATCAATTCACTGGTGAACCGCGATACAGAACGATAAGATACATGTATCGTATGGAGATATAATCAATTCACTGGTGAATCGCGATACGGAACGATAAGATACATGTATCGTATGGAGATATAATCAATTCACTGGTGAACCGCGATACAGAACGATAAGATACATGTATCGTATGGAGATATAATCAATTCACTGGTGAACCGTGATACAGAACGATAAGATACATGTATAGTATGGAGATATAATCAATTCACTGGTGAATCGCGATACGGAACAATAAGATACATGTATCGTATGGAGATATAATCAATTCACTGGTGAATCGCGATACGGAACGATAAGATACATGTATCGTATGGAGATATAATCAATTCACTGGTGAACCGTGATACGGAACGATAAGATACATGTATCGTATGGAGATATAATCAATTCACTGGTGAACCGCGATACAGAACGATAAGATACATGTATCGTATGGAGATATAATCAATTCACTGGTGAATCGCGATACGGAACGATAAGATACATGTATCGTATGGAGATATAATCAATTCACTGGTGAACCGCGATACAGAACGATAAGATACATGTATCGTATGGAGATATAATCAATTCACTGGTGAATCGCGATAAGGAATGATAAGATACATGTATCGTAACGAGATATAATCAATTCACTGGTGAACCGCGATACAGAACGATAAGATACATGTATCGTATGGAGATATAATCAATTCACTGGTGAATCGCGATAAGGAATGATAAGATACATGTATCGTAACGAGATATAATCAATTCACTGGTGAACCGCGATACAGAACGATAAGATACATGTATCGTAACGAGATATAATCAATTCACTGGTGAACCGCGATACAGAACGATAAGATACATGTATCGTATGGAGATATAATCAATTCACTGGTGAATCGCGATAAGGAATGATAAGATACATGTATCGTAACGAGATATAATCAATTCACTGGTGAACCGCGATACAGAACGATAAGATACATGTATCGTAACGAGATATAATCAATTCACTGGTGAACCGCGATACGGAACAATAAGATACATGTATCGTATGGAGATATAATCAATTCACTGGTGAATCGCGATAAGGAATGATAAGATACATGTATCGTAACGAGATATAATCAATTCACTGGTGAACCGCGATACAGAACGATAAGATACATGTATCGTAACGAGATATAATCAATTCACTGGTGAACCGCGATACGGAACAATAAGATACATGTATCATATGGAGATATAATCAATTCACTGGTGAATCGCGATAAGGAATGATAAGATACATGTATCGTAACGAGATATAATCAATTCACTGGTGAACCGCGATACAGAACGATAAGATACATGTATCGTAACGAGATATAATCAATTCACTGGTGAACCGCGATACAGAACGATAAGATACATGTATCGTATGGAGATATAATCAATTCACTGGTGAATCGCGATAAGGAATGATAAGATACATGTATCGTAACGAGATATAATCAATTCACTGGTGAACCGCGATACAGAACGATAAGATACATGTATCGTAACGAGATATAATCAATTCACTGGTGAACCGCGATACGGAACAATAAGATACATGTATCGTATGGAGATATAATCAATTCACTGGTGAATCGCGATACGGAACGATAAGATACATGTATCGTAACGAGATATAATCAATTCACTGGTGAACCGCGATACAGAACGATAAGATACATGTATCGTAACGAGATATAATCAATTCACTGGTGAACCGCGATACAGAACGATAAGATACATGTATCGTAACGAGATATAATCAATTCACTGGTGAACCGCGATACAGAACGATAAGATACATGTATCGTATGGAGATATAATCAATTCACTGGTGAATCGCGATACGGAACGATAAGATACATGTATCGTATGGAGATATAATCAATTCACTGGTGAATCGCGATACGGAACAATAAGATACATGTATCGTATGGAGATATAATCTATTCACTGGTGAACCGTGATACGTAACGATAAGATACATGTATCGTATGGAGATATAATCTATTCACTGGTGAACCGTGATACGTAACGATAAGATACATGTATCGTATGGAGATATAATCAATTCACTGGTGAATCGCGATACGGAACGATAAGATACATGTATCGTATGGAGATATAATCAATTCACTGGTGAATCGCGATACGGAACAATAAGATACATGTATCGTATGGAGATATAATCTATTCACTGGTGAACCGTGATACGTAACGATAAGATACATGTATCGTATGGAGATATAATCTATTCACTGGTGAACCGTGATACGTAACGATAAGATACATGTATCGTATGGAGATATAATCAATTCACTGGTGAATCGCGATACGGAACGATAAGATACATGTATCGTATGGAGATATAATCAATTCACTGGTGAACCGCGATACGGAACGATAAGATACATGTATCGTATGGAGATATAATCAATTCACTGGTGAATCGCGATACGGAACAATAAGATACATGTATCGTATGGAGATATAATCAATTCACTGGTGAATCGCGATAAGGAACGATAAGATACATGTATCGTATGGGCCAGGTACCAGCCTAGACAGATCATGAGAGATATAATCAATTCACTGGTGAATCGCGATACGGAACGATAAGATACATGTATCGTATGGGCCAAGGACAAGCCTAGACAATTAAAATTGGGAGAAGTCATTCTCTGTGTTATTAGGGAGAAGTGGACTGTTATCAGGGAGAAGTAACAATGGCTGAAGTTCAATTTACACCCGAACATCACCTTCTATGATCCAATAAGTATTATACAACACAAGGAGCCCATTTATAAAACCATTATAGTGAGTATAAGAACATTATAATCAGTAAATAAACTTTAACTATGCTGTTGGGACATATGCAAACTGGTATTTGAAAGACAAGTCACTTCTCCCTGGGGCAAAAATAGAGAGAAATGGTACATTTAAGGAGATGATGTCTCCCAAATCGCCCTCTAAGCTTGTCCCTGGTATGTGCTTTATAATACTATTGTGTATTGCAATCCATATATGGCAAGAAACGTGGCCAATAGAAAATAGATCAGCATTTTTGTCCAGTAATAAGTCCTGGGACAAGCCGAGACAGAAATAAATAAAGGATATAGTTTGTCTCGCTCCTGTCCCAGTAGAATCAGTTTGGTCCCTGTTCTCTGAGTAAAACTACTTGATGTTTTTTTTCTGTCTCGCTCCTGTCCCAGTAGAATCAGTTTGGACCCTGTTCTCTGAGTAGAGGTATATACTTGTTTTTTTTTCTGACTGGGACAAAGCAATTTCTAATCTTTTCATATTAAAAATATTATTTATCTATGATGTGTCCTGTCTCAATAGAAAGGTCTGGGACAGACCAGACAGAATAATTTTTTAAGCAGTTCTTACTTATTTGGGAACCATGGGACAAACCCAGACCTTTCTACTGAGCCAGGAAACAAAGATAAATAATATTTTTAATATGAAAAGATTAGAAATTGGTTTGTCTCGGTCTGTAGCAGTCAAATCAGTTTGTCCCATGGTTCCCAAATAAGAACTGCTTCAAAATTATTCTGTCTCAGTCGGTCCCAGACCTTTCTACTGAGCCAGGAAACGTCATAGATAAATAATATTTATAATATGAAAAGATAAGAAATTGGTTTCTCATGATTATGAAATGGAATCTCAGCGCACGACAATTCTATTGTCCCGACTGTCGCGGCTTTTCCCAGGACTTATCACTGGGACCAAAATGCCAATCTATTTTCTGTTGGCCACATTTCTTGCCATATCTATTGCGATCTGCCGTAAAAATGTTATTAACTGTGAGCAATTGCAGCGTCTAGACTTTCCTCATGTTGTGTGGCTCAAGACATTTTTAATGGGTTTTATTTTCCATTCTCAGATTGGAGTTATGTATTCGTTACAAGACGGTGATCCATCAAAGGTGTTGTTTCCAAGTCTCTCCATTATAAAACGGGAATGTTAATTGAGTCCTATGGCATAAAACTGGGGAAATAATCAGCGTAAAACACATTGATGCTAATTACTTATATAACGCAATGGATTTTTATATAATTTATATTTATTGATTCGTGGGACGGAGAACTAAATACCTAACCCAACATCCCACTAACGGATGAACAAAATAAATAAAAGGCAACAACAATAAGTTCAAAACTATATTAAAATATAGAATAATGAAACACATGTATTGTGTACTGCGATATTTCCTCACATTGTGTAACATTGCCGTAAGACATTTTGATTGGGTTTTATTTTCCGTACTCAGACTGGAGTTACATATTCGTTACAAGACGGTGATCTATCAAAGGTGTTGTTTCCAAGTCTCTCCATTATAAAACGGGAATGTTAATTGAGTCCTATGGCATAAAACTGGGGAAATAATCAGCGTAAAACACATTGATGCTAATTACTTATATAACGCAATGGATTTTTATATAATTTATATTTATTGATTCGTGGGACGGAGAACTAAATACCTAACCCAACATCCCACTAACGGATGAACAAAATAAATAAAAGGCAACAACAATAAGTTCTATAAAATTATTAATTTCAGACAACGCTTCGTCAAATCAATTTCTAGGTCAAATGAGGCAATACCAAGAGCACAAGCCTTGAAATAGTGTGTCTGTCATTTGCAGAATGAGGACCCCAGAGCGTGAATTTAGTGACGCTACCCATCACAGCAGGCTTAAGTGTCACCAAATTTATCCTCTGGGGACCTCATAATGTATGGCCTCATTAAAATATAGAATAATGAAACACATGTATTGTGTACTGCGATATTTCCTCACATTGTGTAACATTGCCTTAAGACATTTTTATTGGGTTTTATTTTCCGTACTCAGACTGGAGTTACATATTCGATACAAGACGGTGATCTATCAAAGGGTTGTTTCCAAGACTCTCCATTACAAAACGGGAATGTTAATTGAGTCCCATGGCGTAAAACTGGGGAAATAATCAGCGTAAAACACATTGACGCTAATTACTTATATAACGCAATGGATCTGTTATATAATTTATATTTATTGATTCGTGGAACGGAGAACTAAATACCTAACCCTATATCCCACTAAAGGATTAAGAAAATAAAAAAATGGCAACAATAATAAGTTTTATAAAATTACTAGGGGATTGCTAATACAGTGAATTTCGCTTTATTGCATAGCGTTGGTGGATGGCTTTTCTTATACAATTAACCCTTTACCCAACAAACCGGCCAAAAACGGCCAAATGAAGCTGCAACAGCCTAAATTATCTTGGGTCTGTCTCAATAAAACCATACAAATATGGATATCATTGGAACCGGCTCATTGACCACATTGTGATAGTTACAGTTATGCCCTGTGCCAATGCATTCTCTTATATATGCGAGTCGACCATAGGTCGCCTCGCATATATAAGAGAATGCATTGGCCTATAAAAAATTCTTTTTTTAACACTTTTTACCATTTTTTCTTACATTCTTTAACAATTTTATAATTTTTAATGTGTTAAGCCAATGCATTCTCTTATATATGCGAGGCGACCTATGGTCGACTCGCATATATAAGAGAATGCATTGGCACAGGGCCGTTCTGTTGGGTAAAGGGTTAACCGAATATGCATAAAGCCCAAATCATGGAGAAACAAAAACCCAGGCCGTTTTTCTATCACCAGCATCAGCACAAATACAGTGTATTATTTGTGTTTAGTTTCATCATCAATTTAGTTTGTTTAAAAATAATAATATCTTTAAAGAGCTTCATCTATTATAATTTTATTTTTTATTCCATATTATATTATCATCATCATCATCATCTACAAATGTAAAATGTTCAAGAAAAAAACAATGCTCTTGCTAGGAACGGCAACCCCCATTGATAATATACTTACTGCATACATGTTTATATTGAGAATATATTCAATAAAACATCAGTTAGAAATGCATTACATATATGTAATATTATAAATGTTCTTCGTTAATTTCTGGTCTCTGCGGTCATGAACACAATCTCATTTCTATATTAGCAATGGATTGGTCATGCTTCTCTTTCACTGGAGGTGTGTGGGAACACTGTATTGAACTAAAAATGTATTTTGTACCCCCACCCTACCCCACAGATATGCATGCAGATATGAAATGCAACAAGCCTTGAACTAGGGTGTCTGTCATTTGCCGAGAGGGTGAATTTAGTGATGCTACCCCGCATAGTGGGCTAGCATCACCAAATTCACCCTCTGGGGACCTCATACTGCTTACACCTCAGCAGAATGAGGTTCCCAGAGGGTGAATTTGGTGATGCTAGCCTGCTATGCGGGGTAGCATCACTAAATTCACCCTCTGGGGACCTCATTCTGCAAATGACAGACACCCTATTTCAAGGCTTGAAATGCAACAAAATAAACATATTACTGTATTACTATATTTACTAACTGAAACAGAATCCATTTGGGAGCGTTTATTATTTTATACATATCAATTTGCTGTATTCCATATATATATTCCTTCGATTGCACACTCAATACACAACTTTCATAACAAAGACAACATCCATTACTTATATTCACACAGAAGTGGCAAATTAACCCTTTACCCAACAAACCGGCCAAAAACACCCAAATAAAGCTCTTAGTACTACATGTTACAGAGGGCAGGATGAGGACTAATTTTCATTCTATTATTTCACACTAATGAACATAATCATAATTATCACTTTATTTCATTTATGTTACATTTTTTAAGAGTAATTGTTCTGCCTGAAAGGGTGTCTTGATCGACCAATAAAACTATTCGTATTCGTATATTACAACCAGCATTAACCCTTTACCCAACAAACCGGCCAAAAACACCCAAATAAAGCTTCAACAGCCTAAAATATCTTTGGTCTGTCTCAATAACACCATACAAATATGGATATCATTGGAACCGGCTCATTGACCACATTGTGATGGTTACAGTTATGCCCTGTGCCAATGCATTCTCTTATATATGCAAGTCAACCATAGGTCGACTCGCATATATAAGAGAATGCATTGGCACAGGGCCGTTCTGTTGGGTAAAGGGTTAAAAGAGCATTTAGCACCCATTTCCAATGATGGTATAGAATGTTCGAGTCTCGTTCATGCACCCCATGCACTTCAACAAAATCAAACTTATATTCACACTCAACCTGATCTGACAAATTAATTTAGCTCCCATTTCCAAAAATGCTTTGGTATAATGCGTGGAAGCTTCGTCAATACAATAGCAACGCAAGTGTGGGTTTGTGTGGTGTGCAACGTCGCATGACATCATTTCGACAAACGTCATAAGAAATAGTGTCAACTTGCGTGCAAATACGGCATTTGGGGACCATGTTCGATCTCATGTATTCTTTGACCAATCGGCCTGAAATTTGTTGCATCACATTCTACGACACATTGTAGGCGATTGTCCAAATTTGGGCTACATTGGACGCATGGTTGAAAAGTTATAAATATTCCAAAAGCGTGACTGAGTTATACACAAACAGATACACAGACCACAGGTTTTTATACATATAGATTAATTGCAAGCAACGCTTCATCAAATTAATTTCTAGGTCAAATGAGGCAATACCAAGAGCAAGTGAAGATCCACCAATGGGCTCTCTTAACCCTTTCAGTGCCAGGGACCTATCTCATCGGCCCTAATTTACGGTCTGTAAAATCGCGCCTAAAAAAATAAAAAACAAAATATATATTATTTTTTTTAGATTTTTTTGGGTTGAATTTTTGTTTGGGTATGATTAAGCATGCTATAGCGAATTTAAAAACAAACTGGATAAAACCTTAGGGGCATGTTATAACTCAAAACTATCACCAAGTATTCATAGTAATAATTTTGATGCCCATGAAAAACGTAAGATTCCCTGGCACTAAACCTACAAAATAAGTCTGTTAAAGAATATAAGAAAAAATTATTAAAATTGTAAAAAATAATAACAAATGATGAAAAATTGTTAGGCCAATGCATTCTCTTATATATGCGAGGCGACCCATGGCCGACTCGCATATATAAGAGAATGCATTGGCACAGGGTATATGGGTTGATACAAAAATTGGACATGGCACTGAAAGGGTTAAACTGTTGAAAGGCTTGAAAATATGGTGCCGGACATGTGTAGAATGAGGTCCCCAGGGGTGAATTTAGTGACCCTACCCCGCACAGCAGGCTACTATCACTAAATTCATCCTCTGGGGACCTCATTCTGTATGGTCTCATCAAAATACGGAATAATGAGATCATGTATCGTATCTGCTTTAAAATATAGTGTATTGTGATAGTTCCTCACGTTGTGTAATGTCGCCTCAATTCATTTTTATTGGATTTTATTTCCATACTCAGCTGTACTCAGACTGGAGTTCATATTCATTACAAAATTGTGATCTATTAATCGTCTTTACCCCAACAACTTCAACTTAATTTTTGGGTTGAATTTGTTTTGGGTATGCTTAAGCATGCTATAGCGAATTTAAAAACAAACTGGTTAAAACCTTAGGGGCATGTTATAACTCAAAACTATCACCAAGTATTCATAGTAATAATTTTGATGCCCATGAAAAACGTAAGATTCCCTGGCACTAAACCTACAAAATAAGTCTGGCACTGAAAGAGAGTAGAATATAAGAAAAAATTATTAAAATTGTAAAAAATAATAACAAATGATGAAAATTTGTTAGGCCAATGCATTCTCTTATATATGCGAGGCGACCTATGGTCGACTCGCATATATAAGAGAATGCATTGGCACAGGGTATATGGGTTGATACAAAAATCGGACCTGGCACTGAAAGGGTTAAAGATTAAATTTTTGTTGCATAAGAGAGATCAGCGGCAATATTGGATTGATCCAGCCCCGTTTCGTGATCTTAGTGCTACAGGTCAAAGTTCTGGAGTAATTTCCATATATGAAGATTTTTAATATTCATGACTTCCATATATGGAAATGCTACTCCAGAAGTTTTACATGTAGCACTAAAACCATGGAACCGGGCCTGCATGGTGGACCAATATTAGTATTGTAAGAATATCAGCATATTGGATCAGGAACAATGACCTACAGGGAACAGACTAGAAGGCGACTTTGGAGACTTCTTCTCTATAAAATGTGTCACTTTTGTCTGGGGGAGAAGTGATTTCGCTCTCATATACCAGTGTGCATATTTCAAAACAACATATCAGAAGTGTATTTACTGATTATAATGGTGGACTTACTCAATCGTTCTAATGGTATTATAAACAGGGTTCGCGCTGGACCGAAATTTACTTTTGCTAAATAATTTGCCAATTGCTATCCCTGATGGTATCATTTTCTGCAACCTTAAAGTCTTATGTTTCGACAATCGCGGTTTGAATGACTTTTGATATCTATAGAAAAGCAGTTAGTTAATAATTAATTATACTCACAGCTATATTGTGGTTTATCATACAACAATAAGCCAATCACCGAACAATACAATGGTAGAAGGGTTTCTCCATCAGAAGGGCACATCACAGGAGGATTAGTAATCCCTCCAACCATCAGAACTAATGCTATATGATTAACTGATCTTAATAGAGGTGTTAACTTTCCCTAAACCTTATAAAACACCACTAATATAATTATGTTGTAAGAGGATCAGCGGAGAAGCCTAACTCAAAAAAAAAGAGGAAGAAGAAATAATCAAGCCAAAAAATGCTTTTTTCTTTATGAATTCTAAATAAAGCTTGAAAAATGAGGGATTAAGGGGAGTTACCATTCGGTGCTTCCGACAATCCCGGGCTAGCCCCCCGAACCACTCACTCGCGATGTTGTAAGAGTTTCCTGAAATTAATAGTACCAATATTTTTCAAATTGCTTGAGGATTTAAAAAGTGACTTGCCAAAACTTTTGCCAAATGAAAATATTTTTTGCCAAATGTGAATTATTTTTGCCATTGGCAAATTTTGCAAGTGGCAGCATGAACCGTGATTATAAATGCGTTCTTGTATTGCATAATACTTAGATCACATAAAGGTGATGTTAGAGAGTAAAGTGAACTTCAGCTTTTATGACTTCTCCCTGATAACAGTCCACTTCTCCCTGATAACAGTCCACTTCTCCCTGATAACAGTCCACTTCTCCCTGATAACAGTCCATTTCTCCCTGATAACAGTCCATTCTCCCTGATAACAGTCCATTTCTCCCTAATAACAGTCCATTTCTCCCTGATAACAGTCCATTTCTCCCTAATAACAGTCCATTTCTCCCTGATAACAGTCCATTTCTCCCTAATAACAGTCCATTTCTCCCTGATAACAGTCCATTTCTCCCTAATAACAGTCCATTTATCCCTGATAACAGTCCATTTCTCCCTGATAACAGTCCACTTCTCCCTGATAACAGTCCATTTCTCCCTGATAACAGTCCACTTCTCCCTGATAACAGTCCATTTCTCCCTGATAACAGTCCATTTCTCCCTGATAACAGTCCATTTCTCCCTAATAACAGTCCATTTCTCCCTGATAACAGTCCATTTCTCCCTGATAATCTTATAGGGAGAAGTGACTTCTCCCTAATAACAGTCCATTTCTCCCTTATAATCTTATAGGGAGAAGTGACTTCTCCCAACTTGAACCATCTAAACTGGTCCCTGAATGACAATATCTACATACATATTTATATTGTGAACAATGTTTCCAGATACATATCGTATTGTGAACCAAATCTTATCTCGCATCCCTAAATCTTATGTATCGTACTGTCGATCAGTAAATTAGCATTAACTTTTGTATAGCCAATCGTAATACAACCTTGCCTAAACCTAAATAAGGCTCGTCCTGATTGGTCAGTAATCATGTATTCCCATGGAGACCCGACCGTCGTTTTGTGGTACAATTCTAGATATTCTGAATTGTACCACAAAAAATGTGGTACAATCAGTGACATGATGCCAACGCATCAAACTTTCAGAAGTCAAACCACACGGGCATTGGTTAATGTCATGCTACATGCAGGCTGAAGAAAGAGACATATAATGACTACCTACTGTACTATACTAAATTCTATTTAAGACAGAACAAAAATAAGTCTTAACTGAAATTTTATTGCCAAAAAGGCAATGAAAACTGGTCGCCATTCAATAGTGACGTCATGTTTGACGTTACAGTTCTAAGAGAAGAACTTTTTGGTGGAAAATCATACCACGCAGAGCTAGAAACTGGGCTATTGAAAGCAGTCACTACAATTTCCACCAAAACATACAGTTGAATTACAAAAGAAATAAATACATTGCGCATCGGCGTGTATAGTATAATTTGACCACAGAAACTGATTGTAGGTCGCGTCGTCCTACAATCAATTTCTTTGTGGTCAAATTCTACTATACACGCCGATGCGCAATGTATTTATTTCTTAATTATCCCCCCTGGTGCACACATACAGAAATACAAACATGAGATATCTATTACTATAATATAACAGAGAAAAGACAGCAAAGAAGGGTTAATTTCACACAGGAATCACTCCAAAGGAATTACTTCCTATCTGAATGACAAAGGTGTCTTTATAGCGTGCCTGTCGTAAGTACAGACAGCCGGACGGAACCCATTCCTAACAATATTTACATTGACCTTGTAATCTAGTGCATTCTCTTCCGCGAAGAAGGGTTAATTTCACCGGGGAATCACTCCATACGATAAGTTCTTCCGTTAATGATAACGGTGTCTTTATAGCGTACCTGTCGTAAGTACGGACAGCCGGACGGAACCCATTCCTAACAATATTTACATTGACCTTGTAATCTAGTGCATTCTATTCCCCGAAGAAGGGTTAATTTCACCAGGGAATCACTCCACAGGAACAAGTTCCTCCGTGAATGATAATGGTGTCCCATGCTGCGGTATGACTGGGGCAATCATCAACATAAAACACATTGAAGCTAATTAACTGTATAATGCACTATATCAATGGATCACTTACAATTATTGATTGGGGGAAACAGAGAACAAAATACCACAATGTTTGCATTTATTCTCCATTAGAAACTGTGTAAATAGTAGTTTTTTGCAAATATCTCGATTAAATTCAATAATATTACAACAATTTCTGATGCTAATTTACTGTCTAATGCACTATATGAGATTCAATTGTCATTATTGATTGGTGAAACAGAGAACAACATACCCACCCTCATTGTCCCATGCTGTATGAATAGACTAGTAAACAGCCTAATACACATAAAACGTGCACAGTATAATACACTGTACATATCAATGGATCACTTACAAGCCTTGAAATAGTGTGTCTGTCATTTGCAGAATGAGGTCCCCAGAGGGTGAATTTGGAGATGCTAGCCCACTATGCGGGGTAGCATCACTAAATTCACCCTCTGGGGACCTCATTCTGCAAATGACAGACACCCTATTTCAAGACTTTATCAATGGATCACTTATTATTGATTGGGGAAATGGAGAGTAAACAAACCAAGATGTTTGAGTTTATTTCCATTAGATCATATTTTTTTTATATGCCGAAAACACAATTCTGTTTTTTTTGGGAGCAATCTCTTTAAATAGAAACAATGCACCCCATGTGATGTCGTTAATGGAAACAAATGATTGATTTCCCGGTCCTAGCAGACATCGCTATCTTTATTAGACAACACCGTGCTTCCTGTCACAAGACGGATGCAGACGCATCATGAATGGTAACACAGACGCATCATGAAAGTGGTAACACAGACGCATCATGAAAGTGGAAACATTTGGATGGAATCATTTTAGGTGGAATTTTTTTTCAAATGATCGTTAATTGTTTCCAGAAATGACAAAATTAATTGCCATCAAACACAACATTTTACAGCTTTGTTTTATCCAAGTCGGCATAAAGTGCGACTCTTTACTGTATAGAACCTATCTACGGTAAACTTCACAATGGCTCCTATGAACCATCAATATTTTATTTGACGTGAAATCACGCAAAAAGATTGCGAAGATTCAATAATTTTGTTAACCCTCCGGCTACTGGAGACTCATGTGACTTTCTGTCAGATATAAATTAAAATGTCCTTAACCCTTTACCCAACAGAACGGCCCTGTGCCAATGCATTCTCTTATATATGCGAGTCGACCATAGGTCGCCTCGCATATATAAGAGAACGCATTGGCTTAACTCATATTAAAAATGATAAAATTGTCAAAGAATATAGAAAAATATTATAAAAATTGTTAAAAAATGTAAGAACAAATTATAAAATTGTTAAAAAATGTAAGAAAAAATGGTAAAAAGTGTTAAAAAAAAGAATTTATTTAGGCCAATGCATTCTCTTATATATGCGAGGCGACCTATCTCCCTTGATTAGCACAGTACACATACATGTTATCTCCCTTGATTAGCACAGTACACATACATGTTATCTCCCTTGATTAGCACAGTCCACATACATGTTATCTCCCTTGATTAGCACAGTACACATACATGTTATCTCCCTTGATTAGCACAGTACACATACATGTTATCTCCCTTGATTAGCACAGTACACATACATGTTATCTCCCTGCTGCTAAACGAGATACAGTCAATGTTTTAACCCTTTACCCAACAAAGCGGCCAAAAACGCCCAAATAAAGCTTCAACAGCCTAAAATATCTTCGGTCTGTCTCAATAACACCATACACATATGGTTATCATTGGAACCGGTTCATTGACCACATTGTGATGGTTACAGTTATGCCCTGTGCCAATGCATTCTCTTATATATGCGAGTCGACCATAGGTCGCCTCGTATATATAAGAGAATGCATTGGCCTAAAAAAAATATTTTTTAACACTTTTTACCATTTTTTCTTACATTCTTTAGGCGACACCAATTTTTAAGTTTGGTTTACGAACATGTGGGGAGAAAAAAAGTAGATGAAGGAGGGAAAAAAAGAAAATAAAAAAAAATTTCCCCTCAATTTATATCAAGTAAATCGTGGAATTTTACATAAATT
Source organism: Siphonodentalium dalli (assembly GCA_032622095.1). Lineage (NCBI taxonomy): Eukaryota > Metazoa > Mollusca > Scaphopoda > Gadilida > Siphonodentaliidae > Siphonodentalium > Siphonodentalium dalli. The sequence goes on from CP136066.1 coordinate 222,956,230, forward strand.
TAACAAAAATTGTGAAAAAATGTTTTTGAATGAAATTCTGAACCAAACAAGACATTTCTTGTCATGAAATACATGAAAATATGGATCTGTAAATGATCATAAGCAGAACCGGATGCGACAGCACATGAAAATAAGTACGCATGTAAACAAAATTCGGGAGAAAACAGTTTTTTTTTTTTTTCATGAAATGGAAAAAAAATTGTAGGAGGTGTTCGTAAACCAGACTTAAAAATTGGTGTCGCCTTAACAATTTTATAATTTTTTCTTACATTTTTTAACATTTTTTATAATATTTTTCTACATTTTTTGACAAATTTATCATTTTTAATATGTGTTAAGCCAATGCATTCTCTTATATATGCGAGGCGAGGGTGAATTTGGTAATGCTAGCCCACCGTGCGGGATAGCATCACTAAATTCACCCTCTGCGGACCTCGTTCTGCAAATGACAGACACACTATTTGTTTATATTCCTGATAAGATTATCTGGTTTGAACAATGATGATTCTATGAGAGTAGCTGATATAACAATCGAATAAAGGTCTACCAAAGTGCAAACCAACAAGAAAGGGTGTTAAAATAATAAAATTATGAAGTGTATCATATCGTGCATTAGGCGAATAGTATACTAACTTAAACCAGCCGGGTAACAGCTGTGACTTTTTGATGGCTAAACAACTGACATCATATCTGCATGATCGAGGATGAAGAATGAATATAATAAATGGTGTGTGGAGAGTGCAGATCGAGTCAATATAAACCCCTTAAAATACTCAGATGTGCTCGCTTTCGTGAGAGGTCCATGGTGATTCTATGCCACATATATAGAGGATCTACAACGAGTCCCCAGTTTATAGCAGAATTAAAGGCTCGGTCCAGACCTAATTTACTGGATGAGTTTTGTAAATTCCGCTATAAACTGGGGACGAGTTGAAGATTCTATTTATTACATGATCCAAAACCTTGACAAAACATACTTACATCAACAAATGGGACGCGAAACTGACATCGGCTTCTATAAGGCATGCAATGATGTTTAGCATAACTATGTGTTGTTTGCCCGCGTAAAGCAATAGTCCCAGATAAATAAAGACTCTTTGGCGTATTTAAAGGCGTATATTTAATGGCATAACTTTTCAAACTCTTCATTCATTATAGTTTCTTCAAATATATATTGGAAGCCACAGTATTTCGAGACGCAGTGTACGGAATGGAATGTAAAGAGACGACAAACCGGAAGTCAAAGGTCACCTGGCACTATTTCCTGTTATTAAACATCACAATTTATAGAATGGGTTTATTGAATGGAATAAGGGTAGGATCATGTAATAAAAATAAGTCTCGAACATAAATATGAGTTGTTCTCGGGTTTCTAAAGACAATGCATTATATATATGCACTGCAAAATCTAGTTTTTCATTTTACTCATCTCATGATCATTACAGCAGTGATAAAAAAAAAAATATGAAATTTTAGACTGCTAATGTTGAATATGCAGTAATGTCCTAAATACTCGACCCTTAAACCACAGCAGGATAATGGGAAAATTTTCAGGATTTGGTCGGAAATATGGCTTGCTGCATTAATCGGAAAGCTCTCACCTAGAGCTTTCCAATGAATGGCAGCAAGCCATATTTCCGACTAAATCCTGAAAATTTTCCCATAATTCTGCTGCGGTTGAAGGGGCATATACTTCGGGCATTACTGCAGAATATATGTTTCTGCAGGAAAATAAAAAGTAAAAACATATATTTGTACTTAACAGAAATATACATGTCAGTGATAATAATTTCATTTTATATAGACAATTTTTGTTCAGTATTTCCCAGAAATTGAGTATCCATACAACTGATCCATACTCCTAAAATACTCACATTCCATTATCCAAGCATAACAAATAGTCAAGTGAAGAAGAAAGTGAATATAATATCCATGTCAACAGATCAAAAACATCATCTAAGTGACATCTCTAGGTTATAGTTGAATGCTTTATAAGCTGCTCTTGTGTGATAAAGTCTAATTTCAATGCTTAATTTTTAATTACCCCAGTCATAATAATCATCAAATGAACAACTGTACGTGTCAACATGCCATTAAAACCTGTCAAGTGAACAGCATCGCATGACAGCAGACAGAGAAACCCATTCACCTGATCAATAACTAACAACGGCATATCAACAGGTCCCAGTTCCTTCTAGGAACATGGCAAGGTGTTTGTGGTTCAATGGGGAGTGTCTCACCCCCCCCCCCCCCCTTCAACACAATGGTCAAAGTTAATTTTCAATATTTGGGAATGTACCAAATGTAGGTTCAAATCATTCTGATTGTTTGACAACTGGTGTGAAATAGAGTGTGAGGTTTGTTGATTTTAGACCATAAAGATGACTATTTTCCTTCTTTTTGTAAATTTTTTGACATTGATGCATGGTCATCAGCTTGAAATACCAAAACATAATCAGGTAGGAAATTGAGGTACCATGCAGTTGAAAAATTCAAAATTTCCAACCCAATTTGATGTGCATTTAATTATTCCAGTCATAACAACCATCAGATGAACTGTATATGTCAACACATCATTAAAACCTGTCAAGTGTAAGAAAAAATGATAAAATTTGATAAAAAATGTAAGAAAATATTATCAAAAATGATAAAAAAAATTGTTAAAGAACCAGTGAAAGAACATGAATTTTTTTTTATAAAAAATGATAAAAAGTTGTTAAAGTTGTTAAAGAATGGCCAATGGTCGACCCGCATATATAAGATAATTAATGTTGTGCCAGCACAGCTCCTGTCATGGAAGGGTTAATATTTAATTATTCCAGTCATAATAATCATCAAATGAACAACTGTACGTGTCAACATGCCATTAAAACCTGTCAAGTGAATAGCATCGCATGACAGCAGACAGAGAAACCCAGTCACCTGATCAATAACTAACAATGGCATATCAACAGGTCCCAGTCCCTTCTTGGAACGTGGCAAGAGGGGTGATGGGGTTTGGGGGACGAGAGACCCCCCCCTCCAAACCAAATGTGATCAAAAGTAGGTTAAGATTATTCTGATAGATTTACAACTATAGTTTGATAATTAGTATTTAGTGTGAAATTTGTTGATTTTTAGTAAAATTATTTTCCTACGTTTGGTCAAATGTTTAGACATAAATGGTCAGGTATGAAATTTCGAACAATTGGCAGGGTTGAGGTACCTAAGTAAAATTAAAAACTTCCAACCCAACTTGGTGTGCATTTACAGTAATGCCATAAATAATCGACTCCTTAAGCACAGCAGAATTATGGGTAATTTTTCAGGATTTAATCGGAAATATGGCTTGTTGCCATTCATCGGAAAGCTCTCTCATTTCCGATGAATGGCAACAAGCCATATTTCCGACTAAATCTTGAAAATAACCCATAATTGAGCTGTGGTTAAGGTGTCGATTATTTAGGGCATTACTGTAATTATCCCAATCATAACAACCATCGAATGAACAACTGTACGTGTCAACACATCATTAAAACATGTCCAGTGAACAACATTGCATGACAACAGACAGAGAAACACATTTATCTGATCAATAAGAACACTTATTTAATGGCAAGTCAACAGGTGAATTTAGAGCTACATAATCAAATTAACCCATTACCCAACAGAACGGCCCTGTGCCAATGCATTCTCTTATATATTCGAGTCGACCATAGGTCGCCTCGCATATATAAGAGAATGCATTGGCTTAACACATTAAAAATTATAAAATTGTTAAAGAATGTAAGAAAAAATGGTAAAAAGTGTTAAAAAAAGATTTTTTTAAGCCAATGCATTCTCTTATATATGCGAGGCGACCTATGGTCGACTCGCATATATAAGAGAATGCATTGGCACATGGCATAACTGTAACCATCACAATGTGGTCAATGAGCCGGTTCCAATGATATCCATATTTGTATGGTTTTATTGAGACAGACCCAAGATAATTTAGGCTGTTGCAGCTTTATCTGGCCGTTTTTGGCCGGTTTGTTGGGTAAAGGGTTAGCACTCCTAAATTACTATTTCTTTGGTTTTGGGGTAAAAAAAATTTGATTTGAGTCGAGGAACCCACCCATCAAAGCTCAGAGAGATGAGATATCGATTTTTTAAATCTGTGATTTTACACCGATGGGAATATTTGGTGGCCTAGCTGGCAATAATCAGCTGACTTCTTACAGAAATAGTACAGACATGCATGTGCATGCCGTTACAAGAGGTCACTAAGGTCGTGCAATCAGTGGTAACCAATTAATTTTGGAAATTAATCAGAATAGAAGTCGAAAAGTATCGCCAATCAGTAATCATGTTTTACGGCATGCGAATAGACATGTTATATGGCACCATGCTGGTTATACGTGGATATATGATGTTTTTACATTTATGACAACTCTTGTTGGGCAATTCCAATTTGAATTAGGAATCACCATATATGGAAGTTGTAAACACACTCGCTCACCTCAAAACTACCAAGAAAAACCCATTATTGTAGGACTTTTACGGCAAATATGATATCGTAATTGGTATTGTTGTGAGTTTTTATTGACAATAAACTAATTTGGAAAACTAAATCAGCTTTTGGTGACACAACAATTGCCCCGACATAAGTTGAAATATTTCAACTCAAGGTCACTGGGGGAGCTAGGTCCAATTAATGTTTCCTCAAGTTGGAAACTTTGTCAAGGGGGGAGTCAAGGGGGGAGGTGCAATTCAATGGTTGTTATGATTGAGATAATTACAGTAATGCCCTAAATAATCGACTCCTTAACCCTTTGAGTGCCAGGTCGATTTTTGTATCAACCCATATACCCTGTGCCAATGCATTCTCTTATATATGCGAGTCGACCATAGGTCGCCTCGCATATATAAGAGAATGCATTGGCCTAACATTGTTTGTTTTTTTGTTTTTTTTTACAATTTTTTACAATTTTAATATATTTTATTATATTCTTTAACAGACTTATTGTGTAGGTTTAGGACCGATAATATCGGCCCCTGGCACTCAAAGGGTTAACTAAGGGGGGAGGTGCAATTAATGTTTCTTTGGGCTGCGAATTTTGTCAAGGGGGGGGGGGACAATTAATGTTTCCATGAGTTGGGAACTTTGACAAGGGTGGGAGATGCAATTAATGTTGTCAGGGAGGGGGGGGGGGGGGGGGCTCAATTAGTGTTTCCTTGAGTTGGGATCTTTGTCAAGGGGGGGAGGCGGAATTAAAGGCCCACTTAATTTTCGAATCACCAGATCACATTATATACAACATATTCCATATTATATACCATGAACCACCAGATCACATTATATACAACATATTCTATATTATATACCATGAACCACCAGATCACATTATATACAACATATTCTATATTATATACCATGAACCACCAGATCACATTATATACAACATATTCCATATTATATACCATGAATCACCAGATCACATTATATACAACATATTCCATATTATATACCATGAATCACCAGATCACATTATATACAACATATTCCATATTATATACCATGAACCACCAGATCACATTATATACAACATATTCTATATTATATACCATGAACCACCAGATCACATTATATACAACATATTCCATATTATATACCATGAATCACCAGATCACATTATATACAACATATTCCATATTATATACCATGAACCACCAGATCACATTATATACAACATATTCTATATTATATACCATGAACCACCAGATCACATTATATACAACATATTCTATATTATATACCATGAACCACCAGATCACATTATATACAACATATTCCATATTATATACCATGAATCACCAGATCACATTATATACAACATATTCCATATTATATACCATGAATCACCAGATCACATTATATACAACATATTCCATATTATATACCATGAATCACCAGATCACATTATATACAACATATTCCATATTATATACCATTTGAAAGAGGAAGCTCCAAAACATTGTATTATCAACTGACCCGGTCGAATAAACTGGGAATATATTGTTTTTGTCGAGGTACTGAGGTATGTTTTGAGATTAATTTTGACCCAGACTGTACTATAAAGTCTATTATTCTCAATGGAAGGGGAATAACTCTATCTCTTAGTTTGAATTCTGGGTTAAAAAGGGGGGAAGTCTTGGAATTAATCTGAGAATATCTATCTCTTGGTGGACACACCTAGGCCACAGCTGTTCCGTATTCTGGTGGAATATATATATTTTTGGTTCCTCTTCTAAATGGTATATCATATGGGATATGTTGTGTATAATGTAATCTGGTCATTCGAAAATTAAGTGGGCCTTTAATGTTTCCTCGAGTTGGGAACTTTGTTAAGGGGGGAGGCGCAATTATTGTTGGGAACTTTGTCAAGTGGGATGTGCATTGGAAATTCAAACACATAACAAGATTCTCTAACCACGTCCCTACCCAAGAGAAAATGAGACAAAAATTTCAGTGAAATTTCAGTAATGTATAATGTATGTCGGCCTTCAAAAAGTCCTTGGGCCTCAGGCATAGTCCTAGTGAAAAAGAAGGATGGTTCGACACGCTTTTGTGTCGACTATCGAAGATTAAACAAAGCAACCCCCTCACTAATAATCATAGTAATGAAAACAATGGGATAACAACCAATTCAGAGTAATTAACTTCATTTATTAAATAATATACTCATATTTCACTATTCCAATAATGAGTGAACAATAGAACATCACTAAAATCAACAGAATCGCATGTCATCCGACCACAAAAATGCAGCCAGGTGATTAACAAGAACTACCTACAGAATGTTAACAAGTCCCCATTTCTTCTAATTCATTTAGAGATGCATGGATGGTTATAAGTTTTTATCTACAAGTAGGCAGATCAAAAAATTGAAAGAAAGTTGATTTCTAGTGACAAAGGCCTTTGTATTGGCTTGTGTCTTTGACTCAGAATGATTATTTAATAGGACAGAATCAATATAAAAGTTAGTGTTTTCTAGTAATAAATGCGTCTGTTGAACAGTGTCCTTGCCTCGGAATTATTATTTTATAGGACAGAATCTATATAAAAGTCAACGGAATTTCAACCACATCTTTATAGGTTTACTATTATAATAAGTTGCTGTTGAATTATCAATTGTAAACACTATACTCACATGACAATAATCCCATCACTCTAAAGAAACAAAATCAACGAATAGAATAACACGTGAGAGAAACCAATGCAGTGAACGGCATCACATGTCAACAAATGAGAGGAACCAACGACGTAAACAACATCACATGTCAACAGACGAGAGAAATCAACCAAGTGATCAACATCGACAGTTCACTAATCGCCGTCAAGTGATCAACAAGAACAACTGCATGTCACCGAGAACACGTTTCTTCAAATTCAGTTAGGACCGCATGGACGGTTTACTATCGATCTCACGATAAATTGATCCTATAGATTACAACTCCATCACTTCTACGAATTACCATATATCGGCCGGGACGGCACATTCAGACCATTTATTGGGAATCTGATCTGTTTGCAATGTCTATGATTGACGAACACTAGAAATAAATAGTTTATTCCAATGCCTTTACTTCCCATACTTATTAAGCTAACAGAAATTACCAGTTTATTAAGGTCCACATCAATTTAACCCTTTGAGTGCCAGGTCCGATTTTTGTATCGACCCATATACCCTGTGCCAATGCATTCTCTTATATATGCGAGTCGACCATAGGTCGCCTCGCATATATAAGAGAATGCATTGGCCTAACCCAAAAAAACAAAAAACCATTTTTTTTAGGGCACTCTGCAGACCATAATTTAAGGCCGATGAGATCGGCCCCTGGCACTAAAAGGGTTAAGCCTCTGGGGACCTCTCTGCTGAGGCCTCAACTGCTATGGGAGACATAGGATCAAATTGATATATACATTACAAATAAAGAACTTGAACTTGAATTGAACTTCCCCAGATGAAGTTGATGTTCACCCATTAGTCACCTTCATATGTATTTTATCTTCTGCAAATTAGGGGATTAAGAAAATTCCCAGAAGGGAAATAGTAACTAAAAACAATGTTAATTTGAGACTATAGATACTTCCCATAAGATGAGGCCTAAGCAGAATGAGGTCCCCATAGAGCAAATTTAGTTATGCTAGCCCACCATACGGGATCCTATGGATTCCATCTGCATCATAATTTACCATGTACAGTAATCCCCTAAATAATCGACTCCTTAAACATAGCAGAATTACGGGTAACTTTCATGATTTAGTCGGAAATATGGCTTGTTGCCATTCATCGGAAAGCTCTCACTGAGTGCTTTCCGATGAATGGCAACAAGCCATATTTCCGACTAAATCCTGAAAAATTACCTATTACCTATAACTCTGCTGTGGTTAAGAAGTCGATTATTTAGAGCATCATTGTATATTGGCCGCGCTGGCAGATTCAGACCATTTATTGAAAATCTGATCTGTTTTTTGCAGTGTCTCTGATTGACGAACACTAGAAATAAATAGTTTATTCAATCCCCTTTTCTTCCCACATTCATTAAGTGTTTTGAAGCTTGGGGTCGCAATAAAGTACCTTTGAGAATATTTACATAAAACAAATTAGATCAGAGATACCGGAATGAACTTTATTAGCATCGAGAATTTTTAGGTGTCTGAAGATCTTTACTTAATTAATTCAGCGGATATTGGATCATGATATGATCGGATACCTTTATAAGTTGTGGTCACTATATATAGCCTTCTGGGCCAATTTCAGGAATTATGTGTGTTTATGTCACCCCGGGTTATTTTCAGGAATCAGTTTGGTTTATCTCCGAGAATGAGGTGCCTGTCATTTGCAGAATGAGGTCTCCAGAGGGTGAATTTAGTGATATCCTACATAGCAGGCTAGCATCACTAATAGGGATCTGCGAATCAGGGATTTTGCATCGAATCGAATCTCTATATCGAATCTCCTTCCTGATATCGACATCGAATCAAATCAGCTAGTGATTGACATTTTTACCAGTGTGTATTTCGGTGTCTCATGGACAAAAAAACTGCAAAATTCACTAGATGCTATATAACAATGTTAATCTCCTTAAACATCCGTTAGAACTTTTTTTTAGGAAAATCATGACATAGGCAAGTCACTCAGTCTCGTGGTGGGTTTGGGATATGTTGCATTGAGTTTATATCTAGCTATGTCATGGCGAACATGATACAAGAAGTGATAGTAAGACACTTAAAGACAGTTCAATCAATGCAACACAAACCCCATGGAATGGAAGTCACTTGTCTACATTATTTAATGAAGATAATAAAGATTTGACACAAGTGGACATGGGTAGTTGTAGTCCGATACCAATGGTAGTTATCTGTTAAACTGTTCACCCCACAATAGATCAAACACCTACATCACATATTCACAGTAGTTGTCTTCATGGAAGGGATCCCAGAAAACAGGCACAATTAAATTACAAGTGTTAAATGTTATCAACAAGATTCAACTAATCGAAACTTGGTGCAACGCGCTCGATTTCCCGGGAAACAGAAACTGAAATTAGATCATTTATAGGAATTCTGCTGGCAGTGTCGCAGATAAGTGGTGACGTCTATTTAAGAACGTAACAGACCAATTGTTCTAAGGTTTCTCACCGTTTCTGTTCATTCCAATTCCAATGTTTTGTCACTCGATCATAACGGTGGCTGACATTGAACTTTTCATATAATCTGAATTGGATATCTGAAGCTCTAAATATAAGGTAATCACATACTCTCGGGCTCCAAATAAAAGTGCAGGCCCCAATAATAGTGCAGGGGGGGAATTCCATTGAAAGTTAATAAAAGTGCAGACCCAAATAATAGTGCAGAGCAAAACATCAACTGTTAAACATATTATTTTTACAGTTCGTGTAGGTCAAGTATAGGAATCAACATAGTACGGTATATGTCATGTGGTGTTTTATTCAGTATTTAAATGTTCACATGTGTGTCATATATTTGAATATGTACATGCATATAAAGATATAAACTCATCATTTTGGTATCAGAGTAATATAGAAATCTTGAGTTTGTGCTGATTTCAATTTTCATAGCCTCAAACGTGCAGACCCAAATAAGCACTGTACAGGGGGAAATTTCCCAAGAAAATAATAAACGTGCATGCATGTTTATTTGGAGCCCAAGAGTATATGCGCGATTGATCACCATCACGGTTGCGATCGAAGCACATAATTTGCATAATGTGCACGTCTGTTCTGAACGGCATACATTCAAAATTACCTACGTTGGCTAACTTTACAACCCTGTGCTTCAATTGTTGTGAGTTGAGGTCATTCGGCATGTGTTATCTAGACGCAAAAAAAACGAGACTACACCAAAGTTAACCCTTTGAGTGCCAGGGGCCGATCTAATCGGCCCTAAACCTACACAATAAGTCTGTTAAAGAATATAATAAAATATATTAAAATTGTCAAAAATTGTAAAAAAAAAAAAAATTGTTAGGCCAATGCATTCTCTTATGGTCGACTCGCATATATAAGAGAATGCATTGGCACAGGGTATATGGGTTGATACAAAAATCTACCTGGCACTCAAAGGGTTAACACCGATATGAAAATATCCGAATGAGCGGACCGATTCGGTGTTGATCTCGAATCGGGTGCCCTCGACATCGAATCGAATCTTGATATTCGCAGGTCCCTGATCACTAAATTCACTCTCTGGGGACCTCATTCTGCTTAGGCCTCTGGAAAGTTTATTATCAAATTTCTATAGAAACGTCTTCATATCGATTCTATTTCTTTTTTAGTTTAGTTTCTCTATATCCTCAAATTGGCAGACAACATTGCATAATTTAGGTTCCCAATGGGTGTACATCACAATATTCACCATTTGGGAACTTCAATCTAAGTCTATGTCTCCCTTAGCAGATGAGACCATGCAGAATGAGGTCCCCAGAGGATGAATTTGGTGATGCTAGCCTGCTATGTGGGATAGCACCACTAATTTCACCCTCTGGGAACCTCAATCTGTAAATGATAGGCACATACACTTTTAAAACGGGAACGGGTCGTTTCGGTCCGGAGACGTTTCGGCTCAGACCTTTTCGGTCCAGGGACGTTTCGGCTGGGACGTTTCGGCCCCATATATTGTGTTAATTGGAGTTGATTGCAGGGGATTAACTCGGCTTATACAGCTTAATCACTACTAAAGCTGATTTATTTCATCACTTTATGGTGTGTTGGAGATTATGACAGATTTGACAACAGTTTTGGCGATATGGATAACAATTTATTTCAGTAAATTTAAACATAAATAAACGACATAGTAAAAGCATTTAAGCGATGTTAGCGATGTTATTTATTTTTATGGTTTTAGTCCGAAACCATAAAAATGAATAACATCGCTAATATCGCTAATATATTGTGACTACAACTGTATATGAAAAACCGAACAATGTCACACAAAAGCACTTTATATACATGTTTTCAGTTCTCATCACTAGTTCTTCTTCTTTCCCATCCTGTAAATTTCGTTGCACTTTCGCAGAAAATCTGTCGTCGTTACGTTCTTCTCTCTATATTGATGCCACAACTCTTCAAGCGCCAAGTCGATCTTGGTGTATTTGGTTCTGTGGTCTGTCTCAAGGTCACGAGCTGCCACGGAGATCGCGACGTGGTCTGCCTCGGCATGCAGAATTGGTGCTAGTTTATAAAAACTTAGCCGCTGACCCGCCTTGCTGTTCATTCGCCTGTGCCAAGCTACAAGTATAAAACAGAGGTTATGAAAATGGCAAAGAATAATATGAAAAAGAGGTTATGAAAATGGCAAAGTATAATAGAACACATTGTAATATTTTTTAATATATTTTATTATAAATATATATATTTGTAATTTAAAAAAACAACTGTGAGGAACAAAAGTAGATATTTACCTTCAATGTGATTGTTCGTGAGAACAGAATGTTCGAAGATGCACCACTCGGATATCGGAAAGTTGTCGTTATTAATCCATTGATCAGCTACGTATGAGACGAATTCCCGCAATTTATCGGTGTTGGCTTGCGGTGATATGGCGTCGAAGGTAGGTTTGATGTGTGCTGTCGGCAGAAAGGGCAGAGCTAAAAACTGCTGAAGATATTGCTGCGTGGGTTTGTTGTCACGGTAAGCAGTGGATAGGCCGATGGTTGTGATCTTTCTGTACACTGCCTGTGTCCAGTGAAAGACGCACCCCTTAATCTCGACTCCAGGAAACACTTCACGGAAAGCCTGCCATGCGCCGATTTCAAAGTCCATAACAAATGTCTCGACCTGGGGCTCTCGGGGAGAGCTTTCCAATGAATGGCAACAAGCCATATTTCCAACTAAATCCTGAAAAGTTACCCATAATTCTGATGTGGTTAAGAAGTTGATTACTTAGAGCATTACTGTATATATCTGATTTGAAAGTGACGATGGCAAGTCCCTCTGAATGAAATAAGTTCGGACGGACTTCAGCCCTTTCCGTTATATACTGATGAGAATATTACCTGTTGTCTATTGGAAAACATCAAAACATGACGTCATGTTTTAAATGCTGACTGCTCATTCAACTTCAAAAATTACAGTAATGCCCTAAATAATCGACTCCTTAACCACAGCAGAATTATGGGTAATTTTTCAGGATTTAGTAGGGAAATATATTTCCGACTAAATCATGAAAAATTACCCATAATTCTGCTGTGGTTAAGGAGTCAATTATTTAGGGCATTACTGTACACTTTTTGTAATCCAGCAGTGCGGCTTTAATGGTGATGGATTACGCTTTTCTGTGGCTTAATAGATTATATATAGAATATGTAGATAGTGCCGTAGCTTAAACTGTTTATGTCGTGATGGGGATTTGAGTATCTATTGGCATATATGGCAAGAAACGTGGCCAACAGAAAATACATCGGCATTTTTGTCCCAGTCATAAGTCCTGGGACCTGCGCAATTTGCATATATAATTATGTCATGAAAGAAGTACGAACCTAATAAAGCTACGTTGACCTACTAAAGCTACCTTGACATTCTAAATGTAAAGTTTATTAGGCAGGATTTATGTAGACAATTGGGGTATCCAAAACATGTTGGGGTTTTCGTTGTTGACAACGATTAGAAGAGATTTGTTATTGTGTTTCCATATCAATTGATTAGTACAGTAATGTCCAAAATAATCAACACCTTAAACACAGAAGAATTATGGGTAACTTTTCAGGATTTAGTCGGAAATATGGTTTGTTGCCATTATTCGGAAAGCTCTCAGCTCGTCAACTTAGGGACGAATATTCGGCTCCGCCTCGACAAAATAACATGGTGGAATATGAGCAGATATCTCCACGCATACCAAACGTAGATGCTCGTAATTATATGCCAACATATGCTGAGACACTAAATGGCATGAGGAACAAACAACCTAACAGACCGGATACTTATGGAAATAATGAATTTCAAACAGTGCAACGAAAAAAGAACAAGAAACCTCCTGTTAATGGGACATCGAGCAATTCGACATTAAAGACCGTGAAGACCAGTCCTCCCGGCTTGATATTGTCGAGACTTGCACCGGGAACAGCTGAGAAAGAGGTGACAAGTTATATAAATGACACATTCAACACGTCCGTTGTGAAATGTGTCAAATTGGACACCAAATATGACACATATTCATCCTTCAAACTTGAAGTTGTAGACCGCGAAGTAATGAAGATGATATTAGACGCTAAGTTATGGCCCAAGAATACCCTGGTTCGGCCTTTTTTTGAGCGGAAATTTGGTGGCAGAAGCTGGGAACATGCCACAACAGAACCGTGGGCATTATAAGACACACTATGAAAAATATAAGACTGGCATCATATAATTGTAAATCGGTAAAGTCGTCTACTGTCGCTGTTAACGAGCTTTGTAATACATGTGATATTATATTGCTGCAGGAACATTGGCTCTTGAGAAATGAACTACATTTATTACGTTCAATTCACAATGATTTCGAGGCAGGCGGAGTGTCTGCTATTGACTGTGAACGGGGTATCATGGTTGGTCGTCCATATGGCGGAACAGCTATAATGTGGAGGAAATCGTTTGCTGACAAGGCTTGTTTTGTTACATACGACGATCCGAGAATAGTGGGTCTCAACCTTAAATCTGCGTCTAGTTCAATGTTAATTCTCTGTGTTTATCTACCAACGGACGAAGAGAGTAATGCTGAGGTATTCATTGATTACCTTGGTAAACTTGATGCCATCATACAGGAGGCTGATACCAACAATGTTGTTGTTCTTGGCGATTTTAACGCATGTGCGATCAGAAATACAGGCAACATGAGTGAATTAACGGAGTTCTGTAAAGATTCATCTTTGATAATGTCGGATGTTAATTTTTTCGGACAGGCATCCAATACATTCACATTCCTTAGTGCGGCACATGGCTCTGTGTCATGGTTAGATCACTGTATATGTACGACATCGATGGATTCCGCTGTTGCGGCAATGGAGGTAAATTACGATTACCTGACCTCCGACCACTTTCCGTTAATTGTGTCGATAAAATCTGATCTTCTTCCTGTGTGTAGCCCATCTACTTCTGTTTCGACAACAAGACATAATATAAACTGGAAATGTACCAACTCAGTGCAAATGGGTAAATATTGTTATTTATCCGAACAATTATTGAGAAAATTTAATTTTGAAACATTAACGAATGACTCTGATGGCAATCAGTTTCGAGACACCCATGATAAAAGCTCCATTATTGACAAAATATACGAACATATTATCGACGCCCTAAAGAAATCATCCACCGATTGTTTAAATGTAAACTCTAACGGAACAGACAGATTCAGTCCAATACCTGGATGGAATTTACATGTGAAGCGTTTGCACAGTGAAGCTAGGGAAATATTCTCTATATGGGTTAATCAAGGAAGACCTCGATATGGATACATTTATGACACAATGTGTCGAAGACGATCGATGTTCAAATCCGCTCTGAGAAAATGCAAATCGATCGTTGAGCAGATTAAGGCTGATGAACTAGCTAAGAACCTGTGTAGTAACAATGTAAATGCATTTTGGAAATCTGTTTCAAAAGGAGCCAAATATGGAAACGCAAACTCGATAGGTGGAGCAAATGGCGAGGCTGATATTACCGAGATGTGGGGCGAACATTTCAGAAAAGTCTTTTCCAACAATGAGGAATCAGTGGACAACAAGTGCATAGGTACCAACGACAACAATTTTGGGTCAACACAAGGCATGATGTGATCGATGCCGTAAACAAACTTAAGACTGGTAAGTCTGCGGGACCAGATGATATAACGGTTGAGCACTTAAAATTCTGCGACAGCCATATTTTCACGTGCCTTACCATAATCTTCAATGCTATAATCAAACATGGACACCTTCCCCCAAATTTGTTGAAAGTGACCCTTGTGCCCATCTTGAAAAATAAAGCTGGGAATATTGCCGACAAAGACAACTACCGTCCAGTGGTGTTATCCTGTGTTATTTCAAAAGTATTAGAAATGGTGTTGTTCAATAAATGCTCTGAACATTTATATACCACAGACAACCAGTTTGGTTTTAAAAAAGATCATTCAACGGACGGCTGCATATTTGCATTAAAAGAAGCGATACGACATTATAATTCTAAGGATACTCCTGTTTTCGTGTGCTTCTTGGACGCAAGTAAAGCATTCGATCGAGTCAACCATGAAATGCTACTACGACATCTAAAGCAACGATCAGTGCCATCAGCTATTATTGGGATCCTTAAGGACTGGTTTCTAAATCAGATGTATCATGTTCGCTGGGGACAAACATACTCGACATGCTTCCGGCCCACAACTGGTGTTAGACAGGGCGGTATATTAAGCCCTTATTTATTTAATGTGTATATCAACGAGATTAGCGAAAGACTGAATACATGTGACATTGGGTGCATTGTTGGCAGTGCAAAAATCAATCATTCATGTTATGCTGATGATATGTGTATTATTGCACCATCTTTGGAGGGACTACGTCGTTTGTTGAGAATATGTGAACACGAGGCTAAGAAGATTTATTTAACTTATAATATTATAAAAACTGTGGGGATGACTTTTATCCCTAAATCTTTTCATATTCGGTCATTTCCAAAACTATACTTAATGGGCAATGAACTCAAGTTCGTGTCCTCCTATAAGTATCTCGGACATATACTCAACAACGAATTTTCCGATGATAATGATATTATGCGCCAATATCGGTGTATATGCTCACGCTCAAATATGCTTATTAGAAAGCTTTACAAATGTTCGCCTAATGTGAAAATGTATTTATTTAAAATGTTCGTATCTCCATTATATTGTGCACATCTTTGGATTAACTATACCAAACGTTGTTATAGAAAACTTACAGTTTGTTATAATAATGCATATAGAAAATTTATGGGTTATGAGAGATCATGTAGTGCGAGTGGGATCTTTATAGGTGACAGAATGTGTTCTCTGACAGTGCTGATTCGAAAGGGTGTGTATGGATTTCGTGTGAGAATTTATAAATCTTTAAACAGTATTTTGAATGCTATTTGTAACTCAGATCTGATCTATCGGTCAAATCTATTCAATCATTGGAATCAACTTCTTTATATTTAATTTGTAATTATATGTTGTATGTATGACTATATATGGGCATATCTTGCCCGAAATAAATACAATACAATACCATATTATAGCGCCTGCTCTCCCCGCGGAAGCGAAGCGACCTAGGGTATACATATGAGATATACTAATCAACTTTTTCAGCCCACTCTAAAAATAGATTAAATTACCTAAAGTAGAATAATTTATTCTTAATTCAAAGGTCAGCGGAGTCCAAAAATGATTGTTGGCGACGGCCGCCATTTTGTATTGATTAATGCCACCTCGAAATGTGTAATTGGCCAAATGCTCCAGGGAAAAAATAAAAAACTTTGATCTAGCAACTGTTAGCTATAATTCATCATATGTAGGAAAATCATGCTCCTAAAGCCAAATATATTTTCAAAAAGTGAATTTAAATTGAACAAAAGCTCTGGTTAACAAAGTTAAATGCATGAAAAAGTTTTGTTTACATATTTCATAAAATTATTAAAAATATTTACCCCGAAAGAGGAATCTAGCGACCTTGCTGGCCGTTTACATATTATCTTCAATTTTCTAACGGTATTTCCGCCTAAAAGATTGATGAAATATTCTCAAAGTTCAAGGCCGACAAACGGAAACTTTAAGTTCCGATTGAAAGATCGCAGAGTCATTTTAAGATTGGGAAACCAGTAAAGGCGTCGTGACATCAAGACGTATATCATGACGTCACTACCTACACCGGCGCGCAAAATTCCAGACAGGACTGCGTCGATGGCCAGACAGCTGAGACTCGTATTACATGGCAGGCTAAATATCGACATTTACGTTATATGTGATTATTTACATACATTGTATATATCATTTTCTTGTGTCCCATTATAAGGGTGGATACACACATGCATGTAATTTCTGTATGTAAAATACATGTATTTTACATGGCCACACCAATAATTGACAACATTAATCACCTGCGCGCGAGCGGTTCATTGTTAACAGGCCAGACAAGTGAGTAGTGCTAAGCGAAGTCAAATTGTCTTCTATCAGTACATTTAAGTCCAGTCCAAAACATGTCTTCTCTTACGGATGCAGAAATTAGTCAAGTCTGTGTGATATCTGGCATTTTATTAATGCACGAACACCAGAAGCCATACGTCTGGCATATACAGGCTTGATGTATAACATTTTCAACCATGATGCTTGTTTGGGTGGGGTCTCGAAAGCTTCGAATCGCCAAGGAACTTAGTTGAATGTATCGGTCGGAATAATATGGGCAAGAAGGTACAATAAGATATGTTTTACTTAAATAGCTCAGAGTTAGCCACCCCCGCCTTGTAGCTTTCGGGGTCGTATATAGCCCCTGCATGCGTCGGGGAAATCCTAATCCACCACTGCTATAAATAAGAGAGGACTGGTAATTATTTAAATAGAAAGTCTACCATATGGGTTATCCCACGAACAATTATTTTAAGTGGCCTGGCGACTCAGTCCAAGATAACGGCTTATCTACATTCCAACTTAATTGGAACTAGAACTCAGTGCGTTCAACACGTAGGCAATGATTTGGTTGTCAGTGGACACATATTACATCGTATGTATGATCCATTTAAAACGCCAAATACACGATAATTACAGAGATTACATGCATGTGTGTATCCACCCTTAGGGTTTATCATCAAATCCTTCTATACAGATAACAATTCATCCGAGAATCCCATGAACAGTAACAAGCGGGCGCAAATTACGTTTACGTACATGATCATATTAGAGCTTAATTCCTCAATATATTGATACGATTGCCATTCGAACATCTCCCCATCTATTTTTAAACTGAATTTTGTCAATTCAGTGGCTAATTTTGACCGCAATTAGACCACCTAGAGCAGAAAGCTCAAAGGATTAATGATGACCATTAGCTTATCCACCATATGTGCCCGTTATGCCCGATGTACAGTGAATTGTTCTCGCCAGAAATTTATATTTCCACAACAGTCTAAAAGCTGATTTAAATAGGAAAATATTCAACTGTTGGGTGCTAATTAAATCATGTGTGAAAAATTTAATCTAAAAACAATTTCAAAATTTTGCAGTTTCAAAACCTTTTCAAGCGTGAAATTTAAAAATAAGAGCATCGCTAGGGTGTGACAAAATACGCCAGTGGTAATTCCAACAAAGGGCCATAACTCTGGTGAAAAAAAGCAAACAGATGGACGGATGCCCCGATGGACGGACCAATAACATAATACTCCGCCCTATGAAAACTGTTTGCTTAACTTATTCGCAGAACATCGCTACAAATGCATGAAGTGGAGATACACAGTATGTTTCTCCGTCTGCTGTTCCTCATATTATTAGAACATCCTCACTACAGAATAAATCATTCAAATGTACAGTAATGCTCTAAATAATCGACTCCTTAACCACAGCAGAATTATGGGTAACTTTTCAGGATTTAGTCGGAAATATGGCTTGTTGCCATTCATCGGAAAGCTCTCACTGACAACAAGCCATATTTCCGACTAAATCCTGAAAAGTTACCCATAATTCTGCTGTGGTTAAGGAGTTGATTATTTAGAGCATTACTGTACACTTCTAGAACTACATGAAGGGATATATTCAGGACGGCTGGGCATTCAAACGTTAATTGGGGATCGGAACTGTTTCGCGTTGTCTCTAATTGATGAACATTAGAAATAAAACATAGTCGTATACGAGCGATATATTTTATCCCAAAAGGTTAACCAGATACGTAAATTTAAACCAAAATGTGTTCAAACGCAAACATTTTTGGCAGCGAGATCTTTCACTGGCATAGATCACTACACCATAACACATGACATTTGAGATAAGTAAGCTATATATACACTGATGTTACGAAGTACTCAGACGAAATTAAAACATAATTATAAAGTACAGGTATTTTGGCAGTAATGCTATTTAGTTTGCGAATTGGAATAATTCGCAGAGCAGAATCGTGGGAACTATATCTTTTGCCGGAAGGGATGTGTTAACTTTCTTTCCAATAAATTTATCGGCGAAGCCAGTCGCTTATTTTGAAAATCCTCCCTCCTTGTTTTTTTGTCTGTTTTGGGAATACACATTCGATTGATGTCATCTATATGCAGTTATTATGCCTTAAAAAATTGTCACCCACATGTTTGTATTTGTTACTACATGTGTACTACATTTATTGTATCGGCTTCCAGTAAATAATTATGTTTTTCTAAACAGGTAGCTATTAACGCATTCCAGTTGTTGTCTTTCACTATAACCCTGTGGGATAAATAATTTATGTTGTTGCCTTTTCTTTCCACATTCATCAAGTGTTTTGAAGCTCGGGGTCTTAATTGAGATTCTTTCAGAATATTGACAGAAAACAGTGCAGATTAGACTTCGGAGAAGCAAAATCTATTAGCATCGAGAATATTGTAATGGCCAAACCTGCAAATAGTGTGTCTGTCATTTGCAGAATGAGGTCCCCAGAGGGTGCATTTAGTGACGTTATACCGCAAGGTGGGCTAGCATCACCAAATTCACCCTCTGGGAACCTCATTCTGCTTAGGCCTCAACTGCTATGGGAGTCCTAGGATCAGACTGAAGTTCACCAGTTGAAGTTGGTGATGTTCACCCATTGGGTATCTCGATTATAAATTTTATCTTCTGAAAATTATGGGATAATAAACTTCCCAGAAGGGAAAAAGTTACTAAAACAATGTTAATTTGAGACTATAGATACCTCCCAGAAAATGAGGCCTAAGCAGAATGAGGTCCCCAGAGGGTAAATTTGGTGATGCTAGGCCACTACTGTGCAGGATAGCATGACTAAATTCACCCTCTGGGGACCTTAATCGGCAAATGATAACACACTATTTGATGACTTGAACACATCTAATTGTAGCCTTCTGGGACCTGGGCCATGCAATTTCAATATTTGATAACATGTCTGGCTCAGGGGGATACCTTCTGGCTTCTGTCTGAAAATTGATTTAAATAGGAAACTATTGTTCCAAAAAGAACACACTTTAGCCTAAATCATGCTTGAAGAATTCAAATATCTAAATAATCTAAATCTTTTCCGTTTTTAACTTTTCAACTTTTGTTATTTGATCAAACATGAAATTTCACCTAATCATAAAAATGAATTAATGGAGATACACAAGACATGGTGTTTCTCTGATTGATAAACAAGGCTCAAAATAATTTTAGTTTTACTGTCTGTCAAAATGTCAGACACCAAATGGATGGTGTTGGTCATTTCAAAATGGTGCCAGTCAAATTTTCAGATGTACTGTATGAGAGTTTATTTAAATTTCCAATCGACTTATTATTCGTCAAAGATGCGCACATATTAGTGAGCATCCAATCGCCACTTGGGGGAAAAACCCATGTTATTTTTGTTTCAAAAGTTCAAAAAGTTTACGTTGATTAATAAATACACATGCAATTCACAAACAACATAATTATATTCACTCTGAATTGATCTGAAATTAAAAAAGAACTAATGTTTGTCCTATTTGGCCAGTAGTGGTTCCTTGGACATACCCAAACAGATAAAGATTGTTTAAAAATTTCCAATGGACAAGATATCCGACAGATACAGAAGTGCACTGGACACAAGCTATTTTTCATCGGACAATGACCATGACCAGCCACTTATTTTGAGCCTTGTTGATAAACACTAAAAATAAATAGTTTATTCCATTGCCTTCTATTTTCATATTCATCAAGTTTTTTCAAAGATTGGGGATAGTCTGGGACAGTCTGGGGGATAGTCATGAATTCCTTTGAAATTTCAGGAATTAAGCTGATTAAGTGCTTTTTATTGAACATGTCTGAGTGATATTCAGATGTCATGCTACCTTATCTGAGAGATAGGGATCCTAATATAAGATAGGGCTTCACAGTATACACATCAATATCATACTAAATATTAATATATTATCATATATAATTGTATCACTTATTTAGCTTCAACAAAATTACCAACTAACCAAGGTCCAAATGGCAGCTAAATTCATCAACCTTATACGACAGATTAGAACCGCCACCTCCTCTTCTGTTACTAACTTGTTTAAACAAGTTATGGAGCTTGAGTGTGGAATCGAAAGAGTACCGGTATTCACGGAAGATGGCGAATGAACACAGTCTGACCTCCCGCCAGTGGGTACCGTTCAGTAGATTCGCCGGAACTCGGTTAGCAAAACCACATTCCCAGGTAGGGACTAATACAGTATAAACAATACACTAAGTAATGCTCTTTTAATATTTCAGTTGAGAGTAAATCTGATAAAAGAATGTTTCAATGATTAAAATGTGGGTGAAGCATACAATGAGGCCGCATCGAGACAAAATATCGTACTTAGGGCTTCCAAGGGATGGTGGGAGATTTTCTTCGGGTCAGTTTTTCCACCTGAGGTGACCTTGACCTTGAAACGGGTACCCACAAATTACCTTGGGCGATATCTCGGTCATCAGCGGTGACATCGACGTGAAATTTCTTACGTATGGTCAACTTGGGACAGGGAATATGTCGTGCCTGTACGGGGTTACCTTGAAACACAAAAATTAATGGATCGACCAAAGCTTAATGGATCGACCAAATATATATAGTAATAAAGTAAAATATCTTGATTGTTGGTTGGGGAGAGGGGGGGGGGGTAAAAAAAATATGGTTTTATTGAAATAAAGTGTTCCCCCAAATGGGCCGCAGTACATGTGATCATTAGGCTGAATGCTGAATACAGGCTCCCTGCTGAATGGGGTTGGTTCGTTTGAGATCAAAATGTGCCGCAAGCCCCCCTCCGTCGCTAAATAAAGGCTCCCGAATTGCTTATGTTTCAGTTAGTATACATTAATGTTTAAAGCAATATGCTGACTTTGTTTTGTTCAAAATGTGCATGCATATATGTGTGGTGGCGGGGTGTGTGTAGAAATACAGTTTAGCGAAATAAAGTGTTCCCTCGCCCATCCAGTGACCAAAAAAAAAAGAGAAGCATGACCATTCCATTTCTAATATAGAAATGATAATTTGTTCATTACTGTGGACACTAGAAAGTCACAAAGCACATTTATATACCCGTCATTTTGTGACGGGCAATATTCCCCTAGTACAGTAATGCCCTAAGTAATCATCCTCTTAACCAAAGCAGAATTATGGGTAACTTTTCAGGATTTAGTCGGAAATATGGCTTGTTGCCATTCATCGGAAAGCTCTCCCCGAGAGCTTTCCGATGAATGGCAACAAGCCATATTTCCGACTAAATCCTGAAAAGTTACCCATAATTCTGCTTTGGTTAAGAGGTCGATTACTTAGGGCATTACTGTATCAACATAAAACAAATCAGATTAGACTTTATAGAAAGGAACTTTATTAGATTCAAGAATTTTGACGCGACTGAAGACCCTTCTCAATTATTTCAGAGGATATGGGATCATGATCGAATAAATGTCTGAGTTTAGTGTGCCTGTCATTTGCAGAATGAGGTCCCCAGAAGGTGAATTTAGTGACGGTATACAGCATAGCGGGCTCTCATCACAAAATTCACCCTCTGGGGACCTCATGGCCTCATCTGCTATGAGAGACATAGACTCAGATTGAAGTCCCCAAATGGTGAATATTGTCATGTACACCCATTGGGATCCTTGATTAAGCAATGTGTCGTCTGCCAATTTGGAGATATAGAGAAACTAAACTAAAAAAGAAATAGAATCTATGTGAAGAAGATTCTATAGAAATTTCATATTAAAGAAACTTTCCAGAGAAGTTGAGGCCTAAGCAGAATGAGGTCCCCAGAGGGTGAATTTAGTGATGTAGCATCACCAAATTCACCCTCTGGGGACCTCATTCTGCTTACACTTCAGCAGAATGAGGTTCCCAGAGGGTGAATTTGGTGATGCTAGCCCACTATGCGGGGTAGCATCACTAAATTCACCCTCTGGGGACCTCATTCTGCAAATGACAGGCACATTATTCTCAGGCCTGACAACAAATGATATAAAGCAAATCAAGTGTTATAAAGCTGGGAATCATGTTGAGAATATTTACATAAAACAAATCAGATCAGATCTAGTAGAAAGGATCAATTTTGTAGCGACTTAAAATCGGTACTCAATTATCTCAGCGGATATAGAATCGCGATATGATCGGATACTGAAAATCACATTAACCTTTATAAGTTGACACAACTAAATATAGATTGTCTGGCAATTTCACAAATTAACCCTTTCATGACTGGAGGTTCCTGAATTTTTGCAACCTGTGCCAATGCATTCTCTTATATATTAGTCTCCCATAAAGAGCCTGGCATTATAGGAGACTCGCATATATAAGAGAATACATTGGCCTAACAATTATTACCATGACCTTGTAAGCCAGTGCATTCTTTTATATATGCGAGGCTCCCTATGGGAGACCCACATATATGAGAGAATGCACTGGCAAAGGATCTTTAGTTAAGCCAATGCATTCTCTTATATATGCGAGGCAACCTATGGTCGACTCGCATATATAAGAGAATGCATTGGCACAGGGCCCTTCTGTTGGGTAAAGGGTTAATGTAAAATTGCCTGGGTCATTTTCAGGAATCAGGTTAATTTTCTGAGAGGGAGCACAGGGCTACATGGTATATCAGTATCAATACTAAATATTTGATATAATTCTTTCTATCCTGTTATTTATTAAGCTAAAACAAAACTAACAATATAACAAGGGCCACATATTTCCAGAAAATTTACGTGTAAAAGAATTGGTAATCGAATTCATCAACGTTAGGTGCAGAAATATCATCAAGTGCAGAATAGTTTCGTAATTCACAGATTATACTAGAAGCTAGAATCATAACCAAATGATCAAGTCTAAATGAAGAGTTTTTCGAGCTCACAGAAAGCAATGTTCTTATGAGAATATTGACATAAAACTCGGTGCGGGGCAACAGGAAGGGGGGGCTTTGGGGAGGGGGAGGGGAAATGGTGTCTAACCCCTCCCCTCCCCTGTTGCCCCAATCCCCAATAACATTTTCAGCATTGTTTGATTTTCCAAGAAGTAATTAGTGGGGAAATTTGTTGTTTTTAGACAAACTATAGCCTATTTTTAGTAAACATTTTGGTCTCAAGTTTCCAACCTTATGGGGGGTGTCAGGTTGGAAATTGTCAACAGCTGGAATGATTGAAGTACCAAGAAGGGGGGATGCAATTAGAAATTTCAAGGTGGTCACCCCCCCCCCCTCCCTAACAGAAACCCTATAGCCACATCCCTGCATAAAACAAATCAGATCAGACTTCACTGAAGCACTGAAGCACAAGCATTGAAACAGTGTGTCTGTCATTTGCAGAATGAGGTCCCCAGAAGGTGAATTTAGTGATGCTACCACACAAAGCGGGGTAGCATCACTAAATTCACCCCTCTGGGGACCTCATTCTGCAAATGACAGACACCCTATTTCAAGGCTTGATGAAGCAATATTCTATTACCAGATTACCGTCAAGAGTGTTCAGGTGGCTAAAGATTGTTTTACTCGATTATATTTCAGCGGATATCGAATCACGATATTGCAAACCACATTAACCTTTATCCCCTTCATGATGGAAGCTTCACAGGTGCAGAATTAAAGATCCTGTGCCAGTGCATTCTTTTATATATGCATGTCTCCCATTGAGAGCTTCACATATATAAGAGAATGCACTGGCTTACAAGGTCAAGGTAAATATTGCTAGGCCAAAGCATTCTCTAATATATGTAAGGTTCCCTATGGGAGACTTGCATATATTAGAGAATGCTTTGGCACAGGGTTTTCACAAAATTTCAGGAAACTCCAGTCATGGAAGGGTTCAAAGTTGACACAACTACAGTAATGCTCTAAATAATCGAGAGCTTTCCGATGAATGGCAACAAGTCATATTTCTGACTAAATCCTGAAAAGTTACCCATAATTCTGCTGTGGTTAAGGAGTCCATTAATTAGGGCTTTACTGTAGATATAGATTGTCTGGGTCAAATTTGGGAATTAGGCACCTTTTATAAAATCTGCATGAGAGCAGGAATTATGGGTCTTTTCTGAGATGGAACCAAGTTATTCACTTCCAGAATTAATCTTAATTTCACTTAAAGACATATTATGGACTTGTTCGGGTCCGTGATATTGATAAATTAATACTTTTGCGATGTGGTAACTTGAGTAATGTAGCATTGTACTAATGTCGCCAAAAAATTCAAAGTTCATCAACCAGTAACCACTCCATAGAAAAAATCGTCTGAACTGCGCTCAATTGTAAATATTTAGATCTCAATTCGGGATGCAACTTTTGGCGATAAAGTAACAAAATTGATTTTGCCATTGAAAGTCATTGCATTTAATTAATATATAACTAGAGATGGGCTTGTCTCAGATGGGACTAAGTAATACCCCCCGTATTCAAAATGTTATTTGAGTGAAGTAGCCATTACCATATATTGGGCACTGAAATTATGTCAACAAGTATCCCTAACCCTAAACCCCTTAACCCTAACCCCTAAACTTAATCATAACTACACAAAAAAGTCAACATGTATCCCTAACCCAAACCCCTTAACCCTAACACCTATCCCTAATCATAACTCCACAAAAAAAAGTCAGACAGACATCTTTGTCCACGGACGGACAGACGGTGCGACGGACGGTACGACAGACGGACGGACGAACTGATACCAGTTTAAAAATTGAAATATGGCAAGGTCAGAAACCAAATTGTGAAAAATAAAATGTGATGAACGAACAAATTACTTGACAATTCTAACGAACGAAGGACAGAAATCCAACATTTTCAGATAAGGAAAGAGTGATAACTCTTGAACGGAAAATGTGAACAACTTAAATGAACCCTCTTTTGAAAGCCTTCCTGATGCATACCACATTTCATTGAGATCTGATCACCCATGGTTGAGATATATGAGCGGACGGATGGCTCAATGCACGGACATACCAACATTTGGGGAGATATGTGGCTACTGAGTTATGTGGCTAAAATATTTATGTGGCTACAAAATTTATGTGGCTATCAAGTAGTGGATAAACTTTTATGCGGCTATCAAGTAGTTAAAAGTGATACAATTTCTGATTGTGGAGTCAGAACATGTAGGAATTATAGCAGAAGTAGCTGATTGAAACTCAAAAACCTGTAAACAACAACTAGGACAGTTGAATAGGAGAAACTGACACGTCCGTGATTGGGTGACTAGCCACATACCAGTCCGAACACCTCCTAATGACAGATCATGGATGTCTAAATCTATGGACTTTTTGTTTCCAACTATTGAGTGACCACAAAATGAAATATGCTGATAGGGCCAACTAGATCATTTTTAAGTGTTGATCTCAATGCTGTTACGTGGCTAGTGTTACAGAAATAGGCCACCCAACTATCCATTTTTCTTAAAATTGACCACATAAACATTAGATGTAAGCACGGATGCATGGTCAGATGGACAGGTGCATGTAATCCAGTATACCCCACCCCCCATCTTTTGAGATGGGGTATAACTAGTAAACAATTAATATCCAGTAAAGATGACTCTATGTAACAGAATGCTGTGTGCTCCATCCATGCCACAGTCCTGGCATATTTTCGCACTCCGCGTGTATATTAATGTAGAGATTCTTGTTTCGCCTGGGCACTGAGGGGTGTTATTTATAGAAATGGGAATTTTTAGGATGGATTTAAAAGTCGAACTGCGACCCGGAGGCCGAGTCCGGTAAAAGGTGTAGTTGGAAATTTCAATTTCATTTATTGTCCTTTACATTATTATGTCTATTAAATGTTGATTTTGGTTTGTGACAAGCTATGTCAATTACAAATAAAAGAAATGAAAAAGATAATTTGTAAGTCTTATATTTCAACTTTTATAGACATTTTTCGTTCTGCAACCCACTGGGGGTTGTGGTCGGAGACGGCCGAGTCGGCCGTCGGTTCGTTAATTAGGTGCTGGTTGTTATTGTTATTTTAACGGAATTCTGAGTTGGTTATTCACGAAACCAATATATTTTATATTATATAATTACAATCATGGGTATATGATATATGATCTTGAGCGCGTTACCATTTCTGACATTGGTTTTCTTGTATTTATTGCATCAGATTCTAACCATGATTGCACAGAGTTATATCAGAGCTAGCCAGGAACAGTTGAACCTAACAGAGTGCCGTGATCATGCACGATATTATATGTGACATATATTAATATCGGAGTGTTTCCTGTCGCAAATGTAATACTTAAAAGTTCAACAAACTAGAATTGCTCTGGTCACGATATTACTAAATTGATACTTAGCGGCGACTTTCTGACAACTAGACACTATAACAAACGTCACTACTTTTCATAACTAAACCAGCACTTTAACCCTTTGAGTGCCAGGTCAATTTTTGTATCAACCCATATACCCTGTGCCAATGCATTCTCTTATATATGCGAGTCGACCATAGGTCGCCTCGCATATATAAGAGAATGCATTGGCCTAACAATTTTTTTTTTTTTTTTTATTTTTTTTACAATTTTTTACAATTTTAATAATTTATTCTTATATTCTTTAACAGACTTATTTTGTAGATTTAGGGCCGATGAGATCGGCCCCTGGCACTCAAAGGGTTAATATAAAAGCCTGGACATTTTCTAGTGCCTGTAGGATACCCTTCTATAGAATCGCTAGAGGTTTGCGTGAATCCCTTCGGAATTCACACACTTTGTTTAATTACTATGCCGGTCAAAATCCAATGACCCAAATCGATCTTAAAGTAATTTCTTAACCCTTTCATGGCGAGAGCTGCGCTGGCCCAACATTAAAGACAATGTGCCAATGCATTCTCTTATATATGCGAGTCGACCATATATAAGAGAATGCATTGGCCTAACAATTTTTTATCATTTTTTTTATCAATTTTTCATACATTCTTTAACAATTTTTATCATTTTTTTTATCATTTTTTTCTTACATTCTATAACAATTGTTATCATTTTTTATCATTTTATCTTATATTCTATAACAATCTTCAAGTCATTTCTTAACACATACACGTACCATGTTTGGTGGTAATATCAGAATAGTGTAAAAACTAAACATTGTAAGTTGAAAAATAACCATAGAACTCTGGCAAATAACCATAGAACTCTGGCAAATAACCATAGAACTCTGGCAAATAACCATAGAACTCTGGCAAATAACCATAGAACTCTGGCAAATAACCATAGCACTCTGGCAAATAACCATAGAACTCTGGCAAATAACCATAGAACTCTGGCAAATAACCATAGAACTCTGGCAAATAACCATAGAACTCTGGCAAATAACCATATAACTCTGGCAAATAACCATATAACTCTGGCAAATAACCATAGAACTCTGGCAAATAACCATAGAACTCTGGCAAATAACCATAGAACTCTGGCAAATAACCATATAACTCTGGCAAATAACCATAGAACTCTGGCAAATAACCATAGAACTCTGGCAAATAACCATAGAACTCTGGCAAATAACCATATAACTCTGGCAAATATCACTGGACAAAGTCTGATTTGAACTTGACTTTTTTGTAAAAAAAAAGCTTCTTTACTAGATTGATTCTTCTTTTCAGTCATTAAGGTTTTCTTTGGAATCGTATTTTACGTCAAAGATGTGCAGCATTTTGCCAAATTATGAATTTTTTATTCCTATCTTCCAAAATGTAAAAAAACCCAGTATATTTGTTGTTTTGAAGATTCGAACACTATGTGTGTCTTTAAAAATGTAAAATATTAAAATATATCTGTTAATTACTAGTAACCATTTCATTACGGGAGCTGCGCTGGTGCAGCATTAAAGATCCTGTGCCAGTGCTTTCTCTTATATATGTGAATCTCCCATAGGGAGCCTCACATATATACGTAAGAGATTGTACTGGTGTACAAGTTCAAAGTAAATATTGTAAGGCTAATGTATTAACCCTTTACCCAACAGAAGTGCCCTGTGCCAATCCATTCTCTTATATATGCGAGTCGACCATAGGTCGCCTCGCATATATAAGAGAATGCATTGGCTTAACACATTAAAAATTATAAAATTGTTAAAGAATGTAAGAAAAAATGGTAAAAAGTGTTAAAAAAAAGATTTTTTTTAGGCCAATGCATTCTCTTATATATGCGAGGCGACCTATGGTCAACTCGCATATATAAGAGAATGCATTGGCACAGGGCATAACTGTAACTATCACAATGTGGTCAAGGAGCCGGTTCCAATGATATCCATATTTGTATGGTTCTATTGAGACAGACCGAAGATATTTTAGGCTGTTGAAGCTTTATTTGGCCGGTTTTGGCCGGTTTGTTGGGTAAAGGGTTAACCCTTTCAGTGCCAAGTCCGATTTTTGTATCAACCCATATACCCTGTGCCAATGCAAAATTCTTATGTATGCGAGTCGACCATAGGTCGCCTTTTCATATATAAGAGAATGCATTGGCCTAACAATTATTCATCATTTGTTATTATGTTTTACAATTTTTTACAATTTTAATAATTTTTTCTTATATTCTTTAACTCTTTCAGTGCCAAACTTATTTTGTAGGTTTAGTGCCAGGGAATCTTACGTTTTTCATGGGCATCAAAATTATTACTATGAATACTTGGTGATAGTTTTGAGTTATAACATGCCCCTAACGTTTTATCCAGTTTGTTTTTAAATTCGCTATAGCATGCTTAAGCATACCCAAAAAAAATTCAACCCATTTTTTATTTTTTTTAGGGCTGATTTTATCGGCCCTGGAACTCTACAGACTGTAAATTAGGGCCGATGAGATCGGCCCCTGGCACTGAAACAGTTAAATATGAGTCTTCGCATATATAAGAGAATGCATTGGCACAAGGGTTTTGCAAAATTTCAGGAAGTTGCAGTCATGCAAGGTAGTCCAGGAGATATTGGTCAACCTCTGCACCCCCCCCAGGACTCAACTTCACCCCACTAATTTTCTTCCTTAACCCTTTACCCAACAGAAGGGCCCTGTGCCAATGCATTCTCTTATATATGCGAGTCGACCATAGGTCGCCTCGCATATATAAGAGAATGCATTGGCTTAACACATTAAAAATTATAAAATTGTTAAAGAATGTAAGAATGAAAGTGTCAATGACACTGTAGCTCAACT
This sequence comes from Siphonodentalium dalli, assembly GCA_032622095.1. NCBI lineage: Eukaryota > Metazoa > Mollusca > Scaphopoda > Gadilida > Siphonodentaliidae > Siphonodentalium > Siphonodentalium dalli. The sequence continues at coordinate 222,987,005 of CP136066.1, forward strand.
TAGGTAGGGGAATAATTTAATGGTTGACAGTAAATGGAGGAATAGGAAAGGTGCTAATTGAAATGTCTAACATGCGCCAAAGGATTTAGTGATGCAAAGAGTAAAATACAAGATGGCTGCTGGTGGCCATTTTTTTTGGCCAATTGACCCCAAAAGAACTCGTTCCCATCTACGTATAATTGTTAACATCCATGACAAATTTTATGAAGATCTGACCAAAGCTACAACATACAAATTTCATGATGATCAGACGAACAGTACGACCTGTAGACCGCGCCAATGGATTGAATTTTGAAATCCAAGATGGCCGCTGGCAGCCATGTTTTTTGGCCGAATGACCCCACAATGATTCGTTCCCATCTACATGTCAATGTCAAGATTCATGACAAATTTAATAAAGATCAGACCAAAGGTATGACCTGTAGCCCACGCCAAAGGATTTAGTCATGCAAAAAGTAAAATGCTGGTGGCAATGTTTTTTGACCGAATGACCCCAAAACGACTCGTTCCCATCTACATGTCATTGTTATAATTCATGACAAATTTCATGACCATCTGACCAAAGCTACGACCTGTAGCCCGCACCAAAGGATTTAGTCATGCAAAGAGTAAAATCCAAGATGGCTGCTGGCGGCCATGTTTTTTTACCAAATGACCCCAAAACGACTCGATCCCATCTACATGTCATTGTTATCATTCATGACAAATTTCATGATGATCAGACGAACAGTACGACCTGTAGCCCGCACCAATGGATTGAATTTTGAAATCCAAGATGGCCGCCAGCAGCCATGTTTTTTGGCCGAATGACCCGACAATGATTCGTTCCCATCTACATGTCAATGTCAACGTTCATGACAAATTTTATAAAGATTAGACCAAAGGCAACCTATAGCCCGCGCCAAAGGATTTAGTCATGCAAAGAGTAAAATCCAAGATGGCTGCTGGCGGCCATGTTTTTTGGCCGAACGACTCCAAAATCCCTCGTTCCCATCTACATGTCAGTGTTAACATCCATGACAAATTTCATAAACTTCCGACCAACACAACGACCTGTAGCCCGCGCCAAAGGATTTAGTCATGCAAAGAGTAAAATACAAGATGGCTGCTGGCGGCCATGTTTTTTGGCCGAACGACACCAAAATCACTCGTTCCCATCTACATGTCATTATTAACATCAATGACAAATTTCATGATGATCAGACGAACAGTACGATCTGTAGCCCGCGCCAATGGATTGAATCTTGAAATCCAAGATGGCTGCCAGCGGCTATGTTTTTAGGCCGAATGACCCCAAAATGACTCGTTCCCATCTACATGTCAATGTCAACATTCATGACAAATTTCATAAAGATCAGACCAAAGGTACGACCTGTAGCCCACGCCAAAGGATTTAGTCATGCAAAGAGTAAAATCCAAGATGGCTGCTGGCGGCCATGTTTTTCGGCCGAACAACTCCAAAATCACTCGTTCCCATCTACATGTCATTGTTAACATCCATGACAAATTTCATGATGTTCCGATCAAAGCTACGACCTGTAGCCCGCGCCAAAGGATTTAGTCATGCAAAGAGTAAAATCCAAGATGGCTGCTGGCGGCCATGTTTATTGGCCGAACGACCCCAAAATGACTCGTTCCCATCTACATGTCAATATTAACATCCATGACAAATTTCATGATGATCAGATGAACAGTACAACCTGTAGCCCGCGCCAATGGATTGAATTTTGAAATCTAAGATGGCCACCAGCGGCCATATTTTTTGGCCGAATGACCCCACAATGATTCGTTCCCATCTACATGTCAATGTCAACATTCATGACAAATTTCATAAAGATTAGACCAAAGGTACAACCTGTAGCCCGCGCCAAAGGATTTAGTCATGCAAAGAGTAAAATCCAAGATGGCTGCTGGCGGCCATGTTTTTTGGCCGAACGACACCAAAATCACTCGTTGCCATCTACATATCATTATTAACATCAATGACAAATTTCATGATGATCAGGCGAACAGTACGATCTGTAGCCCGCGCCAATGGATTGAATCTTGAAATCCAAGATGGCTGCCAGCGGCCATGTTTTTAGGCCGAATGACCCCAAAATGACTCGTTCCCATCTACATGTCAATGTCAACATTCATGACAAATTTCATAAAGATCAGACCAAAGGTACGACCTGTAGCCCGGGCCAAAGGATTTAGTCATACAAAGAGTAAAATCCAAGATGGCTGCTGGCGGCCATGTTTTTCGGCCGAACGACCCCAAAATCACTCGTTCCCATCTACATGTCATTGTTAACATCCATGACCAATTTCATGATGTTCCGATCGAAGCTACGACCTGTAGCCCGCGCCAAAGGATTTAGTCATGCAAAGAGTAAAATCCAAGATGGCTGCTGGTGGCCATGTTTATTGGCCGAACAACCCCAAAATGACTCGTTCCCATCTACATGTCAATATTAACATCCATAACAAATTTCATGATGATCAGACGAACAGTACGACCTGTAGCCCGCGCCAATGGATTGAATTTTGAAATCTAAGATGGCCGCCAGCGGCCATGTTTTTTGGCCGAATGACCCCACATTGATTCGTTCCCATCTACATGTCAATGTCAACATTCATGACAAATTTCATAAAGATTAGACCAAAGGTACAACCTGTAGCCCGCGCCAAAGGATTTAGTCATGCAAAGAGTAAAATCCAAGATGGCTGCTGGCGGCCATGTTTTTTGGCCGAACAACTTCAAAATCACTCGTTCCCATCTACATGACAGTGTTAACATCCATGACAAATTTCATAAACTTCCGACCAAAACAACGACCTGTAGCCCGCGCCAAAGGATTTAGTCATGCAAAGAGTAAAATCCAAGATGGCTGCTGGCAGCCATGTTTTTTGGCCGAACGACCCCAAAATCACTCGTTCCCATCTACATGTCATTATTAACATCAATGACAAATTTCATGATGATCAGATGAACAGTACGACCTGTAGGCCGCGCCAATGGATTGAATCTTGAAATCCAAGATGGCTGCCAGCGGCCATGTTTTTTGGCCGAATGACCCAAAAATGACTCGTTCCCATCTACATGTCAATGTCAACATTCATGACAAATTTCATGAAGATCAGACCAAAGGTACAACCTGTAGCCAGCGCCAAAGGAAATTGTTGACGGACACACGGACACACGGACACACGCACACACGGACACACGGACACACGGACACACGGACGACGGACGCCAAACCATGGCAATAGCTCAAACTTACAAGTAAGTTGAGCTAAAAAATGGTAAAAAGTGTTAAAAAAAGATTTTTTTTAGGCCAATGCATTCTCTTATATATGCGAGGCGACCTATGGTCGACTCGCATATATAAGAGAATGCATTGGCACAGGGCATAACTGTAACTATCACAATGTGGTCAAGGAGCCGGTTCCAATGATATCCATATTTGTATGGTTTTATTGAGACAGACCGAAGATATTTTAGGCTGTTGAAGCTTTATTTGGCCGGTTTTGGCCGGTTTGTTGGGTAAAGGGTTAAGGTCTCCTATAATTTTTTCACTTGTTAACAAGAAAAAAAAGTGGCCGCAGAGACTCCAGACAAGGTGGCGTCCATCATGGCGGCCATTTTTATTAAATGCACCATGTCTCTTTGATCGCCGTTATAGTAAAGATGATGTCACATGCGGTCTTGTTTTCAGCTCGATTCGTTATGCTAATATACAGCCCTTACAAATTAGCCAAAAATCCGACACCAGAATCTAATATGGCGGCCAAGATGGCCGCCGAAATGTGAAAATATGCTATTTTTCTGACATGTTACTACCTTTCGTTTGTCTCTGTGGGAAAATGTTGGCATCTTTGTGTCATGTTATACATTTATCATATAGAGGAGTCATTTTCGACCACATGGGGACCATAATATACATTCATTGCGGGATATTTTTGTCCGATATCACGTTTTCCCAAATGCCGGTATAATAGGTCAAAGCCGAATCTACGTTAATAACGCGATGTAATGTTTCGAATCAATGAATGTTATTGCTATTATAACAACACCCATGCATATATATGTGCAGGAGATACTCGAGCTATGATTCCTCTTATACCTGAGTTGAGGAATATTTACCCAAATCCAAGATGGTGGCCATTTTCAAATAAAAAATCGCCGCAAATCGCCGATTTTAACATCAGTGAGCATTATTGTCATGAAAACTCCACACCTGCTTACTATTGTGAGTTGGAAACACTTAGGCGATGAACTTTCCTTGTACCATATCCAAATAAAAGTACCCCAAATCCAAAATGGCGCCCACAATGGCGGACAGATTTTGAAAAATCACCGAAATTCCCTCATATTCACATCATTGGGCATTATTGTCGAGACAACTCCACCCATGCTTACAGTTGAGTTGGAAATACTGAGGTGAAGTTATTACCTTACATCTCATGCAAGAAATTGTTTTCCAAATCGTAGATGGCGGCCAAAATGGCGCCCGAAATTTGAAAACAAGTCTACATTCCTTTACTTTCTTACGATGGGCGTTATTGTTTCGCGATTTCTATCCACCATTACATGTTGATATGGAATAGTGACATGAAGTATTCATTAGGGTTTGGGAATTGATACTCACAGCCAATATCGTTGCTAAATTGGCGGCTACAATTTGAAAAGAAATCGATATTTTCACATCTTAATTTCAACTTGTTGTCATAATATCGGTATGTATGGACGAAACTGTACATACACCATCTACCAGTTCAACTTGAAGGTATCAAAATGCATAACATAGCTCGTATCCTTCTGGAAAGATGAAAACCACAATTAATATCGCGATGTGGCATTTCGAAATCCATTCTCCACTTAGCGCCGATAATGGCCGTAAGCGTAGGTGCGCCGAATAGTTATATCAGAACAATTACCTGATAACAGATTCTGATTTGCCACGTCACGTCCATAGTTATATGGACCAGCTTCCATTTCTTTGTCTGATAAATCTAGGTAGCTCACACCGACAAAGTATTCACCACTTCCTGGGAGTAGGGTCCCTCTAATCATAACGTTTCAAACAATTCATTTTCCGGTGTCTAGCTTACGATTTTATATATTTGCTAAATGTGATATTTGTGCGTCATCTTGAACTATGAAGGCATATGACCGATGAGTATACAAGCTTACAGAAGGTCATCTCTATGTGTGTGTCTCATACCCATGGGGATAACGACATGTACACCTGGCGAACCAGTTAGCTAGTCACTTCCCAATAGATGGTTCGTCAACTCACAAACTCAGCGAACGTATTGGCATATGCGGACAACTTCGACAATGTTTCGAAGGTTGCTAGCTGTCTCATTCCCTTGGGCAGATGTCTATCAGCTAAGGAGAAGACCATAGTGTACAGACTACCACACTTCTTGACCATGATCCGAAGCAACATGTGTGACGCCCCGCATTTGTCTCGTCGAATATCTCCCAGCAGAGAGAACCAATGCTCGCGGTGCTAGTTTATGGACATGCGCCATGATAGTGGGAATGAAATGGGCCACGGTATACACCACCCCTACACCTGGTGCATGTTTAAGATATAGAATGTCATGCGTGTCAGTTTTATTTGGTGTGGTAAGATTGTATTTCCACATCCGTTTCGAAGCCTTTCTGATTCAACTACGTACATTTTTGTCTGGATAATACTATGCTAGCCTCCCTCGGATGGACTGAAGGATAATGTCTTTATAGCATGAATGTATGCGTTTTTTGTTATCCTCTCTCAGTGTTAGTGTTATTATGTTGGCGGTATTATTCAAGAAAATGTCAGGAACTGTGGTGCATTTATTTCACTATGTATTTAAAGAACAATTTAGAGTCTCGATGGCAATGGCTGTGGACGTTGGGAAACGCGACCTTTATGGTCATATAGCTTTATATATATATAACTTTAGAATATAGTAGTTAATGTCTCATGCAGGAAAATGTTCGCAATGGTGATGTTACCAAGAAATCACTTGGTGTACCAACGTTTGTTGAACTGAATGCAAGAGCATTTGTACTTTCTTGAACCATACCACCCAGCGTGAGTATGACATATCAAACTATCAAAGGTATCGCCTTTAAGACTATACTCCAGTCTTGGTAGGGCTTATACAGCAGTAGCCAATGGCACACGCCTGGTCCAGCTGTTTAAGAACGGCTTCCAAATGGATGGGAACATACAATCTTAGCATACAAGGAAAGCAAAGCCACACATGAGATCCTGTCTGAATCTAAAACATAACAAAATAAGGGGCGGTGCAGTCATGGTCCAATTTCATTTCCACTATCATGACACATACCCACAAACTAGCACCGTGTGTATTGTTATCATCTGCTTGGATCTGTTCGGTGAGACGATTGCTGGACGCCAACAAGCTTGTTCTTATGATCATGTTCAAGGAGTTTGGGTATATTATGCATTATGGTCTTCTACGCCTTAGCAGAAATGCATCCGTCAAATGTCGGGCTTTCAACACTCGAAGCCATATTCAGAAGTTGTCCAGGTACGTCAGTGCATTAGATGAGTATGCGAATTGATGAACCATATATTGGGAAGTAGCTGTTTGGGAAGATCACCAGGTGTACACGTTGTTATCCCCATTGGGCAACCAAAGCTGACAATACGCAGATAGATAGGTCCTTCTGAAAGCTAGTATACGCATCGACCGGATACCTTTCTAGTGTATCGCACAAGATGATGCCTATACCCCATATGTAGCATCTGAATTATACCATAAGCTATACCACGAATGAAGCTCGCAAAGAATTCCAAGCTTTCGAAACAAACACGTGAGCTGGACACCGGCATATGTATTGTTTGAAACATTCCGATTAGTGGCACCCTTCTACAAAGAAGTGTAGTAAACTGTTGTTGTGAGTGAGATAGATTAATCTGACGAAGAGACGGAAACAGGTCTAGATAATGCTGAATGTGGCAATTCAGAATAAGCTCAGGTACTGTTTTTTTATTCTTGGAAGTCATAATATGACTATTCGGCGCACCTATATACGGTTACGGCCAGTATGAGCCCTTAGTGGAGAATGGATTTTGAAATGCCACATCGCGATTGTGGGTTTTCATCATTCCAAAAGGCTACGACTTACATTGGAACTAATATATGGCTTATAGTATGTACCGTTTCGTCTATACAAATCGATATTATGACAAAAAGTTGAAATTAGTATGTGATAATATCGGCTTCTTTTCAATTTATGGCCGCCAGTTTGGCCGCCATATTGACTGTGAGTATCACTTGCCAAACCCTAATGAATAATTCATACATATCAACATGTAATGGTGGGTAGAAATCACGAAACAATAACGCCCATCCTAAGAAAGTAAAGGAATGTAGGCGTATTTTCAAATTTCGGTCGCCATTTTGGCCGCCATCTTCGATATGGAAAACCATTTCTTGCTTGAGATTTAAGGTAATTACTTCACCTCAGTATTTCCAACTCAACTGTACGCATGGATGGAGTTGTCTCGACAATAATGCCCAATGATGTGAATATGAGGGAATTTCGGTGATTTTTCAAAATCTGTCTGCCATTGTGGGCGCCATTTTGGATTTGGGGTACTTTTATTTGGATATGGTACAAGGAAAGTTCTTCGCCTAGGTGTTCCCAACTCACAATAGTAAGCAGGTGTGGAGTTTTCATGATAATAATGCTCACTGATGTTAAAATCGGCGATTTTCTATTTCTGGTGGACATTTTGGCCGCCATCTTGGATTTGGGTAAATATTCCTCAACTCAGGTATAAGAGGAATCATAGCTCGAGTATCTCCTGCACATATATATGCATGGGTGTTGTTATAATAGCAATAACATTCATTGATTCGAAACATTACATCGCATTATTAACGTAGATTCGGCTTTGACCTATTATACCGGCATTTGGGAAAACGTGATATCTGACAAAAATATCCCGCAATGAATGTATATTATGGTCCCCATGTGGTCGAAAATGACTCCTCTATATGATAAATGTATAACATGACGCAAAGATGCCAACATTTTCCCACAGAGACAAACGAAAAGTGGTAACATGTCAGAAAAATAGCATATTTTCACATTTCGGCGGCCATCTTGGCCGCCATATTGGATTCTGGTGTCGGATTTTTGGCTAATTTGTAAGGGCTGTATATTAGCATAACGAATCGAGCTGAAAACAAGACCGCATGTGACATTATCTTTACTATAACGGCGATCAAAGAGACATGGTGCATTTAAAAAAAATGGCCGCCATGATGGACGCCATCTTGTCTGGAGTCTCTGCGGCCACTTTTTTTTCTTGTTAACAAGTGAAAAAAATTAGAGGATACCTTAAGGAAGAAAATTAGTGGGGTGAAGTTGAGTCCTGGGGGGGGTGCAGAGGTTGACCCAATATCTCCTGGACTAAGGGTTAAAATGATAAATCTCTTCACAGTGAAGAATAACTATCCGTACTTACATGTAAATTCCATGTCACGTCATCACCATTCTTTCCTCATCCTGTTCCGAACCCATTACAGAAATTTGATCTGTCAAATAAGCAGAAAACCAGAGCGTCTCATTGATTTCCACGTCAGACGATTGATACGGTTTTAGCAAATGGAATCCTGACTGTGTCGGCTGTGTATCAACCCATATTAGTTGAGAATACCGTAATGCCCTAAATAATCGACTCCTTAACCACAGGAGAATTATGGGTAATTTTTCATGATTTAGTCAAAAATATGGCTTGTTGCCATTCATCGGAAAGCTCTCACTAAAGCTCTCACTCAGAGCTTTCCGATGAATGGCAACAAGTATTATTTCCGACTAAATCCTAAAAAATTACCCATAGTTCTGCTGTGGTTAAGGAGTCGATTATTTAGGGCGTTACTGTAGAAGGGAATCATCTCTGCAATGATCATAATTATCAGAAGGCAAATTGCAGATATAACTCGCATCTAAAGAGCAATATCTTTTAAACGTACTCAATCCGATCAGATGGTCCCCATTTCATAAAGTTAACCCTTTGAGTGCCAGGGGCCGATCTCATCGGCCCTAAACCTACAAAATAAGTCTGTTAAAGAATATAAGAATAAATTATTAAAATTGTAAAAATTGTAAAAAAAACAAAACAAAAATTGTTAGCCCAATGCATTCTCTTATATATGCGAGGCGACCTATGGTCGACTCGCATATATAAGAGAATGCATTGGCACAGGGTTGTATGGGTTGATACAAAAATCGACCTGGCACTCAAAGGGTTAAAGGTACCCAATCCAATCAGATGGTCCCCATTTCATCAAGTTACAACAGCAACATTTCCTCAAAATATACGCTTTAGTTATCAGAATTGATTAATTATAACAAAATAATGCTAACCACCGTCAACTATGGTATAAAATTTCCCAAAACATGTTATTTATCAACATGTTGTTCAAAGAAAATGTGGCCATATTATCACTTGATTATCATGAAATTTGGCTGTACTACCACTTGATTTTAGAGTTATCCATCTTCATCTGCAATTTTGTCCAAGACCGTCGCCTTGACAATTTTTTCCTGCCACAAATAAGTACATATCTCAAGAAATACCAAATTTCAAAAATTGATATCTGATAACTCTGAGCTTTGACGGGTGGGTTCCTCGACTCAAATCAAATATTTGTTACCCCCGAAGCCAAAGAAATAGTAATTTAGGAGCGTTAATTCGGATTGTGCATCTTTAAATATAGATAAATTTTATTAAATGTTTTCAAATATATTTTTGGAAAATTCATAGAAATATGGTTAAAGGGAGAGTGTACCTAAATCCAGCCATTTATGGGGGGCCATCTCCAACTACAGTAATACCATAAATAATCAACTCCTTATGGCTTGTTGCCATTCATCGGAAAGCTCTCAGTGAGAGGTTTCTGATGAATGGTAACAAGCCATATTTTCGACTAAATCCTGAAAAGTTACCCATAATTCTGCTGTGGTTAAGGAGTCGATTATTTAGGGCATTACTGTAAATCAAGCCATTTATGGGGCCACCTCCAACTATACTCAACAGAAAATATCAAATTAAAGAATTAATATGAGTCAAGAATGAGAGGTACTCATGTACACAAAGAACCACGAATAATAACTGTTTACCCTTTCTCAGTTAAAATTTTGGCAATTTTCGTAGCATAAAAACGGAATACAATGTGACATTTTATATTTATAATATGCAAATGAATAATTAAAAACATTATTTTTATGAGAAAATGGTTTGGTGCATGCATATTATATGCAAATATCTGAATTATGCATTTAAGCAATATGCAATTAACTGAGCTGACAGTAATAGTGTTCTTACTCACTATAATGGTTTTATAAATACATGTAGGCTTTTGTGTTGCATAATACTTATTGGATCATAGAGGAGTGATCTTGGGTGAAAATTGAACTTCACCAATTGTTACTTTTCCCTAATAACAGTCCACTTCTCCCTAATAACAGTCCACTTCTCCCTAATAACAGTCCACTTCTCCCTAATAACAGTCCACTTCTCCCTAATAACAGTCCACTTCTCCCTAATAACAGTCCACTTCTCCCTTATAACAGTCCACTTCTCCCTAATAACAGTCCACTTCTCCTTAATAACAGTCCACTTCTCCCTTATAACAGTCCACTTCTCCCTTATAACTGTCCACTTCTCCCTAATAACAGTCCACTTCTCCCTAATAACAGTCCACTTCTCCCTTATAACAGTCCACTTCTTGCTAATAATCAAACAGGGAGAAGTAACTTCTCCAAATTTGAAACCTCTTGCTGGTTCATATCTGAACCCATTAAAGAAATTTAATATGTGGAAATTATTAAATTTAAAAAATGTTGTTCTATGCTGAGATGTTATGGGTACTTACATGTAAATTTGATGTCACGTGATCGGCATTATTTCCTCTTTCGTATTCCGAACCCATTAAACAAATTTGATCTGTCAAGTAAGCAGAAAAACGAAAGTATTAAACCAGAGTGTCTCATTGATTTCCACGTCAGACGATTGATACGGTTTTAAGAAATCGAATAGTGGCTCTGTATACAAACCATGTTCGTTCAGAACAGATAGATACCATTGACAATATTTGACTCTTTCATGATGGGAGCTAACATTATTTACCTTGATCTTGTAAGCCAGTGCGTTCTCTTATATAAGTGAGGCTCCCTATGGGAGAGTAGCATATATAGGAGAATGCACTGGCACAGGATATTTAATGCTTCACCAGTGCAGCTCCCATCATGAAAGGGTTAAATCACACTATTTCAGAATAGAAAGATACAAAATGATAATTAAGAAAAACAAAGTTTGGAAGAATTCACAGAGAAGTTTAAATACTGTTAACCCTTTCAGTGCCAGGGGCCGATCTCATCGGCCCTAATTTACGATCTGTAAAATCGGCCCTAAAAAAATTTAAAAATAAACAAACAAACAAATTTTTAATAGCGAATTTAAAAACAAACTGGATAAAACCTTAGGGGCATGTTATAACTCAAAACTATCATGTTGTTACTCAAAGCTATCACCAAGTATTCATAGTAATAATTTTGATGCCTATGAAAAACGTAAGATTCCCTGGCACTAAACCTACAAAATAAGTCTGTTAAAGAATATAAGAAAAAATTATTAAAATTGTAAAAAATTGTAAAAAATAATAACAAATGATGAAAAATTGTTAGGCCAATGCATTCTCTTATATATTCGAGGCGACCTATGGTCGCCTCGCATATATAAGAGAATGCATTGGCACAGGGTATATGGGTTGATACAAAAATCGGACCTGGCACTGAAAGGGTTAAGACAGTGAGGCCATATATAGGTGGAGGAACTTCAATTACATAATTAAAACATGTTGAGCTTCCAATTAGAAAATTAGGATTTAAAATCAATTACTTTCATGTTTTTTCTAGGAAATCCACAGAAATCACTAAAATTTCATTCAATTTATGAGAAAAAGATAGTCTGTAAAAAAAAATATTTCAATACATCTTCAAACTTTCCAACTTTTTATATTTTGAGCAAGTTTTCTTATGCAATGAGATGTCATGAGTATGAAACATGTAGTTTTTATGTCAATGTTATTTCCTCAATCATGTCGCGAACCCATTACAGAAATTTAATCTGTCAAATCAGTGGAAGGTATTAAACAAGTTACATCTCATTGATTTCCACATCAGACAATTGATACGGTTTTAACATATAGAATCTGTATCTGTATCTGTATCTGTAGATATTACAGTGCAGGAACCAATTCTGGTTGTAGACGCACTGGTCCAGGTGCTACCACGGCCGAGTGACTTTATAACCATGTGGTGACTCCAGTAGCGTTCTTTAACGTGCACACACCGAGGCGTGAACACGGGTCAGCCATTAATGTCCGCGCCCGATCGGACAGCGCACTGCACCCACGACAACATACCTGGACAAGTGTTGTAATGGGGGGAAGTCGGCATTTTGCATTCGGATCTTTATTCAGTGATCTCGAATGAGACTTTTCAGCCTGACAAACTTGGTATCTGACCTAGTTCTGATTTTTGTCAGAATATCCTGACCAGGTTGTGAACCCCGGTCTGCTAGCACGAGAGACCAATACGCTACCTCTCGTGTCTCTGTATTAAACCACGTTAGGTCAGAATAGAAAGATATCATTGAAAATATTGAATAGATTTCAGAATTTGGAAGAGTTGAAATTGAAGTTGAAATATACTGTTAGGCAGTGAATAAATAGGTGGAACCTTACAAAATTTAAATTTTGAGCTTCCAAAATGAAAAATGGGACTAAAAATCACTTTCTTTAATATTTTATCTACCAAAGCCAGAGAAATCACTATATTTTCATTCAATTTCTGATAAAAAGATAAATTTTAAAGCAAATTTCCAATACCTGTAGCTTGAATATTGAAAAATTTAAACTTTAGATCCACAGAAATCACTAAAATTTCATTCGATTTAAGAGAAAAAGATAAACTGTAAAAAAAATAATTCCAATACATGTATCTTTGAGCTTGGAATTTCCAAATTTAGATCCTTGACTATCCAACATTTTATTTTTAGTTTGTTCTATATCAAGAAGTTATAGGTACTTACAAGTAGATTTCATGTCTCTTCATCAGCATTATTTCCTCAATCATGATCCGAACCCAAGCTCTGTCAAATAAGTGGAAAAAGAAGGTAGCGTCTCATTGATTTTGCATCAGGAGAATTGATACAGTTTAAACAAATGGAATTATCAGATTACAAAACCAAGTCTGGAAATATGGTGTCTGACATTAACAGAATGAGGTCCCCTGAGGGTGAATTTGGTAACACTATCCCACATGGCAGGCTAGCATTACCAAATTCACTCTAACCTTATTCTGCTTAGGCCTCAACTGCTATTGGAGACCTAGGAACAGGTTGAACCAATAACATAATACATCCCGTTTTAATGGTAAATAAAAATTGAAACCACCCAGTCCCCTCCCATCATGAAAGTGTTAAGGGGCAACTAATAATCAAAGCCACCCCCTCCCCTATTGAGTGAGATCATGTGATGGTACAAAATGACATAAATGCACTCAGCAGCAAACCGTCATCGTGTCATGAAAATAATATTATAATGGGATTGAAGTATTATTATATCGACATCTGTCGACATGAGCAAATTCTGTAAAAGTCAATATCTAATATTTATGGTGCCTGTCACTTAAGAAGTCTCGTGATCGACTATTGAAACTTACTAGCCATCCCATGTTCTGTGGAATTACATTTCTGATGAATTAGTTTAACCCTTTACCCAACAAACAGGCCAAAACCGGCCAAATAAAGCTTCAACAGCCTAAAATATCTTGGGTCTGTCTCAATAAAACCATACAAATATGGATATCATTGGAACCGGTTCATTGACCACATTGTGATGGTTACAGTTATGCCCTGTGCCAATGCATTCTCTTATATATGCGAGTCGACCATAGGTCGCCTCGCATATATAAGAGAATGCATTGGCCTAAAAAAAATCTTTTTTTACCATTTTTTCTTACATTCTTTAACAATTTTATAATTTTTAATGTGTTAACCCTTTGAACCCTGACGTCCTGAAAGTTAAATGACCCCAACCCGAGGCGCCTGACGTTATATAGTGTTCCGACGACGTAACTAATAAAGCTCTTAATTGGGACGTATATATACATGTATACACGCTCAACTATACAGCAATCTACTATGCTAACTTAACAAGTGTGCGGTGAAATATGTCACAATGTATTTCAACGAGACAGTCTATTCCACGTTCAATATACATGTATATATATATTGCGGCTTCCTATGGCCGCGCTATATATTTATAACGAAATTCTTACATTTTGCCTACAATAGAAGGCATTTCTCAAAATGCACATGTGTGCTTGCGCGAAGAAACAGACCCGCTGTTTCCAATTTGGCTGCTAAAATCAAAGGTATGAACATGTGAGTCATTCGTGCAAAGTATAGAAGCACTATTCTAGTTAATTTGCGTTTTTATCGCGAAATTTTTAACGAAATACTTCCCCTTTTCCCCGACGATAAAAAGCAGGGTTTTTTCCTCTAAATAGGCCTCTGCGCATGCGCAAAGAAACAAACCCTCTGTCGTCAGTTTGTCAATCAAAGTCACGTGGGTAAACGTGTGACACGTGTGTGCAAAGTAGAAGTACAATTCTAGCTGATATGTGCGTTTATTGAGCTGTAATTTCGTGTCAAATATCGTCTGATTTCCGGACCGGTATTCCGGTCTCCCGGGATATAGGAATATAAGGATTGGACCGGTATTCCGGTCTCTCGGGTTCAAAGGGTTAAGCCAATGCATTCTCTTATATATGCGAGGCGACCTATGGTCGACTCGCATATATAAGAGAATGCATTGGCACAGGGCCGTTCTGTTGGGTAAAGGGTTAAGTGAAAGTATGAGATAATCGTTAAGACCAGGCCTCCAAATATAGTGCCGCACACTGGCAGAATGAGGTTCCCAGAGGGTGAATTTAGTGTTGCTACCCCACAAAGCTGGGCTATCATAATTAAATTCACCCTCTGTGGACCTCGTTCTGCTTAGGCCTCATCTCCTCTGAAAAGTTTCTCTGTTATCAACTTAACAAATTTTATAGTTACTTTAGAAAATTCTTTAGAAAGTTTCTTTTTCTTTTTTAGTTTAGTTTATCTATATCCCCAAATTGGCAGACAACCCATTGCATAATTGAGGTTCCCAATGGGTGCACATCACCATCTGGAAACTTACATCTGTGTCTAGGTATCCCATAGCAGATGAAGCCATGCATAATAAATCTCCTGAGGATGAATTTGGTAGGCATAGAAGTGGTTCGGGACCGGCTTATCAAATTTCTTTTTTATATCGTATATTTTCTCCTTTATTCGTATTTAGAATTTTCTTTTTGTTTCACCGATATATTGTTTTGCATTTTTTACAACTTAATTAGCAGGTACACAATATTTTGTGTGTTGCAGTTCAATTTCTTCCTATACAGTGAAATCTTTTACCTGTGCATACCAAGTCTGAGTTTGGCGTGCCTGTCATTTGCAGAATGAGGTCCCCCAGAAGGTGAATTTAGTGACGCTACCCCGCATAACGGAACCAGTCTTCAGAATGAGGTCCCCCAGGAGGTGAATTTAGTGATGCTACCCTGCATAACGGAACCAGTCTTCATTTTACTACCTTTATCTTATACTAGTACTTCTTTCTTATCTTTGCATGTAACTTCTGGACACCCGATTCGACTCCGTTGCCGAATTACCGATTCGTAGGGCCGTACGCTGGAGAGCAAGTCGGTCTGGAGCAGAACTCCTTACCGACTGAGCCACCGAGGCCCCCGCATGGGCCTATTTTGATCCCAGGAAGATAACAATAGTGAATAATGACTAGTCTATAGTTTGTAGTCTTGTTGTGTTATAAGGATTAACTGTCATGTGGACTGTTTTTATGGAGATGTAACGGTGAGGTAAGTGGACATAACTTGTGTAAAACCCGAAGGGTTTTACATACAAGTTATGTCCACTTACCTCACCGTTACATCTCCATAAAAATAGTCCACATGACAGTTAATCCTTATATTTATATACATTTAGCGAAAAAGCCACTTTTGTAAATATATTTAAATCGAAAAGTGTATCGTGACAAGATCAGCCCAAAATACCCAATAGCACCCTTGGCAAAAGTTAATAGGAACAATTTCTCTTCATGTTGAAACCCGATGATGTATTAAGTCAATCCTGCGCGAGTCCAAATGAGCCCAGAACATTACGCGTTCGTCTTTCCAAACCTAATGACGTATCGATGGTGTTATTAGCTTGGTGTTATGAGGCATTACGCATTCACCGAGAAATAACTGCAACTAGCCACGAGGGCGCCGACCAATCAGAATGCTGGATTTAGTGATGACAACACTTAGTGTGTAAATATATATGAATAATAAACAAACCTTTCTTCATCAAAGTGATTGAGTTTGTATCTCTCTTTACTCCTTTCCCGATTCTCAACAGATCCAATGAGTTCTTTTGACTACATATTTTGGCACCTCACAAAAACTGCACCCATGCACATAAGGATTATCATACTGACATCATCCGTCAACTCTCTGACAGTTACAATGGATGTGTGGGGTGAGACACATCATGACCAATGTTTCTTGTGACAAATTGAGACGCATGTGAGAGACTTCTGGCGCAGTTTGTAAATCTAATTGCACATAGCGTGCGTGTCACTGAGAGAATCATTCAGTGTTCAGTCATCCAAGAAGAAACAGCACTCGCCATTGCTTCATTTCAGCATTTTAATATCTGAATAATCTACCTTTTTAAATACTTTTTTAATTCTCTGGCTAACAATCAGCTACAACGAGTTTTTTTTTTATGATATCACTCAGATCTAGTCAGAGATGTATTCCAGGTTCCAACCAGTAGAATGGCGACATCCACATAGTAAACAGAAACGATCTACCTCGTAGTCGGGGAGCCAATAAGGTCCACCTGCACCCCCCCCGATGATTACAAATAACCTTATTTTTATTGTTCCCTATGGTATCCAGATAAAGAATCCGGAATTCTCCGAAAAATAAAGGTGGCCCTACTAGGTGCTAGAGCCATTTGAATCCAAGATGGCCGCCATTTCCTCTAATTCCGACCAGCTGTATTTAATCGTTGTAATAGATCGGTTGTTAGCAAAAGACACAGACAAAATATATGCCATTTGTTGGTATGATGTCCTTCTTCAAAATGACGGCAAAAAATGTCGAAAAAAAATCAAAATGGCCGCCGAAAAATGACGTCATCTGCACGAAAATAGGAAATTTAATTAATATTTCACCATATCTTCCATTTTTCTTCACATTAATCATTAGTAAATGGCAATGTTTTTGAGACAGTCATCAAGCGTGATATTATAGCGTCATTTTAAGACATTTGCCATTGACGAGGGTTCCGTAATAGATACAGAAAGAGGATTTGAAAAAGAGGGGTAAAATTTTCGATTTTTTGCAAGACGATTTTGATAGTCATTTTATCGACAAACCACACAGGCTGTGAATAGAATGTCAACAACTATGTGCTTTATTTTATTGGACGGATGTTTTACTTCAATGGGAATGAAATTGGTGTAGAAAATTTCCAAAATGGCCGCCGAAAATATGAAAAATGGTAAATATTGCCCCAGGGTGTCCTGCAATGGCTTACAAGTTGTGGTTAATATATAAAATTGGCTAATCTGTATTATATACATTGCATACTAACATGTCTGATGCACCATGGATCATTGTTTCTATTGTCACCACTGACATCACCAGAAATATTGGATTTTTCTCTCACAAACTTGACATAAATTTCGACAAAAATTCACTTTTCAGGGTTGGACAATTGTTTTAAGTAAAATGCAACTATCATTGGTATCAAAGGTATTTATTGTATTGGTCTATCTTAAATGTGTCACACTACGGTGTTTATAGACCAAATTGCTCAAGATGGCTTCCAAAATGGCAACCAAATTTGTAAAAAGTTAATTTTTTACATATATCCCGAACATTATTCTCTGCGTTATCCGACAAGGTAGTAAATTGTGACTCACTTGGTTATTGTACGTGTTAGTTAATTAACTGACAACTACGTTCTATTATGTTTGTCCCAGTTCCGTATGGGGCATGACAAATTCATTTTAAAGTTGCAGTATGGAATTTTGCGGAGAACCTCTTTTGTGTTTCTTGCCATATTATTGAAAGGAAATGGGCAGAACTTTGAAACGGAACTGAGATGAACCATAATATGTGGCTATTCTGGTCCATTATGATAAAACATATCAACTGGATACACGGTGGATGCCAAGATGGTAGCCAGGGAGTTACTATATGGTCATAGATGAGGTGAATAGGTATACAGGGAGTTATTGTATGGTCAACGGTGAGATGAGTACATGTATGTATACAATTAGTGACTGTATGATCATAAATGTAATGAATAGCTATACAGGGAGTGACTAAATGGTCATGTGTCAGGTGTATGAGTATACCAGGTGTTCCTGCTTGGTGACGTGTAGGTCATGTGTAGGTTATACGGGTATACACATGTGTTGCTATATGGTCATGGGCGAGGGGTATGTGTATATAGCGAGCGGCTATATGGCCATGGATGATGTGCATATGCATACATGGAGTGAATATACTGACATGGCTGGGGAGTATTAGTATATCTTGAGTGGCTATTCTGCTATGGTGTGACAAATAGGGATACGGGGAGTGACATGGCCAAGGATGAGGTGAATATATATACAATGATTGACCATGATCATGTACGAATGTTTTGAATAGGTACACACGGTGTGACTATATGGCCATAGGTCAGATGAAGGAGTATACCAGGTGCCATGGGTGAGGGTATGTGTATGAAGCGAGTGGCTATATGACCATTGGTGAGGTGGATATGTATACCCGGGGTGACTCTATGGTCATTGTTGTGGTGTTGATGTATATATTGAATGTCTATTTGACCATGTGTGTGTGGAGAATAGGTATACATGGGATGACCGTATGGCCAATAGTGAGGTGAATGGGTATACAAGGAGTGACTCTATGGTTATGGGTCATGTTTAGGATTATACCCGGTGTGACTGCATTGTGACTCATGGCTGTATGGCCATCCATGGTCATGGGTCAGGTGTACGTTTATACAGTTGGTCACTATATTGTTATGTTTGTAGTGTTTATGTATATATGGAATGACTGTGTGGTAATGGGTGGCTATCGCTTTTCATGTTTAAAGTTCCCCCATGTACACAAACACTATCATGGTGGAGAACTCTTTGATATGACCTCTCTATTGATTAACATATCCTTGCGTTATTGTGTAAAGCGATAGCCACCCAAATTACACATGTACAACCCAACATGACCTCATATGTACATAAACACCACACAAATGACAATATAGTCACCCACTCTATACACATACACCTGACCATACAGCCATATTTGGTTATACTGGTACATGCCACAAATGACGATACAGCCATGAGTCACCATGCATGAACACCAGGTATACTCCTACACCTGACCATATAGTCACTATGTGTATACATATTCACCACATTCACGATCATAAAGTCACTCATTGTATACCTATTCACCGCACCGTGGACCATACAGCCACTACATGTATATCTATTCGCCATACCCATGACCATAGAGTCAATCCAGATATACATATACACCTCATCAATGGTGAGCCCTTCCAAATATACCAATACCCGCACACACGACCACTCATAAGTTTAATACTTGCATATACACCTCGCACATGACAATTCAGCAACTCAATGTATACTTATACACGCCATCCATGATCATTCATCTACACCCTATACACCACCGATGATAATACATCCACAACATATATCAATATACGACCCACCCGTTACCAAAAGGGCACTCCCTATATAGCCACAGGTATGCATATAACTTCAATCTTGACCGTACAGGCATACCAGGTGCACCTATACACATTACCCATAACCATAAAATCACTCCCTATTTATCTACGCACTCCATCCATGATCATACAGACAGCACAAATATACATATACACCCACATGTCACAATACAGCCACACACGGTACACATATACATCCCACCACGACATTACAGTCACTCCATATATACATAAACAACTCACAGATGACCATGTAGCTACTCTCGTTATATCTATACACCACAGCAATGCCCATACGGTCACAACGGCCACACACAACAATACACCGTACAGTCACTACATGTATACCGATTCACCTCACACATGCCCATACAGCCACTCCTTATATTCCTATGCATCTCACCATGGACACCCCACTCATAACCATATAGTCACTCCTTGTATACATATTCACACCATTCATGCCCATACAGTAACTCCCTGTATATATATTCACCTCACCCTTGGCCATGTCACTCCCCGTATCCCTATTGTCACACCATAGCAGAATAGCCACTCAAGATATACTAATACTCCCCAGCCATGTCAGTATATTCACTCCATGTATGCATATGCACATCATCCATGCCCATATAGCCGCTCGCTATATACACATACCCCTCGCCCATGACCATATAGCAACACATGTGTATACCCGTGTAACCTACACATGACCATACCGCCACATCACCAAGCAGGAACACCGGGTATACTCATACACCTGACACATGACCATTTAGTCACTCCCTGTATAGCTATTCATTACATTTATGATCATACAGTCACTAATTGTATACATACATGTACTCATCTCACCGTTGACCATACAATAACTCCCTGTATACCTATTCACCTCACCTATGATAATATAGTAAGTCCCTGGCTACCATCTTGGCATCCACCCTGTATCCAGTTGATATGTTTTATCATAATGGACCAGAATAGCCACATATTATGGTTCATCTCAGTTCCGTTTCAAAGTTCTGCCCATTTCCTTTCAATAATATGGCAAGAAACACAAAAGAGGTTCTCCGCAAAATTCCATACTGCAACTTTAAAATGAATTTGTCATGCCCCATACGGAACTGGGACAAACATAATAGAACGTAGTTGTCAGTTAATTAACTAACACGTACAATAACCAAGTGAGTCACAATTTACTACCTTGTCGGATAACGCAGAGAATAATGTTCGGGATATATGTAAAAAATTAACTTTTTACAAATTTGGTTGCCATTTTGGAAGCCATCTTGAGCAATTTGGTCTATAAACACCGTAGTGTGACACATTTAAGATAGACCAATACAATAAATACCTTTGATACCAATGATAGTTGCATTTTACTTAAAACAATTGTCCAACCCTGAAAAGTGAATTTTTGTCGAAATTTATGTCAAGTTTGTGAGAGAAAAATCCAATATTTCTGGTGATGTCAGTGGTGACAATAGAAACAATGATCCATGGTGCATCAGACATGTTAGTATGCAATGTATATAATACAGATTAGCCAATTTTATATATTAACCACAACTTGTAAGCCATTGCAGGACACCCTGGGGCAATATTTACCATTTTTCATATTTTCGGCGGCCATTTTGGAAATTTTCTACACCAATTTCATTCCCATTGAAGTAAAACATCCGTCCAATAAAATAAAGCACATAGTTGTTGACATTCTATTAACAGCCTGTGTGGTTTGTCGATAAAATGACTATCAAAATCGTCTTGCAAAAAATCGAAAATTTTACCCCTCTTTTTCAAATCCTCTTTCTGTATCTATTACGGAACCCTCGTCAATGGCAAATGTCTTAAAATGACGCTATAATATCACGCTTGATGACTGTCTCAAAAACATTGCCATTTACTAATGATTAATGTGAAGAAAAATGGAAGATATGGTGAAATATTAATTAAATTTCCTATTTTCGTGCAGATGACGTCATTTTTCGGCGGCCATTTTGAATTTTTTTCGACATTTTTTGCCGTCATTTTGAAGAAGGACATCATACCAACAAATGGCATATATTTTGTCTGTGTCTTTTGCTAACAACCGATCTATTACAACGATTAAATACAGCTGGTCGGAATTAGAGGAAATGGCGGCCATCTTGGATTCAAATGGCTCTAGCACCTAGTAGGGCCACCTTTATTTTTCGGAGAATTCCGGATTCTTTATCTGGATACCATAGGGAACAATAAAAAAAGGTTATTTGTAATCATCGGGGGGGGTGCAGGTGGACCTTATTGGCTCCCCGACTATCGGTCCCTCTGTCCTGAACCAACTCTCAGAAAGCAGGAATTTCTATGGAAAGTTCTCTTTGATAAGACTGCTCCTGATAAATCAGTGTTTCCTCACACAAACTGATCAGCCACATCACATCACTCCATACAAATATTTTATCATGCACATCAGGATTATCGTACTGACAAAATCATAGAAATGATATCCATCAGTCCCATTGCTCAGAGCCGATTCTCCTAAATCAGGAATTTCATGGGAAGTGTTCTCTTTGATTGACTGCTCCTGGTACACAGACTTACTAGCGATATCACATCCCTCCAGACTGCTCCAGATATATTCCTGTTTCAAACACAAATTAATTTTCCAGGTCACTTTCATCCATACATTTATTCTATCATGCTTATCAGGATTATTAAACTGTCAAAAACCACCAACTCCCTATCAGGTACTCATTTAACCTACAATCACGACCAATAGTCCTTTCCAAGGGAAAGATAGCTCTCCTCTATTCTAGTAGAGATAGTTATAGAATACTGGAGATGTCTTTTGCTGGCAATATGTAATCTGAAAAACAAAATATAATATTTTGTATTAATAGAATGAACTCTTTCAATACACAGTTTAATGCATACTAGCTGGATGTGAGAATTTTTATTATGTAACAAAAAATGTTGACAGATTTAAAATATGATCACAAAAAATAGACATAAAATTATATCTGAATCATATTATGTAATAAAGTTCTTTTATTTCCATTAGAACAATAAAATTGTACTTTTGAGTCTGAGAATTACTTTTTCTTAGGTTGATAGCAGCTTTAGCATTTCCAGAATTTAAAGTGATTAAAAATGTAAAATCTTTGGCTGCCGTCTCTTATCATTAATTGAATGGAAAGAAACTTCCTCAAAAGGAAATGAATTGTCAGGATGCGATGTCTGATAGAACATATACAAGATTTATATACTTAACTCTTTGTATCCTCTCAGATGTGGAATATCTTCCTGTAATTAACCCTTTACCCAACAGAAGGGCCCTGTGCCAATGCATTCTCTTATATATGCGAGTCGACCATAGGTCGCCTCGCATATATAAGAGAATGCATTGGCTTAACACATTAAAAATTATAAAATTGTTAAAGAATGTAAGAAAAAATGCATGACCTGTGCCAATGCATTCTCTTATATATGCGAGGCGACCTATGGTCGACTCGCATATATAAGAGAATGCATTGGCACAGGTCATAACTATAACCATCACAATGTGGTCAATGAGCCGGTTCCAATGATATCCATATTTGTATGGTTCTATTGAGACAGACCTAAGATATTTTAGGCTGTTGAAGCTTTATTTGGCCGGTTTTGGCCGGTTTGTTGGGTAAAGGGTTAACTTACTCTTAGCTCCTAAAGACCTGCAGATTGAAGCTTCTGTCGTATTTATTTACCATAGTATTGTTTAATCCTCTCATGGTGGGAGCTGTGCTGGTGCAGCATTAAATAAACAGTGCCAGTGCATGCTCTTATATACGCAATCCTCCCATAGCGAGCCTCACATATATAAGAGAATTCATTGGCTTACAAGGTCAAGGAAAATATTTTTAGGCCACTGTATTCTCTTATATATGCGAGACTCACATATATAAGAGAATGCATCGGCACAGAGTTTTCGCAAAATTTCAGGAAGCTCCAGTCATAGAAGGGTTAAAGATTCATTCAGGGTTCCCAACCTCTAGTTACAACAACAACATATAAAATCTAAATCAACATTGTTTTCTGCTTTATTCTTTGGAAAAATGTTGAAAACAAAATATGACATACTGGAGCAATAATTACCTAAGAATATCATTTTGTTATTGAAAAATTATGGGAATAATTTTAATTTTTAGTGTCCCTATGAAACATCGAAATCGTATGATCTAAATAAAATGTAACATAGGTTTCATAAAAATTGGTCTGGAAACCTAATCTATTAGTTCATTCTTGAACACTATTCATTTATATGTACAGTTCACCCAACAACTTGACGTGATGCCACAGGTTGTAAATTTACAACTCAAGGGATGGAGCACAAACACAACTAATTTCTCGTACTTAAATTCATTCATTTGTTGCATATATTCTGTTGAGTACAAAAGGAGATGGTCCCATAAATGGCCTGAAATGGTCTCATAATTGTACAGAAATCAATTAAAGGTTGCACCCCTCGGCTTTAGTGCTTCTGACACCCTTGAATGGAACCTGACAAATCCACCAACTCTATCCATGACATAATATTCAGGAATTATCCCCGAGCATGAATTTTGCATGAAATTTCCAGCACTGACTTTTCGTAGCATCAGAAGTAATGTCATTTAACCTACTCTATTATTGATTGGTAAGATCATCATATTTCCATATTTACACTTATCCTTTATATAAAGAAGAGATCAAATCACTAATTACTTATGCCACGATTCATGAGATGCGATGATAAGCCGTGAAATAGTGTGTTTGTCATGTGCAGAATGAGGTCCCCAGAGGGTGAATTTAGTGACACTATCCTGGGGACCTTATTCTGCTTATAGGCCTCATCTTCTGCGAAGTATCTATAGTCTCAAATTAACATTGTTTTAATTTATGTTTTCGCTTCTGTTCAGTTTCTATATCCCCTAATTTGCAGAAGATAAATTGCATATAATCAAGGTGACTTACTTCAACTGGGGAACTTCAATCTGAAGATGGTCTCCCATAGTAGTTGAGGGCTCAGCAGAATGAGGTTCCCAGAGGGAGAATTTGGTGACGCTGACCCAATGTGCAGGATAGTGTCACTAAATTCACCCTCTGGGGACCTCAACCTGCAAATAACAGACACACTATTTCAAGGCTTGTGCGATGATCTATGCCGAATTACGGCAGCACAGTTGTCTAGTCCGTAGTGTTAGATTTCAGATTGATGTAAGCACATCGATATTAGTTCGCGGCTCAGCAATAAGTAAGTTGGGAGTTGGGGGAGTTTTGGATTTCATATCGCTGTAATTACTGAGAGATTAGTTTGTGCCACGCCTAATTTCCTAGCCAGTCATTCTCTTATATAATCATGCGAGTCTCCCATGGGGAGCCTCGCATAACCAGTAATGCTCTAATTAATCGACTTCTTAACCACAGCAGAACTATGGATAACTTTTCAGGAAATATGGCTTGTTGCCATTCATCGGAAAGCTCTCACCGAGCGCTTTCCGATGAATGGCAACAAGCCATATTTCCGACTAAATCCTGAAAAGTTACCCATAATTCTGCTGTGGTTAAAGAGTCGATTAATTAGAGCATTACTGTATAAGAGAAAACATTGGCCTAACAATATTTACCTTGACCTTTTAAGCCAGTTCATTCTCTTATATATGCGAGGCTCCCTATGGGAAACTTGCATATATATAAGAGAATGTAGTGGAACAGGATATTTAATGCTGCACCAGTGCAGCTCCCATCATGAAAGGGATAAATATTCTCACGTTTCACCCTCCAGTCTATAGTATACATGTAGGTTAAATTCCCATTCTTGTAATAGTTTTCACAATGATATATTATGGCCAGGAAAAAAGGCTACAAGGTGTTTGATTAACTAATACGCACACAAATGAATATTGAAAGATACTTAATTGGGATTGAAGATTAAATAACGATTGGTGTATCAGCACGATCACACGTGACATGCGATGTTAGGATTAAATTTCAAAATAATTTTTTTTACCCTGTGCCAATACATTCTCTTATATATGCGAGTCGACCATAGGTCGTCTCGCATATATAAGAGAATGCATTGGCCTAACAATTTTTTATCATTTTTTTTAAATAAATGTTTCTTACAATTTTTAGGACATAAAATAAAAAAACATCCATTACCCTGCAGGGAGCCCCACACATATATAGAAGCATATAGAAGAGTGTCGTCTGCTCATGTTTGTCTGGGGCTCTGTATGGGTGAAATTATAGAACAAACTTTTGACTAAATATTAATAAATGGAGCTGCATGGATTATTGAGACAGTGCAAATTTTTTTGGGGGATTTGGTGAGATTTGAACCCCGGCTGGTGACGACAAGTGCGCCTTGTGACTCAAAATACCACATGGCCACCCCAAAAAAGGAATCTCAAATGGCCGCTGTATTCCGACGTTGAACTTAGGACACTATATGCTGATTTAAGGTCTCTCTGTGTTAGGTTTACGGTAGATATTTGGCACAGCTGCATGCTATATGTACTTGTCTCTGAGACATGCCGAGAGTTGGCCTTTGTACATGCGGGACTATATAACATACAAGGCCTCTAGAAGCTGTATGGTTTTATTTTTAGACAGTGCAAATGTTTTTTGTGATAGGTGGTGTTCGAACCCGATCTGTGATGGCGAGTCTGACATCAATACCACATGGCCGACGAAGCAACCCCAAAAAAAGGAAACTCAAATTGCATCTGCGACGAAACTGTTTACAACACCAATAGTGATCAGCTTCAAGTCTGGAAATATTGCCTGAAGATTGCAGAATGAGGTACCCAGAGGGTGAATTTAGTAATGCGAAATTTGCGTATTTGCGGAATTGCTGTGGCAATCCGAGAGTCTCACGGACAATCCGTGAAACTTAACAGCTCTGTACCCCACACAGTGATAACCCCAATTAAATACTGTTTTATATGTTTTATATATATGTGACACTGAACATCACCATCACCCTCCCAATATTCCGATCAAATTACCCAACATGGAATTTGCAGTGTGGTTATAACACATGATAAAAAATTGATAGAAGTGAATAGTGTGCAAAGATACCCAATAGATATTAAGAGATATGAGGAAGAGTCCATGTACATTATAGCATGTGTCTATGGAAACCTTGGAAAGGGTTAATTATTTTTGAAGCAAATTAATGGAATTTAGAAGACACTTATATAGGTGAGGGATGGGCCTTATCTCACCCTGTAATGAAATTTCAAGAATAGGAGAAACACCAGTCTTATGCTGCCATTAATCAATATGACAGTTAGAATAAACAAACAGCCAGCCACCAGTGTTGTTTATCTTGACCCACCAGAGCTCTGTATCATATGTCATCACTCATTTCATAACAGATTTCACTTGGAATGACATCTATAAAATGTCCTCTCATATACTCTGGATGTTGGATGATCACATGGTAATTTATTGATATCATTATATTACATGAAACTATTGCAATAAAATCTTCATATTTTCAAAACAGGATATCACACCTAATTAATCGTATAAAACTAAAATAAATGAAAGTGTCAATTTATTTTTTATTATTAATTTTTTTTTTTTATTGTTATTAAAGTTCAAACAAAATTTAATATTTGTATATGCTAAATTTAGCAAGGAGTTAATCTAAAAAAAATCAAATTAAAATTTTTTTTTTCTCGAAAAAGGGTCATAACTCCTTTAAAATTAATCGGATCAAACCCATATTCGAACTCGATCTGTATTTTGGGCTGGGATACCAAATTTGGTTCCAATCAGATAAAAAATGTTTGAGTTATGGCAGAATGCGTAAATTCTAAGTTGAAAAAGGGCCATAACTCTGTAACAAAAACAAATTCGAACTCGATCTGTATTTTGGGCTGAGAAACCCATATAAAAAATTTGGTTCCGATCGGATAGAAAATGTTTGAGTTATCGCATTACTCGTAAAGTGTCTACGGACAGACAGACAGACAGACGGACAAACGACGAGTGGTCAATCCGGACAACGACACTATGTTTACCATACTATGGTATGGGTAAACATAAAAAGGAAACTCAAATTGCACCTGCGACGAAACTGTTTACAACACCAATAGTGATCAGCTTCAAGTCTGGAAATATTGCCTGATGATTGCAGAATGAGGTACCCAGAGGGTGAATTTAGTAATGCGAAATTTGCGGAATTGCTGTGGCAATCCGGGAGTCTTACGGACAATCCGTGAAACTTAACAGCTCTGTACCCCACACAGTGATAACCCCAATTAGATACTGTTTTATATGTTTGATATATATGTGACACTGAACATCACCATCACCCTCCCAATATTCCGATCAAATTACCCAACATGGAATTTGCAGTGTGGTTATAACACATGATAAAAAATTGATAGAAGTGAATAGTGTGCAAAGATACCCAATAGATATTAAGAGATATGAGGAAGAGTCCATGTACATTATAGCATGTGTCTATGGAAACCTTGGAAAGGGTTAATTATTTTTGAAGCAAATTAATGGAATTTAGAAGACACTTATATAGGTGAGGGATGGGCCTTATCTCACCCTGTAATGAAATTTCAAGAATAGGATAAACACCAGTCTTATGCTGCCATTAATCAATTTGACAGTTAGAATAAACAAACAGCCAGCCACCAGTGTTGTTTATCTTGACCCACCAGAGCTCTGTATCATATGTCATCACTCATTTCATAACAGATTTCACTTGGAATGACATCTATAAAATGTCCTCTCATATACTCTGGATATTGGATGATCACATGGTAATTTATTGATATCATTATATTACATGAAACTATTGCAATAAAATCTTCATATTTTCAAAACAGGATATCACACCTAATTAATCGTATAAAACTAAAATAAATGAAAGTGTCAATTTATTTTTTATTATTAATTTTTTTTTTTTATTGTTATTAAAGTTCAAACAAAATTTAATATTTGTATATGCTAAATTTAGCAAGGAGTTAATCTAAAAAAAATCAAATTAAAATTATTGTTTTTCTCGAAATAGGGTCATAACTCCTTTAAAATTAATCGGATCAAACCCATATTCGAACTCGATCTGTATTTTGGGCTGGGAAACTCACATACCAAATTTGGTTCCAATCAGATAAAAAATGTTTGAGTTATGGCAGAATGCATAAATTCTAAGTTGAAAAAGGGCCATAACTCTGTAACAAAAACTCGGATCAAACCCAAATTCGAACTCGATCTGTATTTTGGGCTGAGAAACCCATATAAAATAGAAAATGTTTGAGTTATCGCATTACTCGTAAAGTGTCTACGGACAGACAGACAGACGGACAAACGACGAGTGGTCAATCCAGACAACGACACTATGTTTACCATACTATGGTATGGGTAAACATAAAAAGGAAACTCAAATTGCACCTGCGACGAAACTGTTTACAACACCAATAGTGATCAGCTTCAAGTCTGGAAATATTGCCTGATGATTGCAGAATGAGGTACCCAGAGGGTGAATTTAGTGATGCGAAATTTGCGTATTTGCGGAATTGCTGTGGCAATCCGGGAGTCTCACGGACAATCCGTGAAACTTAACAGCTCTGTACCCCACACAGTGATAACCCCAATTAGATACTGTTTTATATGTTTTATATATATGTGACACTGAACATCACCATCACCCTCCCAATATTCCGATCAAATTACCCAACATGGAATTTGCAGTGTGGTTATAACACATGATAAAAAGAATTAAAGTAAATAATTATAGGTACACGATCCGATTTGATGGTCCCCCATATCATCCGATTCCAACAATATAAGAGAATGCATTGGCCTAACAATATTTATTTTGACCTTGTAAGCCAGTGGATTCTCTTATATATTTGAGGCTCCCTATGGGAGACTTGAATATATAAGAGAACGCACTGGCACAGGGTATTTAATGCTGCACCAGCACAGATCCCATCATGAAAGGGTTAAAGGTTGCACAATCCGATTTGATGGTCCCCATATCATCAGATTCCAACAACAACAATTCTTCGATTCTTAATCAGAATTGATTAATTGCCAAAAAAATAATGCTAACCACTGTCAACTATAGTATAAAATTGTCCAAACAGTGTTCTATATCAACATTTTGATCAATGTAATTTGGTATGGAGACTGTCGTGGTGAAAAATAACAGATATAAAAAACTCAAAATCTGATAACTCTGGGCTTTGATGGGTGGGTTCCTAGACTAAAATCTAATATTTTTCACCCCTGAAGCTGAAGAAATAGTAATTTAGAGTATTAAATCGGATTATGTATCTTTAACTCTAGGTCCAAACACCATATAATATGCACTAAATATTTGCGGAAAATCAATATTCAGAATTTTTTACATATTTTCTAATCTAATATTTGTAGCTTCTGATATTGCAGGCATTAATTTTCTGATTGTTGAAAATTTATTCCATGAATTGTAGGGATGAGGTGGCGCATATAAATCTAGTTAGGAATTAGGAATCTTAATTGCCTCATTGTTAGCCATCAACCTCAGAGCATCAAGCTGTGACAAATTATCTCAGTAATCAATATTTCTCTTTCCTCAGATTATCTGTTTCCGGTTTAGAATTTTTTTATTTTTTTTCAAAATAGGTTGTCTTAACCCTTACATGACTGGAGCTTCCTGAAATTGTGTGTAAACCTTGTGCCAATGTATTCTCTTATTTATGCGAGTCTCCCATAGGGAGCCTCGCATATATAAGAGAATGCATTGGCCTAACAATATTTTCCTTGACATGGTAAACCAATGCATTCTCTTATATATGTAAAACTCCCATGGGGAGCCTCACATATATAAGAGAATACATTGGCCTAACAGTATTGACAACGACCTTGTAGGCCAGTGCATTCTCTGGTATATGTGAGGCTCCATATGGGAGACTTGCATATATAAGAGAATGCATTGGCACAGGGTTTTCGCAAAATTTCTGGAAGCTTAAAACGGGATGTATTATGTTATTTGTTCGTCTATTTGTCTGGCCATTTGCCCGTTCATTTTTCATTTTTGTTTGAAAACTACAGTAATGCCCTAAATAATTCGACTCCTTAACCACAGCAGCATTATGGGTAACTTTTCAGGATTCAGCATTAAAGATCATTGCCAGTACATTCTCTTAAATATGCGGGTCTCCCATAGGATCATTAATGCTGCACCAGCGCAGCTCCCATCATGAAAGTGTTAAACGGACATAAGGCATTTTCATTGGGTAAATGTGAAATATCAAAAAGGTTTGTAAATCCATCACCACTAAGAATAAAACGGAAAAATATCTAGGATATCTAGTGTTTTTGAGTGGATACCGAAAAATATGTCATGAGTGAGCGAGACAAATGTTTATTTTCGCGAGCGGCTTGCCGCGAGCGAAAATAAACATTTGTCGAGGTCACGAATGACGTATTTTTCGGTATCCACTAAAAAAAACACTAGATTTTATTTTTATTATACGCATTTCCAAAGAAATTCACCACTTACGACGTTAAATGATATCACAATCATCTTCAATCGATGCATAATTTGTGAAGCCATCAGCTGATCGATGCCTGTTCTCACAATGCTACTTCACCATCCGCAGAATATAAAAATATAGTTCCCGTATTCTTCCCTTTATTTCCGCCATAAATATGTCGAATTTCAACATAAAATAGATTTTAATTATAACTGTATCAGTGAATATAATATAATTTAGAATATTACAATGGGTTCTTTCACTTTGACCTTCTTCAATAGTACAAACCGGAAACAGTATTGGTACTCGCAAGTGAATCGGTCGCACGCGCAAGCTAGTGTGAAAGTATATTCTTCTATATCCCCTTCTGGGTGATATCGATATTTATCTAAACGCGTTTTTTCTATAATTCACTGTTGGGCATATAATAAACTTTTTTATTGTATTCATTTTTATTAATAGTTCTCCAATTCAGAAATTTTGCAAGTTAAAACCATTGTTATGTAAACAACTGTTACAGTGATTTTTCAACAAACATCACTAATCATGTTATGAGTTGAAATATTTTAGTCTGAATATGATTTTCAAAATATTTTCATTCTTTTACCTTTAAAGTCAAGTTTTGGCATCTTATTGAACTTTTACCAGTATTTCCACTGTAACAGTAATCTTTACATAACAATGGTTTGACATGCAAGATCTCATTATTGGAGAGTTATTAATAATCAAAATAAAAACCAAGTCAATGTACTTTTCATGTACTTTCATACTGATGATAGACTTCTATGTAATTTAGCACAAACCCACTTCGAAGGCCTTGAGTCCCTTTATATTCTCATCAAAAACCTATCTAAATATCAAATTGTGGATAAATTGGAGATTTAGTTAGGAACTTGTAAAAAATGCTGGATGAATTAGTAAAATGAGAGGCCAAATCACGATCGGCAGATGTTTAACCCATCCCTTGTCGATAGTAAATTGCTATGATAGAAATCATTATCTAGCGTTTTGATGTGGAATTTTAAGTATAGTGTTATGTATTAAAGTAGTACACATAAATGTACATAATAACACAACTTATTTGAATTTATGGGTCAAAAGAGAAGGGTTAATAGGAATTTATTAATCAATTTAAATTAATTATTTTTTGTTTTTAAGAAAACATATTTTTTTAAATAATTTTTTTTTGTTAAATTTAGCAAGAAGTTCAATCTAAAAAAAAATATAATTTTAAAAGGCCGTAACTCCTTTAAAATAAATCAGATCAACCCCTTCGAACAAAATTTGGTTCTGATCAGATAGAAAACGTTTGAGTTATCTCATCATGCACACAAACAGACGGACAGACGAACAATGAGTGGTCAATCCGGACGCCAACACTATGGTTACCATACTATGGTATGGTTACACATAAAACAATTTTGATAATGCACTATTTGTTTGATGAGGGGCGGGTGGGGGGGGGGGGGGGCTATAATGCTGCACTAGCACAGCTGCCATCATGATAACAGAATTTTTTATTATTTGGTTCTATTTATTATAAGGGGATTTCCCCAGCATTTCCACTGTAACAGTAATCTTTACATAACAATGGTTTTGACATGCAAAATCTAATTATTGGATTATTGGAGAGTTATTAATAATCAAACCAGGATGGACCCTTTTATAAACCAGGCAGTTTACCTCATACTAGCTCAACTCACATGCTTGTATCCTTCGCTACAGCTTACAGCGACACAAATTGTCAAATCCACTTGATTGGATAATCCTAATGCGACAATGTATATCTGATTGATGACGCACTCGACATGAATAAACCACCTTGTGTTTTAACCCTCCCATAGGGAGCCTCACATATTTAAGAGAATACATTGGCCTAACAATATTTATGTTTATCTTCTAAGCCGCACACTCTCTTACATTATATGGAAGGCCTAACAATATTTATCTTGACCTTGTAAGCCAGTGCATTCTCTTATATAAGTGAGGTTCCCTATGAGATTTGCAAATATAAGAGAATGCACTGGCACATGATCTTTAATGCTGCAACAGCTCCCATCATGAACCTCATGAAAGGATAAATGGCCGTGACTCCATTTACAGTTCCATAGATCGAGTCCTGGCACTTAAATCTACGGCATGACGTCATTCCCCCGTAAGTTGATGACATTAGACACAAGTAAACGCTTCTATTATTAACACAATTTTTATTGTACGCCATCACTTATGAAGTGAATAAAATTTGAATTGATATCCACTTTACTTGAGTGGATTATTAACTGCCAAACTCAATATCTTATTTGGAGTTATTTGGAGCGTGAATATAAACTAAAATAAGGCGACGGAAATAAATGTAGTGTGAATGTCGCCATTGGAACCAAAAGAAAACTGCAGATGTCATAGCACTATGTGTATGGTGTCGTCATGCTGGAGATTTAAGTCTCAGGGCTATATTTAGGGAGCTGTAGAAGGAGATACTTCACTTTAAAGGTCCATTTAATTTTCGAGTCACCGATTATTTTTGTTATAGTGACTTGATATACGGTTTTAATAAGTCTATGCCATAAAATATGATTAAAATGCTATAATTCATCACTATTTGAAACATCTGTGTCTCAGAAGATGCCCACAGAGAAATAGAAAACTGCTGAAATCATAGAATGACTTCCCCCCTTTGGCACCCAGAATGCAACAGAATTAAAACTTTTTCAATGGAAGGGGAAGAACTGTATCTTTAATATAGAGTTATTCCCCCTGCATTTAAAATATTACTGATTTTTACTTCAATCTTGATGACAAAACACGTTGGCTACTCAACAAAAACAACATGTCCACAGTTATATTACACCAGATAAGTTGATACTACAATGTTTTGGAGCTTCCTCTATCAAATGGTATATAATATGGCATATATTTTATATAAAATTATCTGGGGGTCCGAAAATTTAGTGGACATTTAATCAGTCTTGCTTGATGATTGACAGTGGTGATAATAGAATCATAACACACATTCTCATATTATTTTTATATGCTTCACATCTGTAATTACCCTAAACATATTAATTATATATGCTTCACATTAGTAATTACCCTAAAACATTAAACACAACAAATTATAAATAGCCAATTTTAAAGCCGATTTTGGTGACATGGTAATTGAAGCATTGAACGATGATATAACATTAACCCTTTCATTATGGGAGCTTCCCGAAATTTTGCGAAAACCCTGGGCCAATGCATTCTCTTATATATGTGAGTCTCCCATAGGAGCCTCACATATATATAAGCGAATACATCGGCTTAATAATATTTACCTTAACATGGTAAGCCAGTGCATTCTCTTATATATGCGAGGCTCCCTATGGGAGACTTGCATATATAAGAGAAAGCACTGGGACAGGATATTTAATGCTGCACCAGCGCAGCTCCAGACATGAACCTCATGAAAGGGTTAAATGCTTAAAAAGAAATTTCACCTTATACAGTAACGCTCTAAATAATCGACTCCTTAACCACAACCGAGAGCTTTCCGATAAATGGCAACAAGTCATATTTCCGACTTTATCCTGAAAAGTTACACATAATTCTGCTGTGGTTAAGGAGTCGATTACTTAGGGCATTACTGTAGCTGAATTATAAAACTTCAACTGGGGGAAAGTTAATCTGAGCCTAGGTCTCCCATAGTAGTTGAGGCCTCAGCAGAGAGAGGTTCCCGGAGGGAGAATTTAGTGCTGCTAACCAGCCGTGTGGGATAGCGTCACTATATATCCTCTGGGGACCTCATTCTGCAAATCACAGACACACTATTTCTAGGCTTACAGACTAAAATATTGTTTGTTTCTGATTTTGTCGTCAACTAAAGAAGTTGCAAGGACTGTTACATTTTTATATTTTTTTTAATAACAGCCATTTCACTGGTAAAATGTTTTCATGCGACACATTTTGAATAGTATAGTCTGTTGATGCCTCAAGTGTGAAATATGACAAAGTCTGGTCTAAAACTGGCTATTGTGGAAGTGAACAATTTTACCTGATTAAATTTGTCCTGAACAAAGGATTTCAAATTGCAATAATGCTAGTAATTTATTCCTGTTATTCCACAGTTGAATTCACATTCCTTCTAAATCTTATATTTATTTACTGATGATTTATAAAATATAATTTTAATTAATATTTACCAATTATATAAGATTATATTATAAAATACTCCATGTATAATATAATATGATATAATTAGTAAATAATATTTAAAATTATATTTTAACACTTAATAATTACAACATCTAGAAGGACTGTGATTGAATTGAATTAATAAAATAAACATCATATAATAAACATCTGTATATCCCAGGATTACCAGCCGGAACAACTTAGTGAACATCTGTATATCCCAGTGGTGGATTACCAGCCGGAACATATCCCAGTGGTGGATTACCAGCCGGAACAACTTAGTGAACGTTCAGAATCCCAGTGGTGGATTACCAGCCGGAACAACTTAGTGAACGTTCAGTGGTGGATTACCAGCCGGAATAACTTAGTGACCCAGTGGTGGATTACCAGCCGGAACAACTTAGTGACCCAGTGGTGGATTACCAGCCGGAACAACTTAGTGAACGTTCAGAATCCCAGTGGTGGATTACCAGCCGGAACAACTTAGTGAACGTTCAGAATCCCAGTGGTGGATTACCAGCCGGAACAACCCAGTGGTGGATTACCAGCCGGAACAACTTAGTGAATGTTCAGAACTTCAGATGACCATGATTCAATCGTAAGTGGAAGGGTTTCCGTTGTAGGAAGTAACTGCTCATGCTCATATCAATATCACAAGTCAAAAAAATAATATCAAGCAGTTTGATTTTAGAATCGAAATTGTGGCATATCCTTGGATACCTCCACTTGTGACGTAATCGCAGTTGTGTGTACATCAAAATCGTAGCTGGAAAGATCGTAGGGTACAGTCAATCACATTCTTAAGAACAACCTACAATATCATTATCTACGACAACATCGCAATCATGTGAACAAACTATCCACGATTTTGTCGGACCCGATTCCTCCACTTATGATTGAATCGTGGTCGTCTGAACGTTCACTTAGCATTGTTGCAGATCTATAGCAGAGAGGGACAATAAATTACATCAAATTTAACCACCAAAACACTGGCAGTTTTCCATCAAACTACTGTAATGCCCTAAGTAATCGAACCCTTAACCACAGCAGAATTATGGGTAACTTTTCAGGATTTAGTCGGAAATATGGCTTGTTGACATTCATCTGAAAGCTCTCAGTGAGAGCTTTCCAATGAATGGCAAAAAGCCATATTTCCGACTAAATCCTGAAAAGTTACCCATAATTCTGCTGTGGTTAAGGGGTCGATTACTTAGGGCAAGCCTTGAAATAGTGTGTCTGTCATTTGCAGAATGAGGTCCCCAGAGGGTGAATTTAGTGATGCTACCCTGCATAGCGGGCTAGCATCACCAAATTCACCCTCTGGGAACCTCATTCTGTCGCGGTGTAAGAAGAATGAGGTCCCCAGAGGGTGAATTGTGTGATGCTAGCCCGCTATGCTATGCGGGGTAGCATCACTAAATTCACCCTCTGGGGACCTCATTCTGCAAATGACAGACACACTATTTCAAGGCTTGACTTAGGGAATTACTGTATAATCAGAATTTTTCACCCTTTACCCAACAAACCGGCCAAAAACGCCCAAATAAAGCTGCAACAGCATAAAATATCTTCGGTCTGTCTCAATAACACCATACAAATATGGATATCATTGGAACCGGTTCATTGACCACATTGTGATGGTTACAGTTATGCCATGTGCCAATGCATTCTCTTATATATGCGAGTCGACCATAGGTCGCCTCGCATATATAAGATTAAATTGCATTGGCCTAAAAAAAATCTTTTTTTTAACACTTTTTACCATTTTTTCTTACATTCTTTAACAATTTTATAATTTTTTCTTACATTTTTTAACATTTTTTATAATATTTTTCTACATTCTTTGACAATTTTATCATTTTTAATATGTGTTAAGCCAATGCATTCTCTTATATATGCGAGGCGACCTATGGTCGACTCGCATATATAAGAGAATGCATTGGCACAGGACCGTTCTGTTGGGTAAAGGGTTAATATATAGTAGGGCCCTGAGAAGCTGCACTGTTAAGATTCTATTTGATTCTTAAATCAGACTGCTAATTCGATTTGATTTCATTCAATCACATAAGTACTTCTTTGCATTCTTGTGGATGAAAATTAGCACAAGGTTGAACACATCTTGATCTAACTATATGCCTAATAGAACACATGAAATTTTTACATAACTTATTGATTTATTCTTGCTATACTGATTTCTACCAAACATCCCAACGGCATGACAGCAAGGAATGGAAAGATACATTTAATTAATTAAACTTACTCGAATCATGTTTAGGTCGCTGCTCCACATTTAATGAATTAAAGTTACTCAAATCATGTTTACGTCACCGCTCCACATTTAATGAATTAAACTTACTCAAATCATGTTTACATCGCCACTTCATTCGCATCGATGGCTTGTGCAATTATTCGATTTGAGGTTTGATTTGATTCACAATAATCATCCCCTGATTATACTCGAGATATGATTTTACTTATCCCGGATTCGCAAGGCCCTAATATATAGCAATGATGCAAACAGTCAGGTGGACTTAAGCATATACGAGGGTGTGGAATCAATACAGAATGCAATGCGAACCAGAATCTTGAAACTTTCCAACACATTGTGGATAACATAGTTATATCTCACTAAAGCCTTTAACCCTTTACCCAACAAACCGGCCAAAAACGGCCAAATAAAGCTGCAACAGCCTAAATTATCTTGGGTTTGTCTCAATAAAACCATACAAATATGGATATCATTGGAACCGGCTCATTGACCACATTGTGATGGTTACAGTTATGCCCTGTGCCAATGCATTCTCTTATATATGCGAGTCGACCATAGGTCGCCTCGCATATATAAGAGAATGCATTGGCCTAAAAAAAATCTTTTTTTAACACTTTTTACCATTTTTTCTTACATTCTTTAACAATTTTATAATTTTTAATGTGTTAAGCCAATGCATTCTCTTATATATGCGAGGCGACCTATGGTCGACTCGCATATATAAGAGAATGCATTGGCACAGGGCCATTCTGTTGGGTAAAGGGTTAACTCCTGTGAGTTTCCTTTGCCATCAGCAACTTATTCAATAAAAGATTTGGGATTCTGGAATGCTTTATATTGTCTACATACATAGAAAAAATGTTATGTGTATTGACTAGACATAGAATGATTTTTAACTCCTAATAACCTTTCGATGTGATATGCAATCAGGCCTGAGAATAAGGTACTGTCATTTGCAGAATGAGGTCCCCAGAGGGTGAATTTAGTGACACTAGCATCACTAAATTCACCCTCTGAGGACCTCATTCTTCTTAGGCCTCATCTTCTCTGGAAAGTTTTTTTATTGTCAAATTTCTTATTTAGTTTAGCTTCTCTCTATCCCCAAATTGACAGAAGACACATTGAATAATCGAGGTTCCCAATGGGTCTCAATATGAGTCTATGTCTCCCAAAGCAGATGAGGCCATGCAGAATGAGGTCCCCAGAGGGTAAATTTGGTGATGCTAGCCAGCTATGCGGGATAGCGTCACTAAATTATCCCTCTGGGGAACTCATTCTGCAAATGACAGACACACTAAACTCAGGCTGGACATGCCAGAATCATTATCGCCTTATCAGGGCCAGGAACCTACAGTAATGCCCTAAGTAATCGACCTCTTAACCAAAGCAGAATTATGGGTAACTTTTCAGGATTTAGTCGGAAATATGGCTTGTTGCCATTCATCGGAAAGCTCTCGGCGAGAGCTTTCCGTTGAATGGCAACAAGCCATATTTCTGACTAAATCCTGAAAAGTTACCCATAATTCTGCTTTGGTTAAGAGGTCGATTACTTAGGTCATTACTGTACGTCACTAATTTAATCTTTAAACAATCACTTCAGAAGTTAGGATAGCTATCTTGACTCATGCAGTGGATGAGCTAGATATTTGTTGCAGAATTTATTGTACTTATACGAGTGAAAGGGATTATGTGAATTTTACGAACATCTATTAAATGGTGGAGGTGTGATTGATGTTAAACATCGGAGGCTCAGAGCACAATCGATACCTATTTTCTTTGTAATTTTAGTTATAAATATTAGTTTTTAACGATTACTGATTTTTGAATGTGTATATTTAATTTCCACAGCTCATGCACTAGTTTATCCCATCAGACAAATGTTTATATGTGTTAATTTAAAAAAAAATTATTAGTAAAATCAAAACTGCTTTGGGTTAGAGATTTAATTGATGACGTAGGGTCTAGACCCTTTCCCTGTCATGAAAAAACAACAGTTAACCCTTTACCTAACAAAACGGCCAAAAACACCCAAATAAAGTTTCAGCAGCCTAATATATCTTCGGTATATCTCAATAACACCATACACATGGATATCATTGGAACCGGTTCATTGACCACATTGTGATGGTTACAGTTATGCCCTGTGCCAATGCATTCTCTTATATATGCGAGTCGACCATAGGTCGCCTCGCATATATAAGAGAATGCATTGGCCTAAAAAAATTCTTTAAAATTTTAAAACACTTTTTACCATTTTTTCTTACATTCTTTAACAATTTTATAATTTTTTCTCACATTTTTTAACAATTTTTATAATATTTTTCTACATTCTTTGACAATTTTATCATTTTTATCATTTTTAATATGTGTTAAGCCAATGCATTCTCTTATATATGCGAGGCGACCTATGGTCGACTCGCATATATAAGAGAATGCATTGGCACAGGGTATATGGGTTGTTGGGTAAAGGGTTAATGGGTGCTAGCTTGCGGTGTAAATCACAAGCGAATCAAATGATTTTGAAATACGAGTGATTCAAGAAGGGTAAATAATACTGTCAATGTCATTCACATAAATAAAATTGGTCAAAAAGCTTTTCAAAAGAATAATTCTTGGAATACCAGATCTTGAGGTTTTGCACACAAAAAGTGATGAATGTAAACATAATTTCACGAAAATCTGCTGTTGGAAAGACCTTTGTACAATTATTTTTAGATAATATGTGACCAGCCATATCAAATCCAGTCGGAAGTCGGGATTTTTTTACCCTGTGCCAATGCATTCTCTTATATATGCGAGTCGACCATAGGTCGCCTCGCATATATAAGAGAATGCATTGGCCTAACAATTTTTTACAATTTTAATAATTTGTTCTTGTATTCTTTAACAATTTTATAATTTCACCCATACAGAGCCCCAGACAAACATGAGCAGACGATACTCTTCTATATGCTTCTATATATGTGTGGGGCTCCCTGCAGGGTAATGGATGTTTTTTATTTTATGTCCTAAAAATTGTAAGAAACATTTATTTAAAAAACATGATAAAAAATTGTTAGGCCAATGCATTCTCTTATATATGCGAGGCGACCTATGGTCCAGGCCTCAGCTCACAAGGCGACTCGGGCGAGATTGTCGCCTTACTGTCGCTGACTTCGCCCTGTCGTCGCTCTAAGGCGAAATCGAAGTCGCCTTCAATTTTAGGGGGAATTATTTATTATTTTTTTTCTTAATTATTTTTCTAGTTTTGTTTCCCGTATATGTCCGTATATAGATGAATTGTGGCGGCCATCCCAAAAGAAACAGACGATGAAGAGACAAAGACCCAAGTGTTTAAAATAAAAAATAAAATATGACCTATTGTTTTGTGTTGTTATTCAGTCGCCTTTGTTCGATCCCTTTGCGGTACCGGTAATGAATGTTAATCACGAATGTTTTGACACGCTGAAAACACGATGAGATGTTCGCATCTGTGTTGTTACTGACCATCGTGAATGTCACAAATAAATGTTTTAATTAACTTAAAAGACCGCCATCCCGCTTTTCAGATATAAAACAATTACGACATTATCAGAGTATGTACCAGGCGCTTCGGAAGTTCTTTTCGGTAACGCGTCGGAGTTTTTGAAGAGACCGCGTCAGACTTTTTGAAGAGACCGCTTCCGTAAATAAAATAATGTCAAGTTTATTGCTTTAATCGGATTATACCAGTGATGTTGGCATTAATTAAGGGAGGCCATTAATTAATAAAAGCTTTTGCAACTCCTTTGTTAGTTATTCCTTATTGTTTATTTTAGTGGACACCCACATTACAGCCATGACCAAATTAAACTTACAAAGTTACATGCATCATAATTCAGACTGTACAAACGTATCTTCCAGGCTGCAGTCTAGGAAATAATACTACTTTCATTTAGTTAAAAAATTAACTACTACTGTAACTTGATAATTGTCTTGCTTAAATGATAGCTACACAAAACATTTCCAAAAATTTTAAATGTATAATAACAATTAATTAAGCTAATTTCAGATAAAGTAAATTTTTTTTAGTTTTATTTCATCTTTTTAAAATTTTTATTGTCAGATGTTATAAAATAAAGCAATATTTGAAAATTGTCAATTTTTGGTAGTCTCCCCACTTCTCCCTGAAGTCTCCCTAAATTTCCTGAAGTCTCCCTTAATTTTCTGGAGGGAGACTTCAAGTCTCCCTGTTCTGGACCCCTAGGCTGATGCCTGCTATGGTCGACTCGCATATATAAGGGAATGCATTGGCACAGGGTAAAAAAAATCCCGACTTCCGACTGGATTTGATATGGCGGGTCACATATCATTGTGCAAGCAAAACAATTCTACAACAACGTTCAAGTGATGTACTTGCAAGTCTATAACCAGGTTGCTAGAATGATTCAAGGTTAATAGACAGGACCCATTCCCCCTGTCAATGATGTTCTGTTTTTATACATTCTTGACAGGTTTTTTGGAGATAAACAGAACGCTGACATTCAAAAGTGCATTAACTGAGCACAGTATATTAGAGAGTTATCCGATGAAATCAAAGTGCCATGAACCATAATGTGATTTTGATGTGCCATCAAATCGCCACATACTACAACGTACATTGCATTATTTGACTTCATATATTGAAAACATAACATTAACAGTAACTCAAATAAATTGGTGGGGAATCTATTTTAAACGACAAATAATTTTGGTCAGTCATATTGATACAATCTGGTGGGTACACTCGAGTCAGAGATCACTTTCAATTAATTGCACAGCATTCCAATAACAAAAATTAACAATATCAGCAGATATCAGCAGTGATTTGAGATTTTAGCAAAAAAGTAAATAAAGACAAAATGCAATTTCATAACAATTATTATTCATACTTCATAGTTTCCTTAAAAACATATCGCGAGTTATTTTTGGTGAATCAAACGTGAGTACCCATGAAATTTACCCAATGAAAGAATGTAGCATTCAACTGATATTACCCAAAATTATGACCACACCTATTCCGAAAACAAAATGCTTGAAAATGAGTCAAAATGTTAAAATTTTACTCTTTAATGTGGGACGAATTAGTCCGTCAATGCCACAACTGATTGATATATAAGAATTACGTTATCTGCTGCCAATTTGGTTATGAAATTTATTAAAAT
The DNA here is from genome assembly GCA_032622095.1 of Siphonodentalium dalli. Taxonomy (NCBI): domain Eukaryota; kingdom Metazoa; phylum Mollusca; class Scaphopoda; order Gadilida; family Siphonodentaliidae; genus Siphonodentalium; species Siphonodentalium dalli. The sequence continues at coordinate 223,030,053 of CP136066.1, forward strand.
AACTACTTTAAACAAGATTATTCTATATTCCCATTAAAATTATTCTATAATAATAACAGATGATTGTAAAAAATGTTCACCAAAAGTGATTTTGTGGTTTCAACAACAAGTTTATGTCAGTGGTTAAAACCACAAAACCATGTATGGTGATATACGTAAAACAAAATAGTATACTTGTATTTTATTTATATCATAACGATAATTAAAGCTGAAAATACAATTATACTAAATTAATTAATGTCTGATAGTAGAAATGTACATCCTGACACCAAGCCTTGAAATAGTGTGTCTGTCATTTGTTGAATGAGGTCCCAGAGGCTGAATTTAGTGACGCTACCCCGCATGGTCAGCTAGCTTCACCAACTCACTCTCTAAGAACCTCATTCTGCTGAGGCCTCAATTACTATGGGAGACCTAGAATCAGATTGAAGTTCCCCCGTTCAAGTTGAATTTTTACCCATTAGTCACCTCGATTATGCATTTTATCTTCTACAAATAAGGGAATATAGAAACTGAACAGAAGGGAAAAATTAACTAAAAAATGTTTTAATTTGAGACTGTAGATACTTCCCAGAAGATGAGGTCTAAGCAGAATTAGGTCCCCAGAGGGTGAATTTAGTGATGCTAGCCCACCATGCGGGACATCGTCACTAAATTCACCCTCTGGGGACCTCATTCTGTAAATGACGGGCACTATCTCAAGGCTTGCCTAACACCTATAACACCCAGTTGAAACGGACATTCTATCAATGCAACGAATTAAATTATGCCAAATATTTTATTTTGACGCAACAATAGTTCGCCCATCTGAATCACATAAGTTGTATTTCTAAAAAAGGCTATCTTATATTCACACTAAAATTGTAAATACATGTACCAATAATTGTGACTGGACAACGCTTTGAGTTGCGACAAAGGGTAGTTATAATAGGAACAAAAGTATTCAAAAACATGTTGCGGTTTTCATGGTCAGAGGCTGAGCAGTGATTGTTTAACCCTTTACCCAACAGAACGGCCCTGTGCCAATGCATTCTCTTATATATGCGAGTCAACCATAGGTCGCCTCGCATATATAAGAGAATGCATTGGCTTAACACATTAAAAATTGTAAAATTGTTAAAGAATGTAAGAAAAAATGGTAAAAATTGTTAAAAAAAAGGATTTTTTTTAGGCCAATGCATTCTTATATATGCGAGGCGACCTATGGTCGACTCGCATATATAAGAGAATGCATTGGCACAGGGCATAACTGTAACTATCACAATGTGGTCAAGGAGCCGGTTCCAATGATATCCATATTTGTATGGTTCTATTGAGACAGACCGAAGATATTTTTGGCTGTTGAAGCTTTATTTGGCCGGTTTTGGCCGGTTTGTTGGGTAAAGGGTTAATAGTTGGGTGGGGGACCTATCGCAGAATAAGCTTTCTGTGACTAGAGTTAAGATTGAACACACTGTTGGATTGCAGGTGCAGCCTTTGCACAAAGACCAGAAATGAGAAACCATGGGATTACAATAAATTACACAGTTCTAACATCCAGTAGTACACATGTTGCACTGTATGAATTAAATTTATCGCGTCTATAGCGTGTCCATCTGAATCAAATGAGATGGACTTTAGATGAACTTGATGAATTAAATTTGACGCATTGATAGAACGTCCGTCTAAATTGGTGTAACAGGAAGCTCTGCTCCTAATGTAGGAAATTCAACGTGAATCTGCGTGAATCTAAAATAAACAAAATAAGTGTTACACACAATAGCAAAATCAATTATGGTATTAACCCTTTACCCAACAAACCGGCCAAAAACGCCCAAATAAAGCTTCAACAGCCTAAAATATCTTCGGTCTGTCTCAATAACACCATACAAATATGGATATCATTGGAACCGGTTCATTGACCACATTGTGATGGTTACAGTTATGCCCTGTGCCAATGCATTCTCTTATATATGCGAGTCGACCATAGGTCGCCTCGCATATATAAGAGAATGCATTGGCCTAAAAACAAATTCTACATTCTTTGACAATTTTATCTTTTTAATATGTGTTAAGCCAATGCATTCTCTTATATATGCGAGGCGACCTATGGTCGACTCGCATATATAAGAGAATGCATTGGCACAGGGCCGTTCTGTTGGGTAAAGGGTTAACATGATTATTCTATGAATTCAAAAAACAAATTAGAGTGCAAAAATTACACGTTATTGAAAGCCACACATACTGTTTGAGCTCCACCTTATTTTATAAATATATTATAAAACAATATTATTATACGTCTCATCAATGGATTATCAAATTAGTTAAATACAATCCAGGAAATTACGAAAAAAGTGCCTGAGCCACATTTCAGCCAAAAGCTACTGGTAGGTGGTAGAAACCGGCCCAGGCAAAACTTATTTTACGAAGGCAATTTTAAGCTGTGTTGTGAAATGTCTGTTACGGATGGAAGGACAGACGGAGGTCTGCACTATATACCCCCGAATCCTCCTTTGGTGGGTCAGGAGCATAATAATAATTTTATAACTTAGAGATGTTTTTTTTATAAATGATTAGTTATCTTAACAATGGAAGACGACGTGCATAAATATAATGATATGCTGTCATCTTAAAGGCCCACTTAATTTTCGAGTCACTGATTATTTGTTTTATAGTGCCTTGATATATGATTTTAATAACAATCAATGCCATAAAATAAGATTATACTAGTAACACTATAATTTATCACCATTTGGAATGCCTGTGTCCGCAGAAGATGCCCATAGAGTAATCAAATATAGCTGAAATCATAAAATCATTTCCCCCATTATGGCTCCCAGAATTCAACAGAATTCAAACTATAGTTTATTTTCAATGGAACTCTATATCTAAATATGTAGTTATTCCCCTTCCATTGAAAATAATAGACTTGGTGTAGAAAATTCAGCATAGAACAGAAGTCACACAGGTATATAATATGGCATATATTTTATATAAAATTATCTGGGGGTTCAAAAATTAAGTGGGCCTTCAAGTGTTTTGGGAAAAAAATTCCAGACCACTATTCAACAGATATCCCTTCCATGACTGCAGCTTCCTGAAATTTTGCGAAAACCCTGTGCCAATGTATTCTCTTAAATATGCGAGTCTCCCATAGGGAGCCTCGCATATATAAGAGAATACATTGGCCTAACAATATTTACCTTGACCTTGTAATCCAGGTTGTAATCCTCATTGTCACAATCATAACTCGATAACCCAATGATCTACATTCTACCTAAGCAATATCATCGCCTAGGCAAACTGATTTTACCTTTGCTTTTACCTAAACATTGCCCATCGCCTAGGCTAATTCCCCGGGCTGTAAAAGAATTGCTGTTATCCCACTCAGTGATAAACAGATATTTTCACTTTCACACCATTTCGTGTGAAGTCGACCAATTCATTTAAGTGTAAAATTGCATGGTGAAAATATTTTTAAATGCTCATGAATATTATGAAATTTTTCTATTTATATATTATTTAGGTTTCAAGGAACAAAATTGAGGAATATTGGAATTTGTATTTCTGTGCGGGGGACAGTGAAATTGAAGTATCAAACAGTTTTAAGTGGATACCGAAAAATTCTCTCATTCATGCCCAAGACAATGTTTATTTTCGCTATTGGTATGCCGCTCGCGAAAATAAACATTTGTCCAGGTCCACTATCCACTCATCTTGATCACGAATGAAAGTGAGAAACGACGGAATTTGCTGAAATATGCACTTTTTGTCCCATTTTAATCCTCAGATAACAAACTACTTAAAACAGAACAGTAGTTTCGTAGACAAAATTTTGGTGTATTAAAAGTTTGAACAATACGTGTGGCTTTATCAGGTGCAGAAAAAATAATTACTTTAAAAACATAAACAATCCATCATTTTGAGGAAGTGAACATTTTTTGAGGCAATCCACGTGTAGCCGCTATAAGTCTGTCCTGCTCACGTATCCGAGTTTCAAGTTCAGCCATCTTCATATTTAAGTCAAGTATGCTTTCTGTAACGTATGCGGATTCCCGTATCTTAGCTTCCTCTTTTTCTACACTTTCGGCTTCTTTGTTCAGCGACTTGTTGTATTCATAAACAATGAATATTAAGGCTGGTATGTAAATGCTCAGTACTTCAGCCAATGTGTCAGCGCCGAACTCGACGGCCTGTTCCGAGCTCACTCTCTCCACCTTGGTGGCTCGTCTCAAACCAAGATTTTTCATCCTCAGTGTCACATCCATCCAATGGTAAGCTGTAATATAAATATTGATTATATACTTGCCCATGAATTATAAGGTTTTAGCAGTGAGATATAAGTGATATCCCACTAGTGAGATATAAGTGATATCCCACTGGTGAAATTTCTGATGTATTGACATTCATTGGGGGCCATAGGCAAGTAACTAAAGTATATAATAAACAGAATATCCACACTTTTTCAGTGGACATGGGTTAAATCTCATTCGTGATGACAAAACATTTGAATTTCCACTCGTGGTTAACCCTTTACCCAACAGAACGGCCCTGTGCCAATGCATTCTCTTATATATGCGAGTCGACCATAGGTCGCCTCGCATATATAAGAGAATGCATTGGCTTAACACATTAAAAATTATAAAATTGTTAAAGAATGTAAGAAAAAGTGTTAAAAAACGTTTTTTTTTAGGCCAATGCATTCTCTTATATATGCGAGGCGACCTATGGTCGACTCGCATATATAAGAGAATGCATTGGCACAGGGCATAACTGTAACTATCACAATGTGGTCAAGGAGCCGGTTCCAATGATATCCATATTTGTATGGTTCTATTGAGACAGACCGAAGATATTTTAGGCTGTTGAAGCTTTATTTGGCCGGTTTTGGCCGGTTTGTTGGGTAAAGGGTTAAAGCCACTCGTGGAAATTCAATGTTTTGTCATCACTCATGAGATTTAACCCATATCCACTGAACAAGTGTGGATATCCTCTATGTCGATGTTAGGCCAAATAAAAAATAAAATTTGTTTTATTTCTATGTTTTATATTATGATAAAAAAGTATAAAAAAAAACAATACTTATTATTTTGTAAAGCTTTTACCAACATGTCCATATGTATCAGCATTAATTGCAAAATACATGAATATTTAACATATCTCTGTGTAATGTATGAAGATTGATTATAATGTATACAATATACTCTGGCTTTTAAATGTGACATCGCACTGACCTTGACTATGTATTACAGCCTTGTTTTGCACTTGTATTCACATAGTCAAAGTGAGCATTTTGTCGACGTTGCTAAAGCAGCTAAACACACCAATCAAGATAAAAGAGAATCAAGCAACGTTAAAGGAAAAAAATCGATGTCTTTGACAGAACATAATGCTGACAACATAATCAGGATTAAATTACATATGCATTGGTACTTTTAATTAACTCTGGGCATATGCGATGACCAGTAGTTTGTATATACAAAAGTGATATATCATGTACGAATGGGGGAAATTGGACTGAGAGGAAATGGACCTTAAAAGGGACCCACTGTCCCCCAAGCAGAAACCCTGTGAATTTACTTATATTTTTAGTTGATTGACTGACTGATATCATAAATGGGAACTCGGCAAGAAAAACATCCCAGTTACGCAAATGTTACGATGAGATCTTGCTTATCTGTGGTCGTTTTATAGGACTGACAAAAATTTATTTATATTGCACTATTGGAAATAAAAAATCACCATCTAAGAAATAACACATATCACAATATATTATGAATTTCAAGTGCTCAGATGTCACACAGTTTGCCCTCGTCAATCAAAAAGAAAAGTGTCTCTGGCAACAGGTGGCCTCGTTAATATTTTTGTTGTTGGAAATAAAAGCTATAATGAATGGTTTACAAGGTGAAAATCTTCCAAATTAAACTCAATCAAAGGTACATACTCTGATATATTTATATGCCAGTACCAGTAATTGTATATTAATTTTGGAGAAAGTGCTTTGAGCAGAACATGAATTTTGGAGGAAGTGCCATGGGTTTTAACCCATGTTCAGACTTATCAATACGCTTCCAAACTCTCGGTAAAAGGGCTTCCTTTTAAGGATGTCATCATAGCCGAGTAGGGGTGCCATGATTAATTGTATAATAAATGAACCGCTGATAAAGCCGATAATCGATTACCATTTCCATTGTTGATTAATCTGTGTTATTTCGGACGTCGGAAAATGCCAGGTATTCTTGAATACCGTGTTTGTTTTACACAGTTTAATCTACAATCAAGGGGTTAACAAGCTATGATTGCATATCAAAGAGATTCCAACAATATGAGTACTACTTATATGTTGCAAACAGTTGGCAGTTCATTTGATGATGCCACATGGATACTCATCGGGTCGTTGTATATTCTAAAAATTGGCGGCACTGCAGCTTGGAACTTATGGCGAAGTCATTGGTTATATCTACAAGAAAGGCAGCACGTCTTTGAAATGTCCCAAATGTCATCATATTCAATGAACTGAATGCACTAATGCTTGATTGGACCAATGGGGATTGACATTGTTCATATATATCATATTGATGATTGCAAATGCAAGTGACTGTATCTCTTTAATAATTCTTCAGCAATACTTCCTCATAATTACAAGATATACAAAACCAACGAACCTACAGCATTTTAATCAGCGATGTTCTGCTTGATGAAATTTGCGAGAATACTTTGTTTGCATAAGTATACTTAGATGTTACTAGTATACGCTATCGCTTTTCATGTGGTGACTCGCTATTATAAATATTTAACTTGTTCTGATTCCTGATATTTGCGTGTGGGGGCCACCTTTGGGATTGTATCCATGCTATGGAAGTTCGCTGAAACTTATAGTTTCCATAACATTTAATAGATTCCTTTTATTAGGAACCGCCAGCGATCCATTTTGCAAAAATATTATAACCATGGCATCGACGAGAACAGTGCTGGTATTGAATACATTGTGCTCATAAGTCATGGTTTATGATCCACTTTATTAATGTAACAATAACATCAGCCGATGCCTGAAACAATTAGCGACAACAGTTAACCAGTAACTGGCCAATAGGCCTTATACGGAATTCTTCCTCTGATGTTATTAATATGAGGTATGGTTAATCAATGATAGTCGATTATTGATGACGACTATCGATTATCAATAATCATGGCATCTCTATAGCCGAGGTGGTTGTGTCGTGGATAAGATCATTGCAGTCTGGGCTAGATGAAGTTGGGCGGGTTCGAACCCCGACATGATTGTAAAGCTTGATCTGGTTTGCAGGACATATCAATGTGCCATTCCGATCAACACATGGCCATTTCAATAAGAAATGAGAACTTTGAATTAAACACATATAAAGCAATGAACATGCACTCATACTAAGTCTGTGCCTGCATAAATCTGATATAATTATTGTCTCAGCATTTCAAAGATACCAAAAACTGTAAAAAAAATGCTCAACAGAGAAAGCAATATACATTATTTGTGCCATGAAAAGTCATTCGTGTCATTCGTGTTGGCTATGTGGCCGGCCGTAAAAATTAAACCCTTCTGTTAATAAAGCAGTCAGCCGTAAAACAACAATCTGTTCAGATTAGGGACAGTCAAGACTCAAGGCCGGGTTAGGGCAATGATACTGGGTGCGTAGAAATACCAAGCTGAACCAAGCTAAACCAAGCAGAACCAAGCTGGAGGCAAATAAGGTCGAACATGACATTTAAAGCATATTTTGTGATGTATAATGAAGAAATAAAGCAAAATAATGCAACATGGCATAATTTTATTTGATATGTGAAGCCAAAGCAAGCGTAAATCTATAGAAAACAGTGCGGCCATCGCGAAAACTTCAGCTTGGTATTTCGTCATTTACAGGTACTGCATGGTACATAGGCCTACTACTTCGGCGACAGGTGATAATTGATGTTGGCCCACTATATGACCACGTAAACTCCCTTCATCCTGTATCCGGGGTTTGGGTCCGGCAGATATGTGATTGTCGGAAACTGATCGACATATAAGACGTTTTGACAGGGAACCTTATAAAGTTGAAAAAATAACGCGGGGAAAATATTTCTTAGCTATTATCTGTTCCTCAATGATGTACTTCACTGTAGGTGAAGGTCCCACCCCAAAATTTCACGATTTAAGTGAATTTATGACATATTTTGCTTTGTGTCGCTTACAATTGTCTTAAAATAATAAATTTGCATTGAAGACCCCTGTCTGGAAACGCTTCTATCAATTGATATTGATTTTATTTAGAATATTTTATTATAAAATGAGATGATTAAATGGGACACTTTATTGTTTGCAAGAGATAATAAGTCTAAGTTACGTTTATTTGTGACAAAATTACAGTAGTACACAATAAAATTTATCGTCTCTGTTAACAGTAACCATCGTAGCTGAACAACCACATGTTTTTAGACCAGAAAATATTTGAAATATAATCAATATTAATCAATAAAAACATGTCTGTATCAAGGGTCTTCGATTCATATCTAATATTTTATACCCCGGTAACTACCGGTACCGTATATAAGACATGTTTACAAAGAGATAGACCATCTTTAAGAAACCTTGCATGATTACTTATTACTGTCAAAACATCCCTGAAATCTTATGGGTACTAAGCCAGCTAATCCGCGATTGCACGATTGGTAATTGAACCAACAACAAAGGCTACCATTATGCTGAGGAAAATTAATTACCACAAGTCTCGGATGCACCAAGCAGTACCTGTAAATGACAAAATACCAAGCTGAAGTTTCGCCGCACTGTTTTCTATAGATTCACGCTTGTTATGTCATTAAAACTCAAATAAAATTACGCCATGTTGCATTATTTTGTTTTATTTCTTCATTATACAGCACAAAATATGCTTTAAATGTCATGTTCGGCCTTATTTTCCCTCAGCTTGGTTCTGCTTGGTTCAGCTTGGTATTTCGACGTTCCGATGATACTGATAGAATTGATCTCACGTCTTGCGACACATTAATACGGTGTGGACGAGTTCTCCATGGTTACAACTATATCATAGCAAACTATGAATAGAAATCATTGAATAACTTTTTGATGTACATTTTGATTCATAACTGGTAACAACCGTGAATAGGGATTCAGGTCAAAACATGTGACATAGGATAATTATAGATTTTTTTTTATCTTGCCTAACTTCGAGGCGTAAAGATCGTTCAAAGGACAGACTCACTATGGCCAATTGGCAGACAGACATAATTCCGAATAAGGCTGTTAGTCTTCGCTTTTTTCTTGATTGCGTTGGCAAGCGGTTTACTGATCAATTTAACGCCCAACGAGATCAATTTTATCAACGGAAAAGGAGCCATATCCTCCTTCGCATCACCGGAGGTAACTCTATTTAAAAAATAAACACCGGTCGCGCAAAAGTCCAGACACGTGGGTTACTTCCTTCTTTAACTCATCGTTTCCAAATATCATGTTCGAATATTGCTACGATAAACGGTAAAAGCATGGTCAATGATGCATTTGCAGAAATAAATATATTCTGAAAATAAATCGTAGCCTGGGTTTTGTAAAATCGTTAATAGTTATTAGTCGGATTTTGGAACCGCCGAATGCACAAATAGCATATTAATTATAACATGGTCAGGGGAGGGGGGTGTAGGACAAAATTTTCAGGAACGTATGCTGATTTTTTTTCTTTTCGACCCTTGTTGGGACCCATCCACCCCCGCTTCCAATTTGTTTTCCGTTTTCGGCAGTTTTTCCCGACCATTTTTGGACACCCAACCCTTTTAACACTAAAACAGAGATTTGCGGGGGAATTCACTGTAAACATGCAGCTGTATATGAATTTCTGTACATACTATTTGTGTCCTGTAAATACGAACGAGTCATTTTTGGTGTCATTCGGCCAAAAAAACATGGCTGCCAGCAGCCATCTTGGATTTCAAAATGCAATACATTAGCATGGGCTACAGGCTATACTGTCTGTCTGGTCACCATTACATTTTTCATTTATGTTAATATTGACATTCTACTGTGTTTAAACCAAACTCATCGCAAAAACAGTCAAAAAGACTTGCAGGAAACAAAATTTGAGTTGCGGAAAAAAAAAATTGTTGGTCCCATGATCGACCACCCGGCGGGTGGTCGATCATGGGACCAACAATTTTTTTTTTGGCTTGGGCTTGGGGCTTGGGGCTTGGGGCTTGGGGCAATTACTTGTGAATGTAATTAATTACAATTACAATTACTTCAACATTTTTCAATTACAATTACAATTCCCATTACATCTATTTCACAATGTAATTAATTACAATTACAATTACTTTGAAATGTAATTCAATTACAATTACAATTACATTTTAGTACAGAATTTAAGTAGGAACACTTTTTATTTGTATCAACTTTAATTGATAACAAAACATAAATTTAATACAAGCAAGATAACACAGGTGTTCGTAGAACTGAGCGAATCATGGTTTATAGCTGGCAATTCCAGCGTGTTGCTTTGGCAGCTTGTAGTCGGGGTTGATCTTCTAGAAATTGGGGTGATATCAGAGATTTGTGAACTTTGCTAACTATCTTCAATGCTTTGGCATTCTTGGTTGATGTTTTTTTGCATACTGAAAGATTCTAGGTTGTTGGTCACTAAGTCTTGCTGATGGTGCTTCTGTGACTGTGGATTCATAGACATCTTGATGTTTTCGCTATAAAATGAAAATAATAAGAGTATTTTAGTAACATATACATGTATCCATCATTTAATTATTAAGGAAATAAGACAGTCTCAGTAAGTCAGACACACAGTCAGGCCATTGTAAAGGACAATGAGTTAATCAACACTCTGATTGTTAATTAGAGTCATAAACATAATTAGCCTTTGTGGCCACCAGCTTACTGGTGACACAATGCCTCCACTAGACAATGCTAATTAGAGGATTAGTGAGGCAGATATTTGTCCCCACTTTGTCATTCAGTTGAAAATTAGAAGGGACAAGAAACAATACATATACCAATACCACCATACGACTGAAGTAATATGCCAATGGAATTAAACAATACCAATAAATAGAAATGGAAACTTACCTTCAAATGTGTCACAAAATTGGAGGTAACTTTTTTGGAACCGGAGATTGTAGTTGGGCAAAGTTTGCACTTCGCTTTCATAAGACACGATGTGTCTTTCTGCAATTCAAAATGCAGCTTAATGCTGTCAGATTTTTTTTGTAGACATGTTGATAGCATTAGTAATGGTTGGTGTGAATTTCTACCATAGCATATATAACATATCAGATTGAGATAATGAAAAATTATGATAAGACTGATCTATTATAATGATCTATTGTCAATTATTTGAAGTTGGTTTCTCATTGTATTTATCAAAACAAGCCTTCTACCTCAATGCTTAAGCAAACAAAGAGGAGGTGTTAACAGAATTCACCATTGAGACACAGTGGATTAAAACTCAGTGTTGGGAGAACATAGTGATAGCCAGTCACCAGTCTTATACTTTGAAATTTGGAAAAGAACATTTGAAGAAACCATTGGATGAATCATGAAAGAGTACTTTGAGAAGAAACAAGTACCTGTGATTTTGAAGTAATTGAAATTAGACCCTAATTACAATTACAATTACATCCTAACCAATTACAATTGCAATTACATGTAATTGAGAATAAACTCAATTACCAATTACATGCAATTACTTGAAAAAATGTAATTAATTACAGTCAATTACAATTACAAATTACAATTACCCCATCCCGCCCACCCGGCATACTTACGGGGACGACAAGTTCACGTGGCTATAGACTGATAGACATGTGCAGCACTGAAGAAATGATTATTCTTAATAGTCGAGTAGGAAGTGATCGAGAACATGGGAAATTAACCTGCCGAGACCGGAGCGTTATCGATTATGGTATTTGCAGCCACGGGTTATTTGACCATGTCAATGATTTTTGTGTTGGAGAATTGAGCAAATTTTATTCAGACGCGCATTGCCCTATATACCTAGGTCATTGTGCAGAATGCACAAAATTTCATAATTTCTAACTATTTCCTGATTAGTCTGTCAACCAGCCCATTAACTAACATATTCCATACCACTTATGTTAGTCTACTTGAGCAACTTACTTCTATTATACTAAACTAGCTGAAACAGGCTCCCTTTGGGAGCCTATATTCAGCGTCGGAGATACCTGTGGGACTTCGCACACATTTTGATCTTAGACAGAGCCTTCATTTAGCGGTGGCCCCTTTGTGTGCTTCAAGCACATTTGGTCATTGAAACATTTTGATTTATATATATTGTTTTAATATTTTTGTTTAAGAGTGAATTCCTTGCTCAATTTAACAAAACCAATTTTTTTTTTTTTTTTAATTAAAAAGTTTTGAAAATTTAATACGATTATAATATCCGCCAGGGTACCCTGAGTCACCACACCAAATTTGGTTGAACTCGGTCCAGGGGTCTGAGTTGACGCCACATCCGTCCAATCTCGCTACTCTCATCAGATTGGACGGATGTGGCGTCAAGGGTCTGAGCAAACTCCAGGCAGAGTTATCTCACATAGCTCCGCTGAGATATATACCACTGCCATAATGACATTAATTGGTAAGGAATGCTTACGTGTTTTTAGTTCTTATGTTTTAGGATTAAAATTGTCTATGTCTGGCTAAGTTCATATTGTTCTTATCAATACCGAAATAATTACCATTATTGCAAACTTAAAAAAAAATTTGGTGGTCAAAACAAGATAATAAGTGACTAAATAGTAGTAAATACAGTTCCGCGACGATATGTAAAAATATATTTATCGTCTGTAAAGTACACTCATTGTGGTATGATAATCGCAGCGATAGCGTAGAGGGTGCTGTATGGAGCTTGGCGTCTGAGAGAGAAATCTGGACAGATCTTACTCGTTTATATATATACTAGCAGGTTTCCCCTCTGCTTTTCGGCGAATTGCGCGATTTGACCTTGAATTGTCCATTTTGAAGGTCAAGGTGAGGTGGGGTCACGATTTTACCCGTCCAAAACACTGCCCGGACAAAAGTACCCGTCCAAAACACTCAGTGGACAAACGTAACCCTACGTATCAAATTTCGTCGAAATCCCATCAAAATTCGCGATTTGACCTTGAATTGACCCGATTTCAAGGTCAATGTCACGTCGCACTGGCAAACGAATAGGCTTACGACACTCACCATACGAAAGTATCCCCAGACACTAATTTTCGTCGAAATCCCGTGATACTCGGGCGTTCGACCTTGAAATGACCCGATTTCAAGGTCAAGGTCACGTCGCACGGGAAATTAATAGGCCCATGCCACTCCCCGGCCGAAAGTACCCCCGCATACCAAGTTTCATCGAAATCGGCTCGGCCGTTTTCGAGTCCATCGCGAACAGACACACCCTCACACACACACATATTTCCCAAAATATATAATAGACTAGCAGGTGGACCCGACTTCGTCCGGGCTGTTTCCCCTCTGCTTTTCGGCGAATTGCGCGATTTGACCTTGAATTGTCCATTTTGAAGGTCAAGGTCAGGTGGGGTCACGATTTGACCCGTCGAAAACACTGCCCGGACAAAAGTACCCGACAAAAGTACCCGTCGAAATCCATCCGGTTTTACCCGATTTGACCTTGAATTGATCATTTTGTAGGTCAAGGTCAGGTCGGGGTCATGATTTGACCCGTCCAAAACACTCAGTGGACAAAAGTAACCTTACGTATCAAATTTCGTCGAAATCCCATCAAAATTCGCGATTTGACCTTGAATTGACCCGATTTCAAGGTCAATGTCACGTCGCACGGGCAAAGGAATAGGCTTACGACACTCCCCATACGAAAGTATCCCCAGACACTAATTTTCATCGAAATCCCGTGATACTCGGGCGTTTGACCTTGAAATTACCAGATTTCAAAGTCAAGGTCACGTCGCACGGGTAAATTAATAGGCTCATGCCACTCCCAGGCCGAAAGAACCCCCACATACCAAGTTTCATCGAAATCGGCTCGGCCGTTTTCGAGTCCATCGCGAACAGACAGACAGACACACACACACACAGACAGATTTCCCAAAATATATAATAGACTAGTCGATGAGCCCGACGTTGTCCGGGCTATTCAAAAACAAAATTTCAAGTCGATAGCTCCACCCGTTTCCGAGATCTGGTCTGCGCATGCGCGAAGCTGGCGTCGCACGGGCTCGGCGACCCGATAAAATTCGTATCCGGGGCAAGATACATTCACATACCAAATTTCAAGTCGATAGCTCCACCCGTTTCCGAGATCTGGTCTGCCCATGCGCGAAGCGGGCGCAGCACGGGCTCGCCAATACGACAACGACGACCGCCTGGTCAAACTACAGACACGTACCAAGTTTCGTCCCGATCGGTCAAGAATCGTAGATTTGTATTAATGACATACAGACAAACATACAGACAGACAGACAAACAGAGGTCTTTAAAATATATATGAGACTAGCCGATGAGCCCGACGTTGTCCGGGCTATTCAAAAACCAAATTTCAAGTCGATAGCTCCACCCGTTTCCGAGATCTGGTCTGCGCATGCGCGAAGCTGGCGTCGCACGGGCTCGGCGACCCGATAAAATTCGTATCCGAGGCAAGATACATTCACATACCAAATTTCAAGTCGATAGCTCCACCCGTTTCCTAGATCTGGTCTGCGCATGCGCGAAGCTGGCGTCGCGCGGGCTCGGCGACCCGATAAATTTCGTATCCGGGGCAAGATACATTCACATAGCAAATTTCAAGTCGATAGCTCCACCCGTTTCCGAGATCTCTTCTGCGCCATGCGCATGTGGGTGTCAAAAAATTGGGACTAAAAAAAAATAGTTTTTCGCAGGTTTGGGGGTGGTGGGTCCCCGAAAATGCCAGATGCAAAAAAACGGCATACGTTCCTGCAATTTTTTTACTACCCCCCCCCCCCCTGCGTGACCTAACCCAAGAACTATTACGATTAAGAACATGTGATCACAAACTGCGTTGTGAGTCTGGAAGGTGGAGTAAAAATAAAGAAATATCCCGAGCCTGTCAAAAATGCAGGACCCACATATAGAAGGTGAGTACCAAGTTGTGATGATTTGTCCAAAATACCTGGATCTAAGAATAAAATATATTCCGGCTAACTTTTGGCAAGAGCCATCGAGAGCACGATTTTATATTTTACTCGGTATAGCCAAAACCCAGCAATTCAGAAAAGTTTAGCGATATTTGTTAAGGCGTGTGTGAAGATTCACGAAAAAACAAGAGATGACCCAACATGATTTGATTAACCACATACGTACACATGCTGGCATTACACATGTGTAATGTCAGCATGTGTACCTAATCTACAAAATGAGAAAACAAATTACGACGATATTGACGAGGACGCCATGGGCGTTGCCAGGACGATCATCACTACGGTGACAAGATGATGACGATTAGGTCGACGACGCTAATGGCGACGATAATGATGATAACTGCATTGTACGATGGAGATGATGACGATAATGACGACGACAATGACGTCGTTTATGATGATGGTTATGACGAAAATGATGACGATGTTTGTGATTATTAGGATAAAGATAACAGCGACGGCAATGATGACGATTGACGACGACGAAGCTGATGATGGATAATGATGACGATGGATGAGGACGAAGATGTATAACAAACAAAATGTTGACGATGGTGACGATACGGATGATGACGATGAAGATGAAGATGACGATTGAATTGATGATGATGACGATGAAGATATGTATGCCCTCCCGTGTCCAATTAATTGGGCTAAAATTGCCAACATATCTCCTGATATTCATTGGTCGTTGTTAATATAATATATTAGTCTCCGCTTAAGTCATCTAAACGCGCCTACCCCATGATCATACGTACCAATTTCCTTACATATCGTCTTTAGAAGCTGACACGTAACGCTCTGTATTGCTAATATATGATAATAATATATATGTTTAAGTTTCCCCTTTAGTGTCAACCGCACCTATCAAATTATACTCCCTTTCAAACATATTTCCAGTTTCGAGAGCGACCAGGGTCCAACCATGCCTTTTGGGTATATGATTAATTATTAATTGAAATTAATAATCATTGCCCTAAACATCTTATATCAACGGCACCTAGAATATGACAATCCCCATGTCAATTGGCCCATGTGTACAACTTTTCAGCTCCGATTGCCCAACCGTTTGATCGCCCATACCATAGGTGGACAGACAAACAAGCAACAACAAAAATGCAAACTTTTAATCTACTGGTGTGTTTTTCGATATTTAGTAAATTGAAAACCAAATTTCTACTTGTAATAATTTCCGACACAGAAGGGGTTAGCGGTGATGAGGACACCTGATTGTGTGACGTCATATCGAAACCATTCAAAATGGCGGACACGGAATTAAATGTTGATAGTTTAATTTCTCGACTATTAGAAGGTCGGTGAATCGTATATACCCAATCCCTTCCAGGAACTTTGGGATTTAACTTTGAATAATATATCAGTGTCAGTAGAACGTCAAATATTCCGTCCCGTATTCAAATTGCATTGCTTTTATCGAGTTGTTGGACTTCCTGACTTTCACAACGCAATCGGTGAATCGCGAAATTGTCGTAAACAACTCGAAGAAAAGTACTCAAACTATGAGAATATGACAACCACCCGAAAATCGGGCAGTTTTCCCACATGAATACAATAGCATATACACTATCTAAGTGTCGAGATGCTGATATCAATCAATTTTAACGCCACTTGTCGCGAAAGTCTAGCCTAGCCGTCAAAACATTGCACGGAAATAGGCAACGCAAAACGCTAAATTGATCAGACGACCCACCGGCACGATTATATTAAACTATGGTTCAAGCCCGAGTACGGTTTATTATTGCTGGAGGTCCTATAATAAACCATGACATCAGACAAAATAGACAACGGCTCATTAAAGGTACTCAATCCGAATTAACGCTCGCAAATTACTATTTCCTTGGCTTCGGCAAGTTCGGGGTAAAAAATATTTGATTCGAGCCGAGGAACCCACCCATCACAGCTCAGAGTAGTCAGATATCTATGTTTGAAATCTATTATTTAAATTTTAGGTGGCCCAATACTGGCCAATAGACAGTCAACGAGAAGAATTTCATTGACCAAATTGCGTGTAAAGATGGATAACTCTAAAATCAAGTGGCTTATTGTGTCAGATATTTGACAAACCGGCAAAATTTCGTTGAACAAAATGTTGATAAATAACAGGTTTTGTGCAATTTTATACTTTATAGTTGATTGTGCTTTTCATTATTTTTGGGCAATTATTAGATTCTGATAACTGAAGCGGCATTTCACAAAATGTTGTTGTTGGAATGTGATGATATGGGGAACCTCTGATCGGATTGAGTACCTGTAATTCCTGCTGGCCTTTTCCGGTCGACTTCGCCTCATAATTATGGAATCTTACTCTTAGTCTTACTCTTAGTAATTCTATGCATGCATACTAGTACAGTTATGTTGATGGGGTCATTGTCACAAGGCATCGATCACAAATGTAGCCAGCTTTTCTATGGCGATCACATTTGTAGCCAGCTTTTCATATTCAGGCTTGCCTCAATGAACACGATCAGGTTTATCTCATTTTTCTGAGTTGATGGATAAACAACAACTTGAATTTTCTTTTGATATTAATTGATCTATTCTAATAACCCAAGGTTTCCCATCAATGTCATTGGAATGCTCAAATTATATTCCTATATAAGTAGATAAACGAAGTCCGTTTTGGAACATGACGTCGATATTTTAGTCACGAACGTGAAGATGTCATATTTCGCGCCATATAAACCATGGAATTAGAAAAACTGGCTACGAATGTGATCCCGATTAAAAAAGCTGGCTACATTTGTGATCCATTTAAAAAGCTGGCGGCGAATGTGACCGGAGCCTTGTGACAATGACCCCATCGGCTACAGTTATTCTAAAGAACGCCCTGTAAATGTGCTAATAATATACTAGTACCACTAACACAATTTTTTTAGGGTGTTACGTAGAGATGGGCGGTATTGAAATTTTAAGCTTGGTATCGGTATCGGTAAATTTTCGTCGATTTACCGCGGTATCGGTACGGTAATCGGTATTGCTATTAAATTACAAAACCAGAGCAGAAATTCCCGGTAACTCAAGTTTTTAACTGAACAATATACATGAAAATATGCCCACGGATTTACTACATTCGCGACAACAGCTAAATGAGGAACACAATGACCTACACAATTATTCAATTAAGTGATATTCACACATCTCTTTGATCATTTACATGTACACGCAAGCCGTCGCACCGCTTTTGAAAAGAATACGATATTGCATAATTGCATGGCTACAATATATATACGTGTCAATTTCGTCACATTTTCGCGTGTGAATAGAATTGTGAGTAGTGATCACAAATCCCAATCAATAGCCGCAACGCCGAAATAAATCTTAGAATTTAATCAATTGATGGATCTGTTCTATTTTTAGAAAGTGAAAGTAGATTTGATTCACTGTATAAATGAAATCGGACCTTATTTCTGTTTATGCCGCTTGCATTGTCGGTGTCTTTGAAGTCGCCAAAGCCACATGCTATATGGACTGCCACCACCTGAGTATTACACAGTGACAGTCAGTGTGGCATTGTCGACGTTACAATGTAGCATTAAGTCACAGCACTGCGTCTTTGATACACTGTGTAGTGTGTATCTATTCTAACAACTGCATTGATTGTTAGGCCCGTAACTAGGTCAGCCATCTGTGAGTGTTTATTCCTTTTGCTCGCTCAAGGCCTGTCAAACTGATGGTCTGATGGATTTGTATAATTCTGAGAGTAATTTTAATTAAAGTACCGAATCAAAACTGTTTACTGAGAAACTTTACTCAATACGAAGACACACAAGTTGGGCAACACATGAATAATTTCAGTACCGAAAATTCGGTATTTTTAGTTTTGATTCGGTACGGTAAATCGGTATTACGCTGATACCGATACCGCACGGTAAATACCGAGTACCGCCCATCTCTAGTGTTACGGTCCAACAGGAATGATTATTAGCCAGATGCCCCAAGGGTTGTTAATCATTTTCGGAGGGCCGTTAATATACCAATAACTTGATTTTGTCGGGCGTTATGGTTTATTAACGGCCCTCCAGAAATGATTAACAGCCCGAGGGTTCATTAAAGGCCCGAGACGAAGTCGAGGGCCTTTAATGGCCCGAGGGCTGTTAATCATTTCTGGAGGGCCGTTAATAAACCATAACGCCCGACAAAATCAAGTTATTACTATTATTACCACTTTCTGAAATGAAGCCCAACTAGAACATAGATGAGTGAGTAGGCAACAATATGTCAAATGAAATACATGTAATAACTCTTTTTTTCAAAACGATCACAATTCAAACCATGTGTCGTCTGTTCGTTGTCAAACAAATTGTCACGTGACTAATTATATTATTTACCACGAAAATAGGGACATATCTAACGAAAATTCAGTCAGAAATCTAATTTATTCCATTTGTTAGGCAACACTTACTTGTTGTTGGTCTGTTATTACATCATTTACATCTACTACAGTAAAATTTCAGTTTTATTCGTAATAATATACTATAAACTTGTTTTAACAGAAATTCCGAAATCCTAAATAAGGTTGCGTTCGATTGGATTTCTAGCAAATCGCAAACCGGATGCGGGCCGTTAATATCGTTAACGGCCCGCATCCGGTTTGATGCCGGGCGTTATGGCTTTTACCGTTCGGGTAAAATACTGTTAATCTACTAGAGAACGCCCTCTAAAGTGGTAATAATATACCAATAACTTGATTTTGGAGGGCGTTATGGTTTATTAATGGCCCAACAGAAATGATTAACAGCCCGAGGGGTTCATTAAAGGCCCGAGACAAAATCAATTATTACCACTCTCTGAAATGAAACCCAACTAGAACATAGATGAGTGAGTACTGAGTAAGCAGCAATATGTCAACTGAAATAATAACTCTTTTAACAATTCAAACCATGTGTCGTCTGTTTGTTGTCAAACAAATTGTCACGTGACTAATTAATATTATTACCACTTTATAGGGCGTTCTCTAGGCCATTGATAATGTTTTTCGGGGCGTTCCAAATAGCGTATTGTTACCAAAACAGCGGGCCGATAATGAGAAGCCTAGTTCATTATCGGCCCGTCGCCCGGAAACTAGATCTCGTTTATTATCGCGTGAGTTACGTCCCTTCAACTTCCGATCTGGCGTGTTTATTTCAAGAAAATAATGGGAAGATGTATCCGATTTTCCCTACACTATAGTGGTTTTATGATTGGAATTCACGCTATATGATTATATTATTGTATAAAGCGTAAGTATGCATTAATAATTATACCCCCTTTAAAAAAAAAAGGGGGGTATACTGTTTTGCACCTGTCCGTCCGTCTGTGCATCCGTCCGTCCGTACTAGTATGTCTAGCCGTCCGTCCGATGTCTGTTCATGTCATAACTTGAACAATAGTGCTTGAATCTCAATGAAATTTGGTATGGATGTTCACTACTATGAGGGCATTCAATAGAGGGTTCCGTCGTTTTGTTCGGATTTTCCATTCTAGAGTTATTCATCTTTGTTTATCTGGAAATGTTGGCTTTTTGGTCTGTCTGGTGTCTGTTCATGTCGTAACTTCAACAGTTGTGCTGGGATCTCAATGAAATTTGGTATGGATGTTCACAACTATGAGGGCATCCAATGGAGGGTTCCATCGTTTTGTTCGGATTTTCCATTCTAGAGTTATTCATCTTTGTTTATCTGGAAATGTTGGCTTTTCGGTCCGTCTGGTGTCTATTCATGTCGTAACTTCAACAGTTGTGCTGGAATCTCAATGAAATTTGGTATGGATGTTCACCACAGTGAGGACATTCAATAGAGGGTTCCATTGTTCTGTTTGGCTTTTCCATTCTAGAGTTATTCAAGTTCGTTTATCTGGACATGTTGGCTGTTTGGTCCATCTGATGTCTGTTCAGGTCATAACTTGAACAGTAATGCTCGGATCTCAATGAAATTTTTTATGGATGTTCACCACTATGAGGACATTTAATGGCATATTCAACTGTTTTGTTTTGTTTTTTGTGCTATAGTTATTCATCTTCGTTTATATGAAAATGCTGATTTTTGGGTCTATCTGTCTGAGTATAGAAGTCATAAGTTATAGATATGCCCACACTAGGCGGTATGCCACAGTCCATCTCTTGTTTTAGCTGTCAACCTCTCTTTCGTCCAGATGCTGGTTTTTTCCCTGTCCTATTTTCGAGACTCCGTGTCAGCTGACAAGTCAAATGATATCAAATTTAAATGTTCTTGAAAATATTTCTCTCTTAATCTACTTCATTATTTCACTGAATCCTCAAAAGGGTCAAATGTCCAAAACTGTGGTAATAATAGTAATAACATGATTTCATCGGGCATTATGGTTTATTAACTGCCCTCTGGAATGATTAACAGCCCTCGGGCCTATTAGCGTCCCTCGACTTCGTCTCGGGCCGCTAATAGGCCTTGGGCTCTTAATCATTTCAGCCGGGCCGTTAATAAACCATAACGCCCTCAAAAATCATATTGTTTATATATTATTTAACACGAAAATAGGGCCATATCTAAGGAAAATTCAGTCAGAAATTTAAATTATTCCATTTGTTAGATAACACTTACTCACATTGAATGTGTTGGCGGTCTGTTATTACATCTACTACAGTAAAATATCATTTTTATTCGTAATAATATACTATAATCTTGTTTTAACAGAAATTCTGAATTCATAAATTAGGTTGCGTTTGATTAGATTCCTAGAAAATCGCAACCCGGAAGCGGGCCATAAATATTGTTAACGCATAACTTCCGGTATGATGCTGGGCGTTATTGCTTTTTACCGTTCGGGTAAAATACTGTTAATCTATTAGAGAATGCCCTCTAAAGTGGTAATAATAAACTATGATGCCCATCAAAATCGTATTATTACCACTGGATTGCTGATGAAATTCATTACATACTAGTACTTCCTTGTTCATATTGATGGCATTTCTTTGTTCACAACTGTATCTGTATTCAAGTTGTTACATCCAACAAGCATTATTGGCATGATAGGAGATTGTTATACCCCCACTTTCGAAGAAAATGGGGGGTATACTGGATTGACTGCGTCTGTCCGTCCGTCACGCTTTCTCCGTCGAGCCGTGCGTCCGTCCGTCCAACCTCATAACTCGAACAACTATGAACCGATTTCAATAATTTTTTGTATGCAATCTTCTTGGGACTGCCTCTCCGCATGATGCTAATTGCGGTTCGGTCCGACTTTTTTTTTTAAAGTTACGCCTCATTTTTGACTTTGAAAATTCTGTCCGACTTTAATAACATTAACAAATATGAACCGATTTCAATAATTTTTGGTATACATGCTTCTCACAATACCCTCTCTACATGATGCCGCTAGGGATTGGCTCAGACTGTTTTTTATGTTTACCCATACTATAGTATGGTAAACATAGTGTCGTTGTCCGGATTGACCACTCGTCGTTAGTCCGTCCGTCTGTCTGTCTGTAGACACTTTACGCATGGTGCGATAACTGAAATATTTTCTATCTGATCGGAACAATATTTGGTATGTAAGTTTCTCGGCCCAAAATACAGATCAAGTTCGAATATGGATTTGATCGGAGTTTTATTTACGGAGTTATGGCCCTTTTTCGACCTAGAATTCACAAATTCTATGATAACTAAAAAAAAAATGATCTGATCAGAACTGATCAGAACCAAATTTGGTATGTCAGTTTCTCCACCTAACATACAGTTCGAGATCGAATATGGGTTTGATCAGATTATTTTTAATGGAGTTATGGCCATTTGACATAGAATTCATGCATGCTTCAATAAATCTACTAGTTTTCATCTGATAGGAACCAAATTTGGTATGTGTGTTTGTCAACTCAAAATACAGATCGAGTTTGAATATGGGTCAGATCCTGTTTTTTATACCAGAGTTATGGCCCCGTTTTAACTTAGAATTGAACAGATTTGAGATTTGCTGACAATATATAACCAGAAGCAGCTTATAATTAACTGTGGTATCTGTGAGAAAGAGACTAGAGTTAAACTCTATTATTGATAATGAAATCTGATACTCACTGCTGCTAGCCATCTGTTGTTTATTGCATTTCCTTAGTGTGTGGACCCTGTTGGCTCAGGACTCCCAGGCAGCTCTCTGTCAGATTTAGCCTATCAATGCATTGTTCAAGTGACACACAGTCGCCTAATTTTATAGAGTTAAATTGTTAACCCTGGTCATCAATTTTATGCTTTTGTATATTTTTCATGTAATCATTCTCCTATTATATCCCATTCACTTGTACAGAATGGACTTTTGTAGTTAAAATGAACCCTTCTCAACATTCCTGATACTTAATAGAAATACCTTTCATCTGATATATCTCATTATATTGAGATGTATGTAAATTTGGTATGTCAGTACATAATGCGATAACTCAAACATTTTCTATCCGATCGAAACCAAATATTGTATGTGGGTTTCATCGAGTTTGAATTTTGTTTGATCCAAGATTTTGTTACATAGTTATGGCCCTTTTTCCACTTAGAATTAACACATTCTGCCATAACTCAAACATTTTTATCTGATTGGAACCAAATTTGGTATGTGAGTTTCACAGCCCAAAATACTGAGCGAGTTCAAATATGGGTTTGATCCGATTTATTTTGAAGGAGTTGTGACCCTTTTTCGAAAGAAAAAAATTGAAGAGAAAAAAATATCTTTTTAACTTTTATAATAATAATAAAAAAAATGTCATTGACTCTTTCATTTGTTTTCATTTAGATATTGATGATTATGATACAAGTTGAGAAAAAGGTTCCCAATGTGTCCCTTTAATTTTTTTAAATAATAAAACAAAACAAAAATTAAGTTAAAAAAATTTGAAAAACTAACATCATTATATTTCTGCCAAGGGTACCCCGAATCACCACACTAAATTTGTTTAAATCTGTCCAAAATCTTGTGTTATGTACTGGTAAATCTGTTTGGAGCAACATTAAATCCAATTCACCAATTCCATCCCATGCCTTTGGAGTATTATTTTCTGATGTCTCTATCTTCAGATGGTCTGAGGTCATTATAATTGTTATTGGTTTAATAGAGAGGTCAGTGTTCAACATAAACAATTCCTGTGACTTGTTGACAGCTCTGCTATATGATTGATATTAATGGGTCAACAGTGAGGCGGCTTATCTGTATACTATATTGTTGGTAGAATTTGACACATTATTATTGTAAACTTAACATAAGTATTCCATGTCCAGGTCACACCTTTCACATTTAACCCAAGGCTGTGGTGGCTTAGCATTACAGATCCTGTACTAGTGCATTCTCTTTTATAAATGCCAGTGACCCATAAATTCCAATAGTTTTTGTTATGTACATGTACATTTGTCTATAATAGTACATAACAGTATACTCTATAATTCAACACCAAAACTCTCATTTATGATTCCAAGCATAGTAAATGTTTATCGCCAAGGGATGGGTTAACATCTGCCGATCGTGATCGGCCTCTCGTCATAATATTACACTTCATTTTCGACTTATTTTGACTTAGAACATTCTGTCCGACTTAATAACTTTAACAAATATGAACCCATTTGAATAATTTTTTCTGTACAAGCTTCTTGTGACACCATATCGATATTATTAGTTCGAAAAAAAAAAAATTCTTTAAAGTTACAAATCTTTTTTGTTGGGTTTACGGATAATGCGGGTTGAATTTGCCACGGTGGGGGTATGTTAGCACTCGAGTGCACACCTCTTGTTGAATTTGAAATGAGTGATAAATAAGTCAAAACACACTTATCTGCCAATACTTGGACACAAATTTGTAGACATTCAAAATTGCAAATTTGGAATACTCAGGCCTGGAAATCTTGTGAGAGCATTTTCATCCCACGTGTACCGCTCTCGCAACTTTTAACTGGCGTAAGCGATTTTTAACCTGCAAATATTTTATGAACCCACTACCGGTAGTTCAAGTTCAAGTCAACTAGTATTTCACGCTTTTGAATAGTTAGAGACAAAGTCACAACATCGTGGTCCTTTGATTTAGCTTGAAAGTAGGGTCCTGCGAATTGGAGATTTTGATCGAATCGAATCGAGTCGACAAAATCGAATCGAATATCGAATCGAATCATACCTGTGTGTTGCATTCTCAATTAGGCATTTAATGTCAATGACTAGACGATTTGTAAAACGTTCTATGAACTTTCATGAAGTTCCATCATAACTTATGTGGCGATCAACCGTCGTTCCTGATACTATTAACTTCAATTGAGAATTGTCGAGAGAAAAAAAAAACATTAAAACGTCCATGCGGTCGTCACGACGATTAAATATATAACCACTAAACGGATTATCGGAATTAAAATCACGCACAATTTTTAGAGTTTGCATGTACATGCACAATTACAAATCGCCACTGGGAAACACCCGTTGTTATAAACTTGAAGATGCAACAACAGTCGCAGGGTAGCCTGTTTATGTAGTGCTGGATGCTTAGATGGGTCGTTGTCCAAGACGCTTGCGATTTATATACCATGTTGCATTCATTACGCGTGTAAGTTCCAGCACTGCATGCAGCTTTTATCATGTTTAAAATAAACATGAATAACGGACGACAAATTGTCAAGTTTCAAGCAACGCTCCGAAACTGAAAGTCAACTTCAAAAGAAAACACCGCCCACATGCACTTTTCGACGCCGGGAACACGTGTTGTTTACATTCTCAGCGATATTACATAACGTGGAACCTGAGACATATAGTCGGCGGATAACGCTAGTGGTTGCTCAGTCTCATCGCTATTCTAATTTACGTGCGTCGTCGGTCCATCGGCGATCTCCGAGCTTTTGGCTACCACGATCAAAGCTAGAATTCAGATGTATTTAGTCGTCCTATATTGGCTAATTACTGGCTATACTTATATTTAATATCATGCGAACGTTCGCGATGTACAATAAGACTTATAAGCTGCATATATTCATAATTTTCGGGAATGATATGGCACAGAAACAGCTAAGATCGACCTGTGTACTTGTCCATGAACAGCCTACTTTTTATATGTTTGTATATTCGAAATTTCGAGTTGGAAATTTCGAATCGAATTTGACTTTTGAATCTCGAATCGAATATCGAATATTCGCAGGACCCTACTTGAAAGGGAATCTCGCAGAGAAAATGACAATAAGTAATCATGATCACTCAAAGAATCAGTTACACTGTAGTAAATAAAGTTGATTGCTATAAAGTATTCCTGAATAATGCTGATGTAATTTGCATTTGATGTTGCCACACAGTGCTGTGGGTGATAGATACAGATAAGTGTAAAAATAAATGCCATGTTCAACAAGACGCAAAATAAGCGCACGTTTACAGCGATTGATCAACTCAAAATCACAATATTTCTTTGAAAGTTATAGATACATGTATTAAGAGTTCAATTGTATTAACCCAAACAATCAATCGGTAGTTTTATTTTGTTAAAAATGGCCCATCACATGCTTCCGGAATCAGATACGTAATATATAAAGTTCTGTTACAACTATTTGCATTATGTTTAAAGATACAGTAAGCGTTGGCGGTGGGCATTTCTGTTAAAATAGTCACATCCATTAAAACTGCCGTAAACAGATTCAAGTATATAATATTGTAGACAAATGTTGTTTTTATACCAATCATAAATATTGTGTAAATTGCATGTTATTGTCATGTTAGTACTCTTTGTTATGTAAACAAACGCCATGTTATGTAAAAGCAAAACTCACCTGTTATTGATAACCTGGATGGATACAAATTAGTATCACTGTCCTCCGGTTTGTAGCACCGGCCACCAGTTTCCATCTTCCAATCGTAACACCCACAAAAATGGTAACAGCTGTCATCTCGCGGTGATTTTGTAGTACTCAATAGCCACGTATTAAATTGGAAGTTTTCTATGAGACCTCGACTCGATTTTTGACTGTCGATTAGTCGACTATGAAAAACCCTAGTCATTTCAACACTATCTAAGTTAAAAAGTGTTATTCACGGGCCTAACTACATGTAACTCATTTCTAATATTTATTTTTTTTGCAGTTTGAGGATGCGGGCCAGGCAAAGTTCAGTTGACTCATTTCCAATCTTCATTTTTTTCAGTTCGAGGATGCAGGCCAGGCAAATCAGTTCAGATGACAGAAAGTGAAGTGAGAGCCTTATGTTTGAAATCAAGAGAGATATTTCTCAGTCAGCCAATCCTGCTCGAATTGGAAGCACCTTTGAAAATATGTGGTATGTTTGAAAATATCAACTCTTGCAGTCTGGCTTTAACACGTGAATTATCCTGTACATCCTGTAATTGAATGGGAGTTGGCAGTCAACATGTTAATGGCTTACATATATTTTTGTATCATTGTCAGTTATACAGTAAAATCTGTCCTGTGAGAAAATAGTCATTGAGGTCCAAAAACAAATTTGGTATGTTAGGTTTACTAGCACAAACTACAGGTCAAGTTCAAACTAAGTCTGAACTGAAATTTGGTAAGTGAGTTTACTTAAGCTCAAAATACAGGTCAAGTTCAAATTTGGGTTCCACCCACCAATTTTCATGAGGGTTACGGCCCTTTGTTGGAATTACCTCGGGCATATTTTGCCACACCCTAGTAATGTTGTTTCTCTTGTAGGTGACATACACGGACAGTATACAGATTTACTCAGACTGTTTGAGTACGGTGGATTTCCTCCGGAATCTAATTATCTCTTCCTCGGAGATTACGTAGATAGAGGGAAACAATCCCTGGAGACTATCTGTTTACTTCTCGCTTATAAAATCAAATACCCAGAGAATTTCTTCATGTTGCGGGGAAATCATGAGTGTGCTAGTATCAACAGGATCTATGGTTTTTATGACGAATGTGAGTACATTATACCAGCCCTGGGAATTAAAGGTACTCAACCCGTAAAGAGGGTCCCCATCTCAACAGATTCCAACAACAACAATCCGATCAGAGGGTCCTATATTACTATTTCTTTGGCTTTGGGGGTAAAAAATATTTGATTCGAGTCGAGGAACCCATCAAACAAAGCTCAGAGTTATTAGATATTGATTTTTGAAAATTCTTATGTTCTCGAGATGAGTACTTATAACTGCCGTCAATTTGGTAACATGCTCGAGATTTTACGCCAAAATTCTATTCAAACAGACAAGGATGGATAACTCTATAATCAAGTGGTAATAATTGACTACGTACTGGGCCAGAAAGAATTCCCGATAATGAAAAATAATAGATTTCTAAAATCGATATCTAACAAATCTGAGCTTTGATGGGTGACTTCCTCGACTCGAATCAAATATTTTTGACCCCCGAAGCCATTGAAATAGTAATTGAGAGGAGTTTTATCGGGTTGAGTACCTTTAAGGACAATTTTCCTAGGCAATATTTTTGCCTAAGTGAAAGAAATCAGCCTAGGCAAAAGCAGATTTTACCAAGGCAATTTTTCAACAATATTGCCATCTCAAATCAATATGATTCAATAATAACCTGAAATGCTTAGTTATTTTGGGGAACATCATTTCCAGGCCCTACTCAGTAACTCAACATATATGTACAATTCCACAAATCATCTCCAAAAACAAGTGACCTTATACCGGGTAGCTAGTAAATGGCCAAGTGCCATGGAAACAACTGTAGGACAATATATGTAATGAGTGATTTCAGGTAGTCATTTTGGCTGAAAAGGTTCTATTTCTGATAGACACAAATCAATATTAGTAACCCAATTAACTTGTTTTACCTAGGCAACATTATTGCCTAGGCAAACTGATTTTACCTCTGCTTTTACCTAGGCATTGCCTAGGATAATTCCCAGGGCTGTTATATGTGAGTACATTATACTTTATGACGAATGTGAGTACATTATACTTTAAGACGAATGTGAGTACATTATACTTTATGAAGAATGTGAGTACATTATACTTTATGACGAATGTGAGTACATTATACTTTATGATGAATGTGAGTACATTATACTTTATGATGAATGTGAGTACATTATACTTTATGATGAATGTGAGTACATTATACTTTATGACGAATGTGAGTACATTATACTTTATGACGAATGTGAGTACATTATACTTTATGACGAATGTGAGTACATTATACTTTATGACGAATGTGAGTACATTATACTTGAATGTGAGTACATTATACTTTATGATGAATGTGAGTACATTATACTTTATGATGAATGTGAGTACATTATACTTGAATGTGAGTACATTATACTTTATGACGAATGTGAGTACATTATACTTTATGACGAATGTGAGTACATTATACTTGAATGTGAGTACATTATACTTTATGATGAATGTGAGTACATTATACTTTATGATGAATGTGAGTACATTATACTTGAATGTGAGTACATTATACTTTATGATGAATGTGAGTACATTATACTTTATGACGAATGTGAGTACATTATACTTTATGACGAATGTGAGTACATTATACTTTATGATGAATGTGAGTACATTATACTTTATGACGAATGTGAGTACATTATACTTTATGACGAATGTGAGTACATTATACTTTATGACGAATGTGAGTACATTATACTTTATGACGAATGTGAGTACATTATACTTTATGACGAATGTGAGTACATTATACTTTATGACGAATGTGAGTACATTATACTTTATGATGAATGTGAGTACATTATACTTTATGATGAATGTGAGTACGTTATACTTTATGATGAATGTGAGTACATTATACTTTATGACGAATGTGAGTACATTATACTTTATGACGAATGTGAGTACATTATACTTTATGACGAATGTGAGTACATTATACTTTATGACGAATGTGAGTACATTATACTTTATGACGAATGTGAGTACATTATACTTTATGATGAATGTGAGTACATTATACTTTATGATGAATGTGAGTACATTATACTTTATGACGAATGTGAGTACATTATACTTTATGACGAATGTGAGTACATTATAATTTATGATGAATGTGAGTACATTATACTTTATGATGAATGTGAGTACATTATACTTTATGACGAATGTGAGTACATTATACTTTATGACGAATGTGAGTACATTATACTTTATAATGAATGTGAGTACATTATACTTTATGATGAATGTGAGTACATTATACTTTATGACGAATGTGAGTACATTATACTTTATGACGAATGTGAGTACATTATACTTTATGTCGAATGTGAGTACATTATACTTTATGACGAATGTGAGTACATTATACTTTATGACGAATGTGAGTACATTATACTTTATGACGAATGTGAGTACATTATACTTTATGACGAATGTGAGTACATTATACTTTATGATGAATGTGAGTACATTATACTTTATGACGAATGTGAGTACATTATACTTTATGACGAATGTGAGTACATTATACTTTATGACGAATGTGAGTACATTATACTTTATGACGAATGTGAGTACATTATACTTTATGACGAATGTGAGTACATTATACTTTATGATGAATGTGAGTACATTATACTTTATGATGAATGTGAGTACATTATACTTTATGACGAATGTGAGTACATTATACTTTATGACGAATGTGAGTACATTATACTTTATGACGAATGTGTGTACATTATACTTTATGACGAATGTGAGTACATTATACTTTATGATGAATGTGAGTACATTATACTTTATGATGAATGTGAGTACATTATACTTTATGACGAATGTGAGTACATTATACTTGAATGTGAGTACATTATACTTTATGACGAATGTGAGTACATTATACTTGAATGTGAGTACATTATACTTATGATGAATGTGAGTACATTATACTTTTGAATAGTGCTGGGTTGGTATTTTGATATACCAATTATAATCGGTAAGAATTTCAATACCGTCTCCATTAACATTGATTTTGTTTTTAATCGGTACACAGATGTCACTGTATAATTGTGGTTTGCATGGATATTTTGAAGGTAAAACCCCATATTACTGCTCAACAATAATCGTAGTCGAGGATAATTTGATTTCTTTGTACTGTTTACCAGTAGAGTTAATTTTAGTTAAGTCATAAACGTGGATCTTCGAAATGACCACAAGATGGGAGTCATCTAACCATCTTGGATTTTACTCTTTGCATGACTAAATCCTTTAGCACACCTGCAGACCACATCTCTAATCCGTTCATCACCAAACTTCATATTGACCTTCAGGGTGTCCATTAAATGGGAACTATCAAATTTTTTTGAATTTCATTGGAAAACATGCGTATTTAAAGCATATTTGTGAGCAGCCTTTAGAAGAAATTTTACGCTAACATTAAGTTGTTGGTTTCACTTGAAATAAATGAGATTCTGATTATTATATGCTGTATGTCCAGATCCTTTTTACAGTGTGTGTTTTTGATTAATTTAGATGTACAGTTGACTATATATTTAAGCGGTTTACCTATGTATGTATCATTTATATATTTCTTTCGTTTGGCAGGCAAAAGGCGGTTTAATGTTAAACTATGGAAAACATTCACAGATTGTTTCAACTGTTTGCCTATAGCGGCAATAATAGATGAAAAGATATTCTGTTGTCATGGCGGTGAGTTCATTTCAGATATTCTAATCCCAGACCATCAAGCCTGCAAATAGTGTGTCTGTCATTAGCAGAATGAGGTTCCCAGAGGGTGAATTTAGTGATGCTATCCTGCACAGTGGGCTAGCATCACCAAATTCAACCTCTGGTGACCTCATTCTGTTTTGGCCTCATCTTTTGGGAAGTATCTATAGTCTCAAATTAACATTGTTTTTAGTTACTTTTTCCCTTTTGGGAAGTTTGTATATGCCCTAATTTGCCGAAGATAAAATGCATAATCGAGGTGACTAATAGGTGAACTTCACCAACTTCAACTGTGGAACTTCAATCGGATTGTAGGTCTCCCATAGCAGTTGAGGCCTAAGCAGAATCAGGTTCCCAGAGGGTGAATTTGGTGATGCTAGCCTGCTGTGTAGGATAGCGTCACTGAATTTACCATCTGAGACCTCATTCTGCAAATATCATACACTATTTCCAGGCCTGTTCTTGGGAGCCAGTATTGTATCAAAATTAACATAACTTATAATGGATGCGATTCACTTCCAATTGTGTACATTATATCAATTTTCTGGTCATATTATAACCATTGTAACACGTACTACGCTGTACCTGTATATGTCTTATCGATGATTTGGTACTGAAAATCTATGTGTTTTGAGAATATCCTTCAGTTTTCACACCCCTACTTTTATTTCCTCCAAACTCGTATTTGATTCTGGGATATGTTCCATCCCATACTCCCCCCATACTTCATTGAATGAACCAAATGTCAGTACATAATAAGCATTGATTGAAGTTGTTATTTTGTATGTTGTTGTTGTAACTGGAGGTATGGAACACTTAGTACATCTTTAATTTGATTGTTATTACAGGACTCTCACCAGACTTACAATCTATGGAACAGATCAGAAGAATAATGCGGCCTACAGATGTTCCAGACACAGGTAATATATGTTTATGATTTAAACATATGTTATTTGTAAAATAGAACACAAAGACTGGGGGAAATGGAGGACAAGATCTTGAAACTTTTCTGTAATTCATTGATAAGAGTCTAGTAAATAATTTTTTTGCCAGGTTTGCTGTGTGATCTGTTATGGTCTGACCCTGTGACCCAGACAAAGATATTTCAGGTGGGGAGAAAACGATAAGGCGCATGTCTTTATAACCAAGGTCCGCTATTAACATTATTCTAAATAAATATTTCTTTTACCAGGTTTGCTGTGTGATCTGTTGTGGTCTGACCCCGACAAAGATGTTTCAGGTTGGGGTGAAAACGATAGGGGCGTGTCTTTCACATTCGGATCAGATGTCGTCAGCAAATTTTTGAATCGACATGATTTAGATTTGATCTGTCGTGCTCATCAGGTAGGTATATGAGTTTAACCCTTTGTATACTGTAGTGATGTAACGATACAGGGGTTATCGGTAATAGCCGATAGCCGATATTTAAAAAAAAAATATCTGCCGATCCGATACAGATACCGATACGTCTTGTATGTGAAAAAAGCTTGGAAGAAACAGAACAAATTTCCGTATCAATTTGAATTTGTCTTTTAAATTGCAAAGTATAAACGGCAAAGAACGGATACCCTGGTCGCAAAAACGATTTAGCTTACATTCCCCAAATCCTGGCAAAACGATTTAACATTCTGTTGCATTCAATTGATTCAAAATGAAAAGATTCCTCAATATTTGTTTGATTCCGAAGTTAAACTTGCATTTTTAATAACACCCGCAATGTACCGCATAGATTGTTGACATTTTCTTTGCCCATGTCTTGACGGCAGATACAAATCCCGCCCATCGAGCACTCTGATTGGATCGGATGGTTCCATCAAACAAAAGTATGTCACCTCTATCTGCAGTCATCGTAGACCAGAACGTCAATCAATTTGAATCAAAGGCACTTTAAACACACCCGGTTAAACATTGTTAACACGTGATGTTTCTGGTCTCGGGCAGACAATGATACATTGTCGCAAGTTTCCAGGCCTCGGTGATTTAGCGTTTGATGTACCGCCAAACAGTGGCAAACTTAATATTTTTTGACTGTGACGTCAAACAATTCACACACACCTGATCCCCGGCACATTGTGACCTCACGTTAACCCTTGTATTTTGCACTGAACAGGACTCAACAAGATCTCAACATGACAGTTGTGCTACACTCTGCACTCCCGCGTAATTGTAATTGTATACAATTTTTGTTTTAACTTTTAATTATTAAACGCAGGGAACTACGGTACGTAATTACGGTAATTGAAATGTGTATTTGGGTCATGAGTGTACCAGCAGTCTCAAGTGACCAAGTCAATGTTGTTATGATGTCATGATGGGTACAGCACCGTGTGTGAGGGCGGTCTGACCTGTGCGTAAAATAGTCGCTACTAGTATTGTTCTGGAAATTCCCGTCATTCATTTAATATCAAAGTAGGAATTGGTTTCACAACGTTCACAAAGGACGCGACATGTATCGGTTGACGATATCGGTCGGAAGAGACTAACTTTTGCCGATACCGATATCTTGCCGATATCATATATATCGGCCCGATCCGATAACCGATACCGATAATCGGTACATCACTATTATACTGAATACTCATTGATGAGTAGTTCCATTAGGAAATGTTCAGATAATAAGTTTAACATTTGTTGAACTTATTATCTGAACATTTCCCACCAATGAATCATTCAGTCCTTCGATTTTGAAAAATGCAGGTATGCTGTTTAATGTGTGCCTCAGTTTGGATCCAGGCTCTCAATTTTGCTTTGGTGCACCTAATGCGAAATATAACATATAACCGATGCATGCGCATGTAAAACTGCACAAATTTAAATATAAGTAAGGTATATCATCATTACAGAATATCTTTAACAGTTATATATTATGTGTATCTGAGGGGGTGACATAGTCAGGCTAGACTGTCTTTCTGTCACCCCCTTAACAACAAGTATATGCTATGGTGGGCAGTCAAATGTTCTTGTATAATGCATGGCTATAGGTCCAACATAATAATTGAATACATTGAACATTGATAACATGAAATAACTGGATAGACAAATGAAATTTTTGAGAAATAAAAATGGATATTTGCTAATTTCACCAGTATTAACTATGGGCTGTATCTCATCTTCATAGTTATACTCCCCGCAACAAGTTGTGGGGGTATACTGTAATCCGCTTGTCCGTCTGTATGTTCGATCGTCCGTACATGGACACAAATTTTTTCCGAGCTTTTATTCCTACATTTTTTTGGTAAATGTTTTTGAAACTTGGCACTTATATTTAGTACCATGGGAACCTGTGCACCTGCGATTATGAGGTCGCTCCGACTTTTTTTTGTGGAGTTATCCCCATATTTCCGCTAAAGGAAGCCGTTCACACTGAACTATATGGATAGATGTCCTGCGTTTGTAAAACCATAGTAGAAAAGGGGTTAACTTTTTGTGTGTGGTCGCCTACGGTACCTCGCGGTCTTGCCCGGATTAGTCACGCATGCGCAGTCCCAATATAACCGACGGAATCCGCCAGTTTATTTTCTGCTACCAAAGAGAGAAGTCATAAGGGAGTATTGTTCCGAATTTGTCGTTTAACAACTAGACAACAAATTCAATTTATCGATACAATAATTACTGGTCGCCTACGCGTTCGTTTTAGAATTATCGTTTCGAATTCACGGACCGTTTCGCTTCAAAACATACAATTGTTCCGTGTTTTCGAATAGGCGGCGGACTTAATATTTTTCGAATCTGAAAATCGACATTTCGCCATAATCAGCCGCCATTTCAAGGCCTTACGAGGCGCATAGACTATTGTGAACAATTCATCTATGTAATTATTATAGAACCTATAAGGTATGATATAATTTGTCAGATATAAAAAATGCCACGTGTTTGTTACCGGAAGTCTCCTAATTTCGTGGGAATTTATTTACGCGTGGACATTTATTTAGCAATAATCACCATCGATACTGACGCTATTTATCATAATGTTATGAACTACATTCTTTCTCATAATACTTTGTTGTTTTATGGCTCAATACAACTGATCCAGATGTGTTGGTCACATTTGAACTTAAAAGTTTATTACAATTTACATCTGGGTTTATCACTTCAATGTAAAAACAGTAGTGTCATTATTCCTTTAATAAATTGACAGAGATTGATATTGGACAAGTGTTATAATTATGTTCATGGTTTGATTCTCGTAACGGAGCATCACCTTCAATGTAACAATCTCAGCCATGTGCTAGCGGACCGGGGATTGCACCCTGGTCAGGGTCTTCTGACAGAAATCAGAACTAGGTCCGATACCAAGTTTGTCAGGCTAACAAGTCCCATTTGAGATTACTGAATAAAATCTGAATGCAAATGCCGATTTTCCCCATTACAACACTTGTTCAGGTATGTTGTCGTGGGTGCACTACGCTGCACATGTACACACCTAGGTGTGTGCATGTTACAGAACACTACTGGAGTCGCTAGATATCATCTAAACAACATGCTTTCACAAAATACTTTGTGTTTTCTGTTTTAATACTGTCACACATGTCTCCTATGATTTAGATGTGTTGGTCGACGCTTGAATTTATCAGACTACAGTTTATCAATATCAGAAAAATAATGACTGTTGTCGTACTACGATTCGTTAGTGTCATTAATTTCAAACAGGGATTGACATCTGACAGGAGTCAGAATTCTGTTGAGTACATGATTCGATTCTCGTACAGTGCTTCAACTTCACTGTCAAAATTTATAACTGCTAGCATTTAATGATTGCAAGCATGACACTAAAATTAATCGTGATGACAGTTTCACTATTGTCTCAATTCCAGATTTTAGTTATTCTGAATTGTATCCAAAAATTAACCCATCCTTTCAAAATTATATGAGTTATTTCACGTACCTAATCATAACAGATTCATTAAAGAGTTCATATTTAGGTACAATCTGTTTTAGAAGAGTGCATTCCCTCCAAAATTTGGCTATTAACTTTATTGCTCGTGCCTCCTCCTGGGCTTGCATTCTAATCCATATAGTTCAGTGTGAACGGCTTCCTTTAGCGGAAATATGATATTTTTAAAAATATAATATATATTTCCTTAAAGAAAGCCTGAACACTGAACTATCATAGGGCCCTCCCATGGCGGTGCCATTCCCAACCCCGCAACTCGCCAATCTCCTGATTGAGTTGAAAATAAACTGGCGAATTCCGTCGGTTATATTGGGACTGCGCATGCGTGACTAATCCGGGCAAGACCGCGAGGTACCGTAGGCGACCACACACAAAAAGTTAACCCCTTTTCTACTATGGTTTTACAAAAGCAGGACATCTATCCATATAGTTCAGTGTTCAGGCTTTCTTTAAGGAAATATATATTATATTTTTAAAAATATCATTTTTCGACTTAGAAAATTTTATGCAGGGGGGTATACCTTAGTCCCACTTGGGACAGGCCCATCTCTAGTTTTATCAGTCATTTCAACTCTATTGTGCTGGGTAAATGTGATAAAGCATGGCTATGAGTTCTATATTTTATCTTCACGATGTTGCTCTGTGTTTTAGGTGGTGGAGGATGGCTATGAATTCTTTGCTAAGCGGCAGCTTGTGACGTTATTTTCTGCGCCTAATTACTGCGGAGAGTTTGACAATGCCGGGGGTATGATGTCTGTTGACGAAACGCTCATGTGCTCCTTCCAGGTGAGATCAAGGTCATTGATTGTTAAAGTTACATGTTTGTCCCCCGAGGAGGACTATAGTAATGACCCTCGTCCGTCCTTCTGTGCGTCGGGGTGTCCGTCCGTCCGATGGACGCATCTTTTGTTCAAGCCTGTATTCCGTCATTTTCCAGTTCTGATGCTTGTTTATAATAATTAGGATTTTATATAGCGATTAACCAGTTATTTGCTCTATAAGATGCTTTTAAACATTACACTGTTAGTTTGATCAGAACATGCTCTGATGCCTACCAGTATGACAAGCTGACTGGTACTTGTTAACTCTTTGAGT
This sequence comes from Siphonodentalium dalli, assembly GCA_032622095.1. Taxonomy (NCBI): domain Eukaryota; kingdom Metazoa; phylum Mollusca; class Scaphopoda; order Gadilida; family Siphonodentaliidae; genus Siphonodentalium; species Siphonodentalium dalli. The sequence goes on from CP136066.1 coordinate 223,067,795, forward strand.
GCCAGGGGCCGATCTCATCGGCCCTAAACCTACAAAATAAGTCTGTTAAGAATATAAGAATGAATTATTAAAATTGTAAAAAATTGTAAAAAAAAAAAATAATAACAAATGATGAAAAATTGTTAGGCCAATACATTCTCTTATATATGCGAGGCGACCTATGGTCGACTCGCATATATAAGAGAATGCATTGGCACAGGGTATATGGGTTGATACAAAAATCGGACCTGGCACTCAAAGGGTTAAGACATGAGTGGTGTGAATCCATCACAATATGAGCAACCTTGTTCAAGGGTCACAACTAGTCACGAGATTTGAACAGTGCACAACTCTACAATAACACTCTGCTTAACTCGAATACCTGGCCACTGTTATAAAACTGAGCAGTCCGCCGGCAAGCATCAAACTCATTGTTGTCGGAGCACTAACCATTGAGTTACCGAACTCCACCTACCATATTATATGTTTATTGGATGTTTAAATGTTTACCAGTATTTATTGCACTCCACCGGCAAGCATTAAACTCATGTCGCTGTCAGCACACTAACCATTGAGTTACCGAACTCCACCTACCATATTATATATTTATTGGATGTTTAAATGTTTACCTGTATTTATTGCATCACTAAAACCCAAACTTTTTTACTTTTTCTTTGTTGGTTATTTTTTAAATCTACAAAGTTCTAATTCTGAATAATTTATTTTATAGTCTCAAATTTATATAAAATTCACATTTTTCCATTCGTCTATTTCAAACGCTCAGAATAAAGTCTTGAAGAATATGGCTTAAATCTGCCATTGACCTTATTATAGATAATGTCTTGATGGAAAATCATATTAATCCTTATATGACTGGAGCTTCCTGAAATTGTGCGAGAACCCTGTGCCAATGCATTCTCTTATATATGCGAGTCAACCATAGGCAGCCTCGCATATATAAGATAATACATTGGCCTAATAATATTTACCTTGACATTGTCTGCCAGTGCATTCTCTTATATATGCGAGGCTCCCTTTGGAAAACTTGTATGTAAGAGAATGCACTGGCACATGATCTTTAATGCTGCACCAGCGCAGCCCCCACCATGAAAGGGTTAACATGTTGACTGCTGACTAACAGTTATCTCGTACTTTTTGCATGTATTTAAATGGCAGTCGACAGTTAACATGTTAAAAAAAATAAAAAAAAATATGTTACTGATCTTTCTTTCATTATTTTTCTACAAGATTCTGAAACCATCAGAAAAGAAAGCCAAATACCAGTATGGCGGACAAAACTCTGGTCGACCAATAACTCCTCCACGGGGGCCACAGAAGAAGAAATGATGAATCGGAACCATTTTGTGAATCCCATCATCATATCTGACAGCATGTGTACGTGCATGATGACACGGTGAAACCACTGATTTTATACTATCTGTGATCTGATATGTTTTTAGCTGCTGAGGTCATTGGTTTGTATGTTGATCGTTCATCTTATATCGTAGGTCAAGTTTCCTTCTTCTACAGATAATATATATGTTCTAGATGCTGGCATAGACGAAGATCCAAGCCATTTCTCGGCTTTTAGGCCATTCAACAAAAATGGAAATCAAGAACAATATTGGTTAATGATACACAGCAAAATAATGGCAAACATAATTTATCATCATAGATTTTTATTCAAGAACATGAGCGCAAGTGGCTTTGTATTTGTATCCAGGTTGGGTGGATAATTGAGAAAATGAAACTTATTCATATGTGAACCATGGCAGCAGACCTGTTCAGCACACTATCAATAAACATTTCATAGAATTTGTTCAATGTGGTATGCTCCGGTGCTGGGGTACCAAACCATAGTTTTAGAACTTTGGAATCACTTTTGAACCACATCATATCCCATACTGACATTCTACATGTCGGAACCTACTGATGTCTTATTTTATTTTGATGTACTCAACACATGCTATCTGGTATGGTTGATCACCCTACATCTCCTGAGAATTAATTTAAATAAAATATACTTTAATAGCAATATAAAGCAACCATAAGTCAATTTAAATATCTAAACATAATGATACAACATCAGACACAGCCTCAGGCATGCAATTTTACCAGATGGCAGGGCATACTGTCTGTTTAACAAACCTGCCATGACAATATTGCACGACAGTAACTCTAGTGGTGATGCCATCACCCCCCGACTTGGGGTGGGGCTACGGTCCCCGATAAGACTACTGGGTGCCGGAAAAGCTTAATTAGTCATCTAAATAAGAAAGCAGAGTTGTCCATTCTGATGCACAACAGCAGTTGGCGACATAATGTGATATAAATTAATGATCTTTCGGAAGTACAAAAAAAAAACTATTTTGTTCCCTGCATGGAATGAAATTTAGGGGCAACAAGTAATCTTTGTCGAACCTGGTTGAATTAATGGTTGAATGGCCTTAACCCTTTACCCAACAAACCGGCCAAAAAACGCCCAAATAAAGCTTCAACAGCCTAAAATATCTTATATGGATATCATTGGAACCGGTTCATTGACCACATTGTGATGGTTACAGTTATGCCCTGTGCCAATGCATTCTCTTATATATGCGAGTCGACCATAGGTCACCTCGCATATATAAGAGAATGCATTGGCCTAAAAAACATTTTTTAACAATTTTTATAATATTTTTCTACATTCTTTGACAATTTTATCATTTTTAATATGTGTTAAGCCAATGCATTCTCTTATATATGCGAGGCGACCTATGGTCGACTCGCATATATAAGAGAATGCATTGGCACAGGGCTGTTCTGTTGGGTAAAGGGTTAATTAATTTACATGGTATAGATGGAACTTCCTCTTTGCAGTGCATATTTCGACTGATATCACTCGCTGGCAAGATGAAGGAAACTTATGCTACAAACAAACCTGGAAATAGTGTCTCTCATTTGCAGAATGAGGAACCCAGAGGGTGAATTTAGTGATGCTATCCCACACAGTTGGCTAGCATCACCAAATTCACCCTCTGGGGACCTCATTCTGCTTAGGCCTCATCTTTTGGGAAGCATCTATAGTCTCAAATTAACATTGTTTTAGTTACGTTTTCCCTTCTGGGAAGTTTCTATATTCCCTAATTTGCAGAAGATAAAATATATGTGTGTGAACATCACCAACTTCAACTGGGGAAATTCAATCTGTTCCTAGGTCTCCCATAGCAGAACTTTGAGGCCTAAGCAGAACGAGGTTCCCAGAGGGTGAATTTGGTGATGCTAGCCCACCATGAGGGGATAGCATCACTAAATTCACCCTCTGGGGACCTCATTCTGCAAATGACATACACACTATTTGCAGGCCTAATTTCGACCGATGTCACTAGCTGACAAGGTGAAGGAAACTTATGCTACAAATAAGGTATTAATTTTGATGTGAAATTTGTGATGTTGGATTTGAAGCTCAATTAACATTTCTGCTTAAGAATAATGGAAGTTAGCTTATCTATCAATATAATTGAATGAGAATAAAGTTAATTTAATGTTAATTCATAGGGACGAATCTCTCAATGCTCATCAATCAGTAGATACAGTTAAGTTCATTGTCCAAATGAGTGACAGGGTTATCAAGATATAAACGATAACGTTCATTTACATCACAGTTTTCAATAACGTTCATTTATAGCATGGCTTTCGGCCCTTGTCTTCTACAGTGCTTCTATATTGAAATGGAAATTACATTATTGGTGTCACACGCTTAACCCTTTCATGACAGGAGCTGCGTTGGTGCCGCATTAAAGATCCTATGCCAGTGCAGTCTCTAATATATGCGAGTCTCCCATAATGAGCCTCCCATATATAAGAGAATGCACTGGCTTACAAGGTCAATGTAAATAGTGTTAGGCCAATTTATTCTCTTGTAGATGCGAGGCTCCCTATGTGAGACTGGCATATATAAGATAATGCACTGGCTTACAAGGTCAATGTAAATAGTTTTAGGCCAATTTATTCTCTAATAGATGCCAGGCTCCCTATGTGAGACTGGTATATATAAGAGAATGCATTGGCAAAGGGTTTTTGCTAAATTTCTGGAAGCTCCAGTCATGGAAGGGTTAATATCAGATGATAATGACAAAAGAAAAACATTATATCAATGCTTTTTCAACCTCATCAGTGAATTTATCATCTCTTGTTAAGTACGTAACACCAAATATGTAATTTCCATTTCGATATACAAACACTGAAGAGGGCCAAATACAAACACTGAAGAGGGCCAAATACAAACACTGAAGAGGGCCAATTATTTATGGCATTAATGTATTTCCAAATGACAGTGCAATCATAACCATTCATTGTGGTTCATTAAATAACATGTTGCCCACTCTCCACCAATTGGAACCAATTAGATCTAAACTGTAATGCTTTAACAAGGATGGTTATAATAACCACATATGACTTCCGACTGCATATATATTCATTATTCTGCATTGTCAATTGTAATTTAATCATAATTTTCTCCTTGGAATCATTGAAATCATTGGAATTTTTTTTCCCACAAATGTTCTCTGTAGCAAAGTAAGAATACTACGCGGTATTCTAACATTTCTCGATCATCTCATTGTTCGTAGGCTTCCAAAGGTAGTTTTGCTGGTGCTTCCCTGTTTTTTTCATATTTCTTGTTGAAAATAGTGCTGTTATGCTCAACATTTGGTCATAAAATTCAGCGTAAACTTGAAATTTTAAACAAATTCACTCACAGGTTGACAGTTTTCTGTATAATTCTTGATAATTCATGTCTTAATTCTTCTATTGTCAGAAACAGCCATCTCAAACTTCTATGTGGCATCATGAAAGGGTTAACTTATTACTGGTGGCATGAAAGGGTTAACTTATTACTGGTGGCGTCATGAAAGGGTTAACTTATTACTGGTGGCATCATGAAAGGGTTAACTTATTACTGGTGGCGTCATGAAAGGGTTAACTTATTACTGGTGGCATCGTGAAAGGGTTAACTTATTACTGGTGGCATCATGAAAGGGTTAACTGATTACTGGTGGCATCATGAAAGGGTTAACTTATTACTGGTGGCATCATGAAAGGGTTAACTTATTACTGGTGGACTGTAAATCACCCTTCTTCTTTGTTATGTTATTTATTTTGTATATTTTTCCTGGTTTTGTAGATAATCAAATACAATATTCCTATCTGCTTACTGGTTCACTGCATATGCTATAAATCACAACATGGTTCAATGATTTAATTTATATCACATAATTATATATTGGGGCCAAAAAAAAAAAGGGTTTTGATTCTCAGACATCACCGCATTGAAAAAAATGGCTCGCATTGGACCATTTTATTTCGATTTTGGATTTCAAAGTTTCACCGTAGTTGAAACCGGTAACACGAAAATAGGAAAATTTTAGGTGAACGACTGTTCAGTTCGCCTGGAGGTTACCTAAAATGAAAATGATGAGAATGAAAAACAGTTCATGCAACAGTTTTCTGTAAGTCTCGCCATCACCGTTTCTCACCTTAATTATTGCTCAATTAAGTCCAAAATTGGACATTTCTAATTATTACTTCAACCAGTTACTCATTGCTAGGTAATAATACCCTTCTGGTAACCTTTGGGTTTCCTTGGCACAAACTAGGCGAAAAAAAATTAGGTTATGCAAAATAATGAAATTTGCAGGCCTGAGGGAAGGTATAATAACCCATGTTTACTATGCCAGTCTATGGACAGAAAAAAATAAATAAAAATAAAACCTGCGCTACCACATTTATTTTCAAAAAATTGCCTGAGAATCAAATATCTTTTCTTTTTTTTGTACTGCTAAGGTTGTGCCGAGGTAACCAATTTTTCCATCCTCCTGGTGCATTTGTGGCCACGATGATGTTAACCCCCTCGACAGGCAATAAATATTTTTAGTGTTAAATCAACATCACGGCTGGACAACAAATTTAATCTCTAAATAGTCACAGTTGGCTATAAATATACCTCTACACTTTTATTGATTTGTACAATTTCTTATTTCTCAACTATAAAATTCATACCTCTACACATGAACTGAATAGAGAGATTCCACTTCTAGCAATTGTACAGATGTAGGGTTTCTACGTCTGTATCATTGGAAACGGTTACTACTTAGATATTCATGTGTTTCCTGTGGATGGGACGAGATGTTGATAATGTTACTTGTAATTCATTTCAATGACGAAACACAAGTTTCAATAAACAGAGTAAAAGCATTACAAATGTTTAATTATTTTTATACTTGTACGAATCCATGGGATTTCTTGAACTACAGTAATGTCCTAAATAATCGACTCCTTAAAGACCAGCTGAATAATACAATTAATTTAGCTCCAAACATATCTAAATATGTCTTAACTCATGCTAAATAAGGTTTATAACATGTATCCTTTCCATTTTGTTCACATTTTTACAAAAAAGTACTATTTCCAGACATTTGAATAAAACGGCTTCTTTGTTTACAATAGTCATTTTTGAATCGGGTGTTTCCGTCGCGACTCGGAAATGACGTCACCGAGGGTACAAAGACGGAAGCAATTTCATGCGCCGTTTTTAAAATCACGTATTTTGAAATCGTCTTTTTTTATTGTTGTTTATTTTTTTGAAGAATAAAACGTATTCGTCGCTGCATGGCTGCAAACTGTAGCCATAAATGTTCAAGTGGCACAATAATTAATGTAGCCATTCAACAACAGTGGACGGCGTTTAATTGTCCACAACGAGAGTTTGGAATGGGCTGTCACAATACAGCTGCTTGTGTTCCAAGCACTTTGAAGAAGGATCTTTCACAAATATTGTGAAATGCAAGTTGGGACATACAAAAGTGTGATTCACATTGTCAAACAAAATGTTATCTACGTGAATACCGGTACCAATAAACACCCATGCACTCACGGTCCTTGTGGGGGGGGGGGGGGGGGGGGGGGGGGGTATCAGTAGTCTAGTAGACCTACGGTTACGTCGTAGTACACGGATCATACATGAGGATTTACTTTCGGCGATGTGTGAATCGTGACTTGTTCTACTCAAGCGTGAATACATAAATCGGCACCTTGACAATACAAAATGTCAGCTATGCATGACAATATGCAAAATTAAGCATGATTTACAAGGCTACCAATCAACAATCTGTGTACTATAAGTGACAGTTCTACGTTAATTCTAGTCTAACATGACGTAAACATCAATTAGAACCTGAACTTGAAATGTAATGATTCAATGAAAATCATTAGTAAGTCTACTCACCAGATTGAATGTTTCGAATAATTAAAATCCAATACGAATCACCAATGTATTAATCCATTTGTGAAAGCATATAAATGAAATCAGACGAAAAAGTACCGCACTGCATCCATGCACGTGTTACGAGCTGTGTCGATCATGTCAGTTTGTCACGATTTTTCGCCAATATTTCCACCAACAAAACATAAATTCCTTGTATTCCAATCGAATTGTTCAGAGAAATTCTTGATGGTACTTCGAATTATATACATGGCTACGAATTTATATGACTACATCAGTCATTAAGCAGTAACCGAGCATTAACAAACTGGTATTTGAACTATAAACACAAACAAATATTATGCAGGTGATGTGACCTATACATCTGACCTAACCTCAACGTCATACACGTGCGTGTGCATATCCATACTCGACAATAATGTGTCTAAAGTTGACTATGAAACACCTACTATCGTAAAAGATAGATCAATTATGGAATTATGTTACCTTTTAACATGCCTTCAGTCCACTGTATGGGTATTATTTTTAAAATAAGAACAGCAATCGCGAGGGACTATTTTGTTATTGCGAACGTAGCTTGCGTAAAATATCGTTCGATTTGTGATCAAAGCGCAGTAGCCTACCGTAGGCCTAGTAAGTACTACGTTCGTCATATGCACAGGAACGCCCACATTTCCACCGAGTGTGGTGGTACAGCAGCCTATCTTTTAATTCAGTCATGAACGTAGTGCGTATCCTTCTGAATGCAGCAATCTGCGAAAGCGGTCATGTTGACCTACCTATCTTTCTACTTTTGGTCCGAAAGAGGGGGAACCGGTGCAAATGCATGGTCCATGGATGCGATATGTAGAGGATCATTGTCATCAGGCTCGAATTCAGCAAGATCAAAATCATCTTTACAACGTTAGCGCTGACCTGCCATCGCCATTATAGCCGCACGTTGCCAATGACGCAAAGCAGAACTGTGCATTTGTGTTCCCTCCGTGACGTCATGTCACGTGCTCCTCCAGTAGCCATGTGCGCGCAGTGCAAAATGAAAACAATCTTCGGCGACTGTTTCGTTCCCAAGATATAAAAAATAATTGCAGGATATTTTGACGGGATTTTTTGCGGTTTTGTGTTAAGGGGACTTAGATACACACGGGATGATATATCAATACTCAAATTAGGTTACAGTTCAGCTGGACTTTAACCACAGCAGAATTATGGGTAATTTTTCAGGATTTAGTTGGAAATATGGCTTGTTGCCATTCATCGGAAAGCTCTCAGTTAGTTAAGGAGTCGATTATTTAGGGCACTACTGTACCTATAATCAACAGTTGATTTGTAATCAGTGAGAGCTTTCCGATGAATTTCAACAAGCCATATTTCCGACTAAATCCTGAAAAGTTTCCCATAATTCCTGTAGTTAAGGTGTCGATTATTTAGGGCATTACTGTATAAACAATGAGTGTGTATAGAGTTCTATGATCTGATGTTATAAGATACAATTGGATCCCTACACTTCGTACAATCGTTAGAAGCGTAATCTCGATTGATACAATATCTTATTTCTCAAATGTATTACACATTTTTATAGGATTTTGTTTTATTTCTAACTAAAAGCTTCAATTTCAGAAACCATTTACCCATTACTCTGTAATTATTGTGACTCAATTTCTGTCTAATATCATCATTCTGCAAATGACAGACACACTATTTGCTGGCTTGCTAATATCATCACGATTCATATATCATCTAAGTCAAAAATGAATCAAGCACTCACATGTATATTTACTAATCTATTCTGAAAAGTATTATGAACTGTTTGCTTTTTGTTACTGTTTCCACACTTGTGATATTGGTTGAGCTGGATGCTGGCTTAGGAAGCAGATCCAAGCTACGCCTCACTAAGACACCACATAGCCTTCACTCAAACTCAATGGAAGAAGTTAGGGCCCTATGAATAATCAAGATTCAATTCGATATCACACTTATGATTCTGTGTTGACACCGAATCATACCCCCGATTATTATGCCCCCGACTTGAAGTCGGCGGGTATATTGTCGACGTCTCCGTCCGTCCGTCGAGCCGTCCGTACGTCCGTATAAACATTTTGCATTATTGTTCAGCAACCGCTTGGCAGATTTAGCTGTTATTTGGTATGGTGATAGAGCAGCATGGGGGAACAGCTACATGCATAGCGCGGGGTTCGTCCACCCATTTTCACCAGAGTTATGGCCCTTTTTTTACTTAGAAAATTAAATTTTGTCCGTCCGTACAAACATTTTGCATTATTGTTCAGCAACCGCTGGGCAGATTTAGCTGATATTTGGTATGGTGATAGAGCAGCATGGGGGAACAGCTACATGCATAGCGCGGGTTTCGTCCACCCATTTTCACCAGAGTTATGGCCCTTTTTTACTTAGAAAATTCAATTTTTCTCTTGTTTGATTGGTAAAGACTAAAGTGGTGTGAAATGTTTCAGTATATACAAAGAGAGTTTTGGCCTTTGTGCACTCAAAAGATATGTCTCCTGACTTTAGTCGGTGGGTTTTTAGTCAACAATTCTGTATGAACTTCTTTTGGAATGGTCATATAGACCTCCTCGGATATCCGCAGTTTCGTCCATGCTTAATCCGAATTGCTACGGTTGGGGGCAAATGCCACGCGACAGAGTACCTCTTGTTTTTTAAATCGATAACTGGTTAATTACATTATTTTATTATTATTATTTTTGCAAACTATTTAAACGAGTCTCCTTTACCAGCAGTTTAGCCAACCGATATCACTGAAGAAGAATAAAACTTGGAAAATGGCAGGGAAAGGATATCACATCAGTCTCTTAAAAAGCCAACGATAATTCTATCAGATTTACAATGGAAGTTCTAGAGACGTACAGTAAAGCCCTAAATAATCGAAAATTTTAAACACAGCAGAATTATGGGTAATTTTTCAGGATTTAGTCGGAAATATGGCTTGTTGACATTCATCAGAAAGCTCTCAGTGAGAGCTTTCCAATGAATGGCAACAAGCCATATTTGCGACTAAATCCTGAAAAATTACCCACAATTATGCTGTGGTTAAGGAGTTGATTAATTAGGGCATGACTGTAAATCTGATAATATTATCATCAACTTTTTAACCCTTTCATGGCAGGAGCTGCACTGGTGCAGCATTACAGATCCTGTGCCAGTGCATTCTCTTATATATGGGAATTTCCCCATAAGGAGACTCCCATATATAAGAGAATGCACTGGCTTACAAGGTCAATGTAAATAATGTTAGGCCAATTCTCTTATACATGTATTTGCGAGGCTCCCTATGGCAGACTTGCATAATTAAGAGAATGCATTGGCACAGGATTTTCGCAAAATTTCAGGAAACTCCTGTCATTGAAGGGTTAAAGAGTTTCATATGAGTTTTTTGCATTAACCCTTTCAGTGCCAGGTCCGATTTTTGTATCAACCCATATACCCTGTGCCAATGCATTCTCTTATATATGCGAGTCGACCATAGGTCGCCTCGCATATATAAGAGAATGCATTGGCCTAACAATTTTTCATCATAAATTTGTTATTATCTTTTACAATTTTTTACAATTTTAATAATCTTTTCTTATATTCAGTTATAACAGACTTATTTTATAGGTTTAGTGCCAGGGAATCTTTTGTTTTTCATGGGCATCAAAATTATTACTATGAATACTTGGTGATAGTTTTGAGTTATAACATGCCCCTAAGGTTTTAACCAGTTTGTTTTTAAATTCGCTATAGCATGCTTAAGCATACCCAAAAAACTAAAAAACTTTAGGGCCGATTTTACAGACCGTAAATTAGGGCCGATGAGATCGGCCCCTGGCACTGAAAGGGTTAATTTAATACGATCTCTGCCTTTCTGTGAATATTGATATACTCATCATTTCTAATCGTCTGCATCTTGTAGCACTTCTTGGATCGGTGGCTGTCAGTCCACTAACAAATAGCATTGAATGTTTTCCTCTCAAAAGCATTGTTGAAATAAGCATTACTTACAATTGTTTCCTAGTTTCAAAGATTTTATTCCAAACCATGCAATTTATCATAAATATCTCATGTTTTGTGTGTGAATGTTGGAGTAATTAATTAACTTTATACCATTATTGCTTGTCCTTACAGCTGGAATGGGTCGTTCACTGAATTCATGTATAAAAGTGAGTTGTTAACCCTTTCATGACGGGAGCTGCGCTGATACAGCATTAAATTTCATGTGCCAGTGCATTCTCTTATATATGCGAGTCTCCCACATGGAGCCTCACATATATAATAGAATGCACTGGCTTACAAGGTCATGGTAAATATTGTTAGGCCAATGCATTCCCTATGAGAGACTCGCATATATAAGAAAATACATTGGCACAGGGTTTTCGCAAAATTTCAGGAAGCTTCAGTCATGAAAGAGTTAATTATACACTGTATTAGCTTTACCCAACAGAACGGCCATGTGCCAATGCATTCTCTTATATATGCGAGTCGACCATAGGTCGCCTCGCATATATAAGAGATTGCATTGGCTTAACATATTAAAAATGATAAAATTGTCAAAGAATGTAGAAAAATATTATAAAAATTGTTAAAAAATGTAAGAAAAAATTATAAAATTGTTAAAGAATGTAAGAAAAAATGGTCGACTCGCATATATAAGAGAATGCATTGGCACAGGGCATAACTGTAACCATCACAATGTGGTCAATGAACCTGTTCCAATGATATCCATATTTGTATGGTGTTATTGAGACAGACGGAAGATATTTTAGGCTGTTGAAGCTTTATTTGGGCGTTTTTGGCCGTTTTGTTGGGTAAAGGGTTAACTGAAAACTCTCTGATGAGTAGTTATTTGGTTTCCATTTATTCACTTTTAGGAATGTTTTGTTTAGGTTGGTTGTTGAATTTATTGGCTGAACATTTCTACAAATGAATCCTTGGAGCGATACTCTCATACATTTTATATTGTCCATATGCATTTTGATCCCATTATAAGCTTAATGACTCCACCACATTATCTTATTAACCTCTTCACGGCTAATAATGTTATCACGCGGCTTGGGCTATCAACGATTTTGGCCATTGTGCAGTGGAAAAAGCATAAGGGGAGATGTGAAAATATATAACTGATCCCAGAGGGAGACTGTTAAAAGTAACTGCCCTGGAACATCTGACTGAGTATGGACCTACTTCATCATATTTGCTCTCTGTCAATATTCATTTTGATTCCTCAGAATTAAGTGTCTTGGAAAGAGCGGGTTTTGAAAAGGCGTGGAATTGCGCTCCGTCCCTCACTAACAACACATCACGGAAGTCTGGTGGTGGCAATTTTATCACATACTACTATTGCGAATGTGAATATTTCCCCCACCAGTGGCGCCGGAAGAGGGGGGCAGCTGACCCCCCTGCCCTTGACCAAGGGGGGCGAGCGGGGGCAGGACTTGCCCTTTTTCTGGAGACAGAAAATGCTTTTTGTGTGTTTAATCTCGTGTTTTTATAGCAAAATGTGACTTTTTTGGTCCAATACCACCAATTTCACACGGAATATTAATTTTTTGTCAATTTTATCCCAAAACGGCCATAAAAACCGACAAATACCATTAAAATAGGGATTTTTGCCACAATGAATTTATGGTTATTTTCCCGAGTTTGCGGAGAAAATGCCCTTTTTTTGTGGAGAAGTGCCCTTTTTGTAGGCTCTGCCCCCCCTGCCATTGGATGCTTCCAGTGCCCCTGTCCCCCACCTATCATAGCCAAATTGAGTCAATGAAGTTGAATTATAAGAGGAGTAAATGGAACAATTCTTTCTGAATTCATTTTTAAATTTCTGGATAGCTATGGAAAAGTTCGGCAATTTTTTCAAGGGAAGGTCTTGGAAATTCACAAAAAAATCCTGGAAAAGTTAAGAAACAGTAATTGAATTTTGTTCATAGTGAGGGCTATCAACCCTGATATACCACACAAAATGACATTTTGCTTCCACACTAACATAGCAGTGAAGAGGTGAATAGGAAGGTTTAGATTGATAACTTCTAACTTCAAACTTAAGGCGCTGTCAGCTACCAATGGCCAGATGATGCATGTGGTCGCCAGACGTTTTAGTGCACAGATTGATCAATCTCTACCAGAGCCAACCAGTCATACTTCCGTTCTGACTCCTGTCACCTGCTTGTACTAATCTTGTTTTCTATATTTAGCGCAGGGTTTTCCAGCCAAAATGGGAAAACCGATCGACCAAAAGTCAAATTTCCCATGTGCTTTGATAATAATTCCAACACTAAAAACTTATAACAGAATCTAGAATTAGAGCGGTAGTTTTGTTGACGATTTTCGCAAGCTACTCATCAAAATTGCTGCAAATTAGAACTCTTGTGTTTGACTTACCATTCGTGTTGTGACAATGTCGTCCATGTGCATTTAGACTTTTATGTTGATAAAATAATCGTAGAGCCAAATCACACCATTTTGCAATGTAGATCTGTGTATACACTGTTATAATAAAACACATATTGAACGCTATTTTCCCTCGATGGTGTCTTCTGAACAGCAAGCAGAACTATTAGTCAATTATACAATAGTCCCGCAGTCAATTATACAATAGTCCCGCAGTCAATTATACAATAGTCCCGCAGTCAATTATACAATAGCCCCGCAGTCAATTATACAATAGTCCCGCAGTCAATTATACAATAGTCCCGCAGTCAATTATACAATAGTCCCGCAGTCAATTATACAATAGTCCCGCAGTCAATTATACAATAGTCCCGCAGTCAATTATACAATATTTAAGATAGAAATTTACACACATTTATTTCGATATTTTGTGTGTTCTTAATAAGGGCAACAGGCTGCTCTGTTCGCTTAGTATATATCTTAATATCGCTGAAGTCCTTCAAATGTGGGTAAAATGTCGCACCCTGCATGGAGTTAATGTGGGTAAAATGTCGCACCCTGCATGGAGTTTAAAGATTAATATGATCTCCCTGAGAGCTTTCCGATGAATGGCAACAAGCCATATTTCCGACTAAATCCTGAAAAGTTACCCATAATTCTGCTGTGGTGAAAGGAGTCGATCAATTAGGGCATTACTATTACAATCACATTCATAACCTGACTATCGGTAACTGACTGCGCCTGCAGTTTGAAGATCTCGTTCTAAACTTTCCTAATGGCTAAAGATAAGCAGGAGTTGTTCCCCTTTCATATTCTTTCGCTGTTTTTTTCCGCTGCTATAAAGTTGCAGTATGTTTGCTGTGAACTGAGGGAACGACCTTATTTTTGTGTATTATAGTATAAATATTTTGTATATTCATGGTTTTGTAAAGATGAGTAGAGCTATTGTGATTATCATGTTCGCAGTTAATTGTCAATTGGACAGAAAATTATCATATAATTGAATAATTATTCCCAATCCATTCTCTATAGTACAGAAAGTGTTAACCCACAATTTCCATCAAATTACACCTGAGTTTAGTGTGTCTGTCATTTGCAGAATGAGGTCCCCAGAGGGTGAATTTAGTGATGCTATCCCACATAGCAGGCTAGCATCACCAAATTAACCCTCTTGGGACCTCATCCTGCTTAGGCCTCATGTTCTCTGGACAATTTCTTTATTATCAAATTTATATAGAAACTTCTTCACATAGATCCTATTTCTTTTTTAGTTTAGTTTCTCTATATCCCCTAATTGGCAGATGACACATTGCATAATCAAGGTTCCCAATGGGTGTACCTCACAATATTCACATTTGGGAACTTCAATCTGAGTCTGTCTCCCATAGCAGATGAGGCCTAAGCAGAATGTGGTCCCAAGGGGGTGAATTTAGTTATGCTACCCCGCACAGATGGCTCTGGGGGCCTCATTTTGCTTAATTAACCCTTTACCCAACAAACCGGCCAAAACCGGCCAAATAAAGCTTCAACAACCTAAAATATCTTCGGTCTGTCTCAATAAAACCATACAAATATGGATATCATTGGAACCGGCTCCTTGACCACATTGTGATAGTTACAGTTATGCCCTGTGCCAATGCATTATCTTATATAATCGAGTCGACCATAGGTCGCCTCGCATATATATGAGAATGCATTGGCCTAAAAAAAATATATTTTTAACACTTTTTACCATTTTTTCTTACAATCTTTAACAATTTTATAATTTTTAATGTGTTAAGCCAATGCATTCTCTTATATATGCGAGGCGACCTATGGTCGACTCGCATATATAAGAGAATGCATTGGCACAGGGCCCTTCTGTTGGGTAAAGGGTTAAGCCTCATCTTCAGGGAAGTGTCTATAGCCTTAAATTGTTTTAGTTACTTTCCCCCCTTCTGTTTAGTTTCTATGTCCCTAATTTGCAGAAGATAAAATGCATAATCAAGGTGACTAATTGGTGAACATCGCCAACTTCAACTGGGGAACTTCAATCTGATTGTAGGTTCTAACAGTTGTGGCCTAAGCAGAGTTAGGTTCCCATAGGGTTAATTTGGTGATGCTAGCCTGCCATGCGGGATTGCGTCACTAAATTCACCTTCTGGGGATCTGATTCTGTAAATATCAGATGCACTATAACCAGACTTGGGTATAAGTACTAGTATGGTACACATAAACTATGGTCAATTCTTTTTTTTAAAATAAGCAATTACAGTAATACCATAAGTAATCGACTCCTTAACCACAGCAGAATTATGGGTAACTTTTCAGGATTTAGTTGGAAATATGGCTTGTTGCCATTCATCGGAAAGCTCTCGGGGAGAGCTTTCCAATGAATGGTAACAAGCCATATTTCCGACTAAATCCTGAAAAGTTACCCATAATTCTGCTGTGGTTAAGGAGTCGATTACTTAAGGCATTACTGTATGAATTATGATAATCATGACAGCTCTACAGATGAGTGTGCTAGAGATTGTCCTGCTAGGATAATTCCCCCTATTTACTGATATATTAAAATATTGATTACATCTCAAAGTTATTCTATTTACCCCTGAAATTGATGAACCAATAGGCCAACCAAAATTAATGTTCTGTTTCTCAGATGCCTGCCCCCTCATAGAAATATGGCCTGATGGGTACTGTTATGGCCCACTGAAAATCTAAATTTTATTTAAAATCATCCTTAAAGGTACTCAATCCGATAAAACTCCTCTCAATTACTATTTCAATGGCTTCGGGGGGGGGGTCAAAAATATTTGATTCGAGTCGAGGAAGTCACCCATCAAAGCTCAGATTTGTTAGATATCGATTTTAGAAATCTATTATTTTTCTTTATCGGGAATACTTTCTTGCCCAGAACACAGTCAAAATTGCGTTATTATTACCAGTTGATTTTATAGAGTTATCCATCCTTGTCTGTTTGAATAGTGTTTTGGTGTACACATCTCGAGCAGATTACGAAATTGAATGCAATTATTAGTACTCATCTCGAGAAAATAACAAATTTCAAAAATCAATATCTAATAACTCTGAGCTTTGTTTGATGGGTTCCTCGACTCGAATCAAATATGTTTTACCCCCAAAGCCAAAGAAATAGTAATATAGGACCCTCTGATCGGATTGTTGTTGTTGGAATCTGTTGAGATGGGGACCCTCTGATCGGATTGAGTACCTTTAATTCAATGTTCATTGCGATTCAGCTCACACAAAAAGCATACAATGTCATGATGTTGAGACCTTCCCCCCCCCCCCTGTGAAGTAGATTATTGATGAACAAGTGTTAACAAGAAACATCCCTGCCTTGTTTGTTTAATGTTATAAAGTTCCCTGTCAGAACGGGTCAGAACATCAAAAAGTTCCAAGGTTTTGTACTGGTGGAATATGATCTCTACGGTTTAGCTGGAGTAGAGATTCATGGCATGAATTACTTTGTGATTTATGTAAGAAATGACTGGAAGCTAGGGTTTTAACCGGCAGAGTAATTAAAGTGTGTGAATCCTAAATGGATTTAAACAAACTTTGTTTAATAAGTGAGATCACTGAGTCGCGGCCGTATTGGATTCATCCAGCTCCGTTCAGTGGTTTCAGAGATTCTTCCAGCCCCAGTTCCGTGATTTTAGTGCCACTGGTCAAAGTTTTCGAGTAGCATTTCCATATATGGAGCTTTTGAATTATTCCTGACTTCCATATATGTTATGCTACTCCAAAACTTTGACTTTATCTATTCTTGTGGGTATCCAGACGATTGGGACCTTGGACGATTGGGACCTTAAGTTGAACGATTGGGACCTTAAGTTGGACGATTGGGACCTCGGACGTTTGGGACCTCGGACGATTGGGACCTTGAGTCAGGACGATTGGGACCGTGAGTCAGGACGATTGGGACCTTGAGTCAGGACGATTGGGATCTCGGACGATTGGGACCTTACATAAGTTATTGTATTTATTGTGTATATACTTTATATATTGTAAGAACAAGAACAGCTATATAAGTTTTCCAAATCTGAAATGACGGCATATCAACATGTCTTCCGAAAACGTCGAGTGCATTTTCTGTGGTGTCGAAGTTCGACCTCGGCAGGAAGGGTTGAACTGCGGTGGCTATTCTCGTTGGCAGCATCGTAAGTGCCAGACTTGTGTCAGCAGAGAAGTTTACAGACGAGCGATGAAAGAGCGTTCATATATCGACTGGTCATGCTCATCTTGTAAAACCAAAGAGGTACTGATATTTAATTAATTAATGTTGAAGAACCAAATGTTTTATTCGATCTTCATATGGTTTGTCATTCAGTTCTTTGATCATGTTGGTCTGATAATTTATAAAGGGTTTATATTGTGGCAGTTTGTCAAGTCCATAACCAGCTAGGGTTCGATGAGTTCGGACGAACCCGCCATATTAGTTGGGGAGCCCGCATATGTTCTATTTACACTTTTGCGTACAAAAGGTTTGACCCCCTAAAGTTGGTACCAATAATGGAACATTCTGAAAAACATTTCTTAAGTTGCGCATTCCTGGGGTTTAGGGGCCGCTGAACACCAAAAAGTGCCAAAAATCACTTCTATTTACACTTCCGCGTACATCGATGAATTTTGGTTTGATGATACTCCTAAGTGTACTGATTAAGAAAACAAAACTTAAGAAAGGGATTTTCCTGGGGTTTTCAGATAAGAAAGTGGGTCCCATGCTGAACCCCAAAACGTGATTTTTCACTTTTTTTTACACTTTCGCGTACATCCATAATTTTTGGTATCAAAGTACTTTGATATATACTAATTATAAAAACACAACTTAAGAAGAAACTTTTCCTGGGGTTTTAAGATAAGAAGGGGGTCATCGGGTCACCCCTCAAAACGTAAAAAATCACTTTTATTTACATGATTACATTCGTCCAACGTGTGTGTATGTGCGTACACCCCTGGAACGTTGCACTATTACAACCAATACATCCCTAAATCGATACGATCAACTTAAGAAATATATATTCATGTCGTTTTCTGATAAGAACGAGACTTGTTACCCCCCCCCCCCCCCCCCCCCCCCCCCCCACAACACGATCCATTTCTAGAACTATAAGTGAGCCAGTTTTATGAAAATTATAGCGGGAAAATCTAGTAAAATGTATACAAATGTATATATTTTCGTGAAGCTAAGACATAATGACACTTTTATGGGCCAAAATTGAAACTCACCATCCAAGATGGCCGCCAAAATGGCTGCCGGAAGTTGAAAATATGAAATTTTTTCACAAATATCTTCTAGATCAATTCATGCTGTTTGAAACTGGTTGAGTAATGCAACTTTATTTTGTGTTTTTTATATTAACTGATCATTGGAGCAATTAAATATGCAATTATTGGGGTCCTAATCCCTTCCGATCCCTCAAATATTCGATTTTACAGAACGCAGTACAAAATTTTACAAAAAATCACAATTTGGATTCTAGTCATATTTCAACAAGAAATGAACAGAACATTGTGATGTAAGTGAGGCATATCATTACCTATGCATATTCCAAATCTCTGGAACCATAAATCTTACCTTGGCTCAAAATGGCTGCGAAAATGGCCGCTAAAATATGGAAAATGGTAAATATTGCCCCAGGGTGTCCTGCAATCGCTTACAAGTTGTGGTTGATGTACACAATTGGCTAATCTGTTTTCTATACATTGCATACTAACATGTCTGATGCACCATGGATCATTTTTACTATTGTCACCACTGACATTTACCAGAAATATTGGACATAAATATCGGCAAGAATTCACTTTTCAGGGTTCGACCATTTGTTCAAGTAAAATGTAACTATCTTTGGATTGAAAGGTGTTTATTGTTTTGCTCTATCTTAAATGTGTCACACTACAGTGTTTATAGACTAAATTGCTCAAGATGGCTTCCAAAATGGCAACCAAATTTGTAAAAAGTTAAAAGTTAACATATCCCGAACATTATTCTCTGCGTTATCCGAAAAAAAGTGGCAAATTGTGACTCACTTGGTTATTGTACGTGTTAGTTACAATGTAATTAACTGACAACTACGTTCTATTATGTTTGTCCCAGTTCCGTATGGGGCATGACAAATTCATTTTAAAGTTGCAGTATGGAATTTTGCGGAGAACCATATTATTGAAAGGAAATTGGCAGAACTTTGAGACTGAACTGAGATTAACCATGATATGTGGGTATTCTGGCCCATTATGATAAACATTTATCAACTGGATACAAGGTGGAAGCCAAGATGGTAGCCAGGGAGTTATGATCATAGATGAGGATAATAGGTATACAGGGAGTTATTGTATGGTCATGAATGATGTGTGGGTATATAGGGAGTGCCCTGTTGGTAACGGTGGGACGTATATGTATATATGTTGTGGATGTGTTATCATTGGTGGTATATGGGGAGTAAGATTTATTATCATGGATGGCGTGTATGAGTATGGCAAGTATGGAACTTATGAGTGACTCAGTGGTCGTATGTGCGGATGTTGGTATATCTGGAAGGGCTCACCATTGGTGAGGGGGGCCTCGGTGGCTCAATCGGTTAGGGGTACAACTCCAAGCCGTTTCGGCCTCCAGCGCTGGCGATAAGGGTTCAAATCGTGGACTTTGTAACTAGCAATCGTTATCTGGTGGAGTTACCAGTTACTCGCCGATGGCCGGTGGTTTGCCGCACATGGTTGACGAGTTTATCAGCCATTGAAATCACTGTTAGATTAGTCGCTAGTGTGCGGATTTCCTCCACCACTAAAACTGGCAATGTCGTGATATGGCCTTAGTTGCTAAAGCGACAATAAACCCCAATCAATCAATCACCATTGGTGATGTGCACATGTACACCTGGATTGACTCCATGGTCATGGGTGTGGCGAATAGGTATACATGTAGTGGCTGTATGGTCCATGGTGAGGTGAATATGTATACAATGAGTGATTGTATGATCGTGAATGTAGTGAATATGTATACATAGAGTGACTATATGGTCGGGTGTAGGTGTATACCTGGTGTCCATGCATGGTGACTCGTGGCTGTATCGTCATTTGTGGTATGTACGGGTATAACCAAGTATGGCTGTATGATCAGGTGTACTAGTACATGTACGTGTATAAAGTGGGTGACTATGTTGTCATTTGTGTGGTGTTTATGTACATATGGAGTGACTGGGGTAATGGGTGGGTTGTACATGTGTACCTTGGGTGGCTATCGCTTTCCACAATAACTCAAGGATATGTTAATCAATAGAGAGGTCATGTCAAAGCCATGTCGTGGAAAGCGATAGCCACCCATTATCACACAGTCATTACATATATACATAAACACCACAGACATAACAATATAGTTACCCACTGTATACATGTACACCTGACCCATGACCATGGATGACCATACAGCCACGCGTCACAGTGCAGGCACACCGGGTATACTCCTAAACATGACCCATAACCATATAGTCACTCCATGTATACCCATTCATCTCACCATTGGCCATAAGGGCATCCCCTGTATACATATTCTCCAAACGCATGGTCAAATGGACAATCAATATATACATCAACACCACAACAATGACCATAGAGTCATTCCGGTATACATATGCACATCACCAATGGCCATATAGCCACTCGCTTCCTACACATACCCTCACCATGTTACCTGGTATACTCCTTCGCCTGACCTATGGCCATATAGTCACCCCGTGTGTACCTATTCAAAACATTCATACACGATCATGGTCAATCCTTGTATTCATTTCACCCCAACATTGGCCATGTCAATCCCTGTATCCTTATTTGTCACACCATAGCCTAATAGCCACTCAAGATATACTAATACACCCCAGCCATGTCAGTATAGTCACTCCATGTATGCATATGCACATCATCCATGGCCATATAGCCACTCGCTATATACACATATCCCTCGCCCATGACAATAAAGCAACACGTGTGTGTACTGGTATAACATACACATGACGATAGCGACACGAGTCACCAAACAGGAACAACAGGTACATGTATACTCATACGCCTGTCACCCCCTGTATAGATGTTCATTACATTTATTACCATACAGTCACTACTTGTATACCTACATGTACTCATCTCACCATTAACCATATATATACAGTCACTACCTGTATTCCTATTCGACACACATAGTCATATAACCAGTCGATATACATATGCAGCCCACCCTAGAACATAGATTCACTCCAGGTATACATGTAACCCTCACTAATGGCCATTCAGCCCTTCCAGATATACAAAAATCCCGCACATACGACCACTCAAACAATCCATACTTGCATATACTCCTCACACATGACAATTCAGCAATTCACTGTATAATCATACACGCCAGCCATGATAATACAGCTAAACCCTATACACCCACCAATGATAATACATCCACGATATATATAAATATACATCCCACCCGTTACCACAATGACACTCCCTATGTACCCACACGCTCGATAATGTCCACACAGCTTACTCCAGGTATTCATATTCAATCATGACCGTACAACCATTCCATGTATACCTATACACATTACCCGTAACCATAAAAGCACTACCTATTTATCCACACACCCCATCCATGATCATACAGACAACACATGTACATCCCACCCATGACCTTACAGTCACTCCATATATACATAATCAACACATAGATGACCATGTAGCTATATCCATACACCACACCAATGACCATACAGGCACACCGGATGCACCCGTACTGGATATACACAATCATACACCATACCGTCACTCCATGCATACCGATTCACCTCACACCTGACCATGACCTTTCCCTGTATACCTAGATGCATCTTACCATGGACAACCCACTTATAACTATATAGTCACTCACTGTATACCTACTCACATCAGTCATGACATACAATAACTCCCTGCATACCTATTCACCTCACATATGACCACAGAGTAACTCCCTGGCTACGATCTTGGCATCCACACTGTATCATGTAGACATTTTTTTTATCATAATGGACCAGAATAGCCAAAGATTATGGTCCATCTCAGTTCTGTCTCAAAGTTCTGCCCATTTCCTTTCAATAAATATGGCTAAAATCACAAAAGAGGTTCTCGGCAAAATTACATACTTTAAAATGAATTTGTCATGCCCCATACGGAACTGGGACAACTGGGAATAGAACATGTAGTTGTCAGTTAATTAACTAACACGTATAATAAGCAAGTGAGTCACAATTTGCTACCTTTTCGGATAATGCAGAGAATGTTCGGGATATATGTAAAAAATTAGCATTTTACAAATTTGGTTGCCATTTTGGAAGCCATCTTGAGCAATTTGGTCTATAAACACCGTAGTGTGACACATTTAAGATAGACCAAAACAATAAACACCTTTCAATCCAAAGATAGTTATATTTTACCTGAAAAAAATGGTCCAAACCTGAAAACTGAATTTTTGCCAATATTTATGTCAAGTTTATTTTAGAGAAAAGTCCAATATTTTTGACGATGTCAGTGGTGAAAATAGTAACAATTAACCATGGTGCATCAGGCATGTTAGTATTCAATGTATAGAATGCAGAATGGCCAATTTTATACATCAACACAACTTGTAAGCGATTGCAGGACACGCTGGTGTAATATTTACCATTTTCCATATTTTGCCGGCCATTTTGAGCCAAAGTAAGAATTTTGGTTCCAGTGATTTGGAATATGCATAGGTAATGATATGCCTCACTCACATTACAAAGTTCTGTTCATTTCTTGTTGAAATATGACTAGAATCCAAATTGTGATTTTTTTGGTGAAATTTTATCCCGCATTCTGTACAATCAAATTTTTGAGGGATCGGAAGGTGTTAGGACCCCAATAATTGCATATTTAATTGCTCCATTTTGGCGGCCATCTTGGATGGTGAGTTTCAATTTTGGCCCAAAAAAGTTTCATTATGTCTTAGCTTCACGAAAATATATACATTTGTATACATTTTACTAGATTTTTCCGCTATAATTTTCATAAAACTGGCTCACTTATAGTTCTAGAAAATGGATCGGGTTGTGGGGGGGGGGGGGGCGTAACAAGTCTTGTTCTTATCAGAAAACGACATGAATATATATTTCTTAAGTTGATCATATCGATTTAGGGATGTATTGATTGTAATAGTGCAACGCTCCAGATGTGTACGCACATACACACACGTTGGGCGAATGCAATCATGTAAATAAAAGTGATTTGTTTACGTTTTGACGGGTGACCCGATGACCCCCTTCTTATCTTAACACCCCAGGAAAAGTTGCTTCTTAAGTTGTGTTTTTATAATTAGTATATATCAAAGTACTTTGAGACCAAAAATTATGGATGTACGCGAAAGTGTAAAAAAAAGTGAAAAATCTCGTTTTGGGGTTCAGCATGGGACCCCCTTTCTTATCTGAAAACCCCAGGAAAATCCCTTTCTTAAGTTGTGTTTTCTTAATCAGTACACTTAGGAGTATCATCAAACCAAAATTCATCGATGTACGCGGAAGTGTAAATAGAAGTGATTTTTGGCACTTTTTGGGGTTCAGCAGCCCCTAAACCCCAGGAATACGCAACTTAAGAAATCGGTTTTTCAGAATGTTCCATTATTGGTACCAACTTTAGGGGGTCAAACCTTTTGTACGCAAAAGTGTAAATAGAACATATGCGGGCTCCCTAACTATATAGTAGAACGATGACCCGGTCCTCATGGATGTATAAACTTTATACTTTTTAGCTCACCTGAGACGAAGTCTCCGGTGGAGCTGTAGTCATCACTCCTCGTCCGTCGTCCGTCCGTCCGTCCATCCGTCGTCAACAATTCTTTAAACATCTTCTCCTCTGAAACCGGAAGACCGAATTGGTTCATATTTGGTGTGGATGTTCCCTAGGTGACTCTCATTCATATTTGTTCAAATGAGGTCACTTGGTCAAATAGTTGCGAAACCAGGGCCATAACTCTATTCCTCCATAGTAATTCTTACAACAACTTCTTGTCCATAACCATTGTGCCGATTTAGCTAATATTTGGTATGGAGGGTCCTTGTGTGACTGGTGTTCAGATTTGTTCAAATGAGGTCACCCGGTCAATTAGTTGAGAAACCAGGGCCATAACTCATAGTAATTCTTACAATGACTTCTTCTAAAAAAATATTGGGCCGATTTAGCTTATATTTGGTACTGAGGGACCTTGGGTGACTGGGAATCAAATTTGTTCAAATTGGGTCACTGGGTCAAATAGGGGCAGAGCCAGGGACATTTCTAAAAACAAAAAATTAAATGTTTGCATTTTGACCTTTAATTTTTGTTTAGGACACATCACAGTCTCATATTTCTTACCTAGATTTTTCTTAGCATGTGCTTCATCTGTATGGATTTTGGTATTGTTTATTTAACTCCTTCCACTCTTGTTTTGATATAGAATTCATCCAAGACAGGATTACTCAAACAAATTTGGTATATTAATTTTTGACACTTATATACAGATCAAGTTAAAATATGGGTTTGATCCGATATATTTAAACAGAGTTATGGCCATAATTCCCCAAAAAATAATAAAAAATTCAGGAACTCCTTGATCAATTTATGTAGCTATAGGCAGAGTCCCCAGGGAGTGTATTCATGTCATTCATAATTTAAATGAGATTAATGGTGTTATCAATGAAGCACCCTTGTTGTTTACATTATCACTCAGTGGTCATTAAAATCAGATTAATTTCATTTTCTCCAAGAGTGTCTGGCATTTGTAGAATGAGGTTCCCAGAGGGTGAATTCAATTCATGTTGCTACACACAGCAGGCTAGCATAACCAAATACACCCTCTGAGAACCTTATTCTGCTTAGGCCTCATCTTCTGGGAAGTATCTAGAGTCTCAATATCTCATTCTGCTTAGGCCTCATCTTCTGGGAAGTATCTATAGTATCAAATTTACATTGTTGTTAGTTAAATTTCCCTTCTAGGAAGTTTCTGTATCCCTTAATTTGCAGAAGATAAAATTCATGATTGAGGTGCCCAATGGGTGAATATCACCAATTTCAACTGGGGAACTTCAATCTTATTCTAGGTCTTCCATAGCAGTTGAGAGCTTATCAGAATGAGGTCCCCAGAGGGTGAATTTAGTGATACTAGCCCGCTGTGCAGGATAGCGTCACTAAATTCACCCTCTGGGGACCTCATTCTGCAAATAACAGAGACTATCTCAAGGCTTGATTGTATAATACAGTGTGTTGCTTGAGGCCAGACATGCACAATGTAGGAACAGACATGCTTTTAGTGATGCTATCCCACACAGCGGGCTAGCATCACCAAATTCACCATTTGGAGACCTCATTCTGCTTAGGCCTCATCTTCTGGGAAGTATCTATAGTATCAAATTTACATTGTTGTTAGTTAAATTTCCCTTCTAGGAAGTTTCTATATCCCCTAATTTGCAGAAGATAAAATTCATAATTGAGGGGCCCAATGGGTGAACATCACCAACTTCAACTGGGGAAATTCAATTTTATTCTAGGTCTTCCATAGCAGTTGAGGGCCTTATCAGAATGAGGTCCCCAGAGGGTGAATTTAGCGTCACTAAATTCACCCTCTGGGGACCTTATTCTGCAAATGACAGACACACTATCACACTATTTCAAGGCTTGTTGTATAATACATTGTGTTGCTTGAGGCCAGGCATGCACAATGTAGGAACAGACACGCTTTTTCTGATGCTATCCCGCACAGCAGGCTAGCATCACCAAATTCACCCTCTGGCGACCTCATTCTGCTTAGGCCTCATCTTCTGGGAAGTATCTATAGTATCAAATTTACATTGTTGTTAGTTAAATTTCCCTTCTAGGAAGTTTCTATATCCCCTAATTTGCAGAAGATAAAATTCATAAATGAGGTGCCCAATGGGTGAATATCACCAACTTCAACTGGGGAACTTAATTTTTATCCTTATCAGATTTGTGAAAATGGGATCACAAAGTCAAATAAGGGCAGAGCAAGAGACTTAACTATTTCACTACATAGTAATTCTTAAAATATGTTTGCAAGAACTAGTTGGCTTATATAGAATGTAATGTTCTTCCTTGACTGCAATTCAGATTTTTTTAATGGGGTCACCTGGTCAAATAGGGGCCAAGCGAAGGACAGTTTCCCTCTTAATATGATTCCTTCACAAGGACCATCAGGTCTATTTGACTGATATTTATGATATGTATGAAGGGTTCTATGGTGTCTGGGATTCAAATTTATTCAGATGGAGTCACCAGGTTAAATAGGGTGGGACCAGGGACATAACTATATGTCTCTATAGTAATTCTTAAAATGTCTTCTCAAGAGAGTTTGGACTATTTAGCTTACATATAGTATGGAGGAATCAGGAGGATCCTTTAGTGACTGAGATTCAGATTTGTTAAAATGAGGTCAACCTGTCAAGAAATGGCAGGCTATGGGGAGTTAACACTTTTGTGTCTAATAAAATCATCGAAATACCAAATTCATTAAAACAACTACCTTGGAACCACCTGACTGATTGGTCTGACATACATGTATTGTGTTTTGGGTCCATGGATAATTGGGCTTCAAACATGTTTAAATGGTTTTAGAAAAAGGCGCTTGTGAGATTGGAAATTTCCAACAATTGAGAAAGTTTGAGGTGTCGGTTGTGAAATTCCAACCTAAGACTTGGGAGTCTGGATCCCGGTCGGGAGGGGACTTGTTGAGCTGGAGGAGGGGGTGATCAGTAGTGTACAGTTGGCAATTTCAAGGTGGATTTTTACCAAGCTACATACTTGAAGTCTCTCTAGCCACATATCCTGTTTAAATCTACTTCTTTTAAAGTGATTATGAAAAGTGCTGACTGTTTTGGTCTCCAGAGTCCCAGTCTTATCAGTCTTTGCAGTCTGGTGAGCGACCCCACAGTCATTGACTGTCTTGTTTAGACATATCACAGCTACCCAACCCCACCCTCCCCCACCCCACCTCCTGTCCATGCCACACCACACTGTATCATACCATGTTATCTCTTCCTTGTTCACCCCATCAAAATCCTTGTTTTGATCACAGCTGTAGGAGTATCAAAAATCTATGTGTGCAGTCTTTAAAACCTAATTATCTATGTCAACACCTCTCAGACACCGGTAGCTGATGGCTTGATGAATGGAATATAATTCTCAGAATGCACTTGCTCTCAAGGTCATGTGAATTTTGTTAAAGGGACTCAACAATCATCGCCACCGTGTTGTTGTTGTTGAAACAGCTGTTCACTGCCTGTTCCTAACGCTTCTGAAAACTGCATGCATGGTTTATCTCCCCTGATTTCTATAAATAGATTGGGGGTATTCCTATGTTTTCAGTGACAGCAAGCATGGTTTCAGGATATCGTTAGAAAAAGACGATATTTATTGAGCTTAAATTGGCAAAATGCGATCAAATAAGACGTTTTTGTCAGCGCGAAGATGGCGAAAAATTGGAAAGAGCAGCGAATGGGGTGTCTTCCGCCATGGATTTTGGGAAGTTCACGAATGTCAGTGGATTTCCATGCAAATCTGCGGAGCAAAATTCTGAAAGTTACGGAGTTGCACATACCTGCATACTTCTCAGTCTTCTGAGTGTGACTTGATGCGGTACTATAATATAAGAAACAGCAGGTATTTATCTGGTGGGTCCGCTTTGTAAATTATAAAATTTTGCAATAAATATATTTTTGATAATTTTTTTCTGGATTTACATCACTTGACCTACATATTAATTTGTCAGATTTGAAATATCAATATTGAATATAAAATTCAAAAATAAATACACTAACATCTATACAAGTTCCAATCGGACCTGCCAGATAAATACCTGTTGTTTTCAAATATACCACATCAAGGCACACTCGGAAGTATGTGCAACTCTAGTTCAGTCATGATCAACGTAGTGCGTATCCTTCCTTGCTGGAAGCAGCAATCTGCGAAAGCGGTCATGTTGACTTAAAGAACAAATACAGAAAAGAACAAATACAGACGAGATGATGGATCAGTCACAGGCATGCTGTTTGAGGTAAAGCTACCACCCCTCGAAGAATGAAGGAAAGAACAGTGACTGGTTCAATACCACAAAATAGTCAAGGGGTTGGTTTCAGCCCTGCCTAAAGCCTGATTATCTAGAACACGAGAAGAAAGACACAAGGGAAATACAGCCAACAAAATTTTAGGACTGTGTCAGTCAAAATCCGGTGGAGAAGGAGGTGTGTAACAACACAGAATCGTTCCAACTTCTGCGTACCAGCAGCTCACAATACGAACACTCCTTATTTGTTAAAACAACTGTGGAATTGAACTACCTGGAACAGACTTCAGTCGGTTGTTGATGTCAGTGATATTGACGGTTTTCTATCTGCTCTGCGAGGGGAACAACAGTATGGAGTGTTTTCAACAATGCTAACAAGGAGCTATTGCTTAACCCTTTGAGTGCCAGGGGCCGATCTCATCGGCCCTAAACCTACAAAATAAGTCTGTTTAAGAATATAAGAATAAATAATTAAAATTGTAAAAAAAATTGTAAAAAAAAAAAATTGTTAGGCCAATGCATTCTCTTATATATGCGAGGCGACCTATGGTCGACTCGCATATATAAGAGAATGCATTGGCACAGGGTATATGGGTTGATACAAAAATCGACCTGGCACTCAAAGGGTTAAATATTTAAAAATTATGCTTGTTTATCATATATAATAAATTATTTTTCAATTATTTCGCTTGCTGCTTATATTTATACTCCAAAATAATTTTGGATGGCTCAAACAACAACATTATCATTGCATATATTAAGTACTATATGGGAGATTAATCTAACATTTAATGGCTGATTTAAACGCTTAAGCGTAACTCCATTACGCTTAAGCATAATTGGTTTGTATTGCCTTGCAACGTTATATGTAATGGTAGGCCTACATGTATCTAACTTAGTAAGGTTTAATGTTCTGGGCGGATGGTAAGATTACTAGCATCGTAATTGACTGCATCAATTTCAGCTTCAGGGGAGTTTTTCCAATTCTATTACGCTTTACTTTAGCGTGAATGCATTATGTGTGATCGTAAATGAATTACGCATAAGCATAATGTAATACGCTTAAGTATGGTATAATGGAAATCTAAATTACACTTAGGCATTGCGAATTAAGCTTAAATTCATGCTTAAGCATAATGAATTACACTTAAGCGTGATTGGCAATTAAATGTGAATTTTGCCTCCCATATGTGTACTATTGTTGTTTCATACACTTTGCCCCACGTGTTTGGTTGTTTCACACCATATATTTGGCCATTTCTCACCACATGTTTTGTCGTTTCCCACAACTGTCATGCGTTGCTTTTGAAAAAAATCCTTTGAAAAAGAACATACAGTAATACCCAAAGTAATGACCCCTTAACCACACCAGGATTATGGAAAATAATTCAGGATTTAGTTGGAAATATGGCTTGTTGCTATTCGTTGGAAAGCTCTCGTCGAGAGCTTTCCGATGAATGGCAACAAGCCATATTTCCAACTAAATCCTGAAAAATTACCCATAATTCTGCTGTGGTTAAGTGGTCAATTACTTAATTACTTTGGGCATTACTGTATTAAGTTATCTGATGACAACGCGCCAATTGGACACATTTTATTTTTTTTTAAATCCCAAATTGTGACAAAGTTCACGTTATTAAAAAAAAAACATATCAATAGACCCAGTCTAAATAAAATTAGACCGTGTTTCATTTCTTTCTTTAATACGAGTCTGGATATCTATCAGACTGCAATATACCTTATACTAAATGATACGATTCATCCAGATTATACCGGTATGAAACTGGCCACTTGGAAGGAAACATTTATGGGGGGGGAGACAACCCCACTGTGACATCGTCGCCACCTCGCTGACAGTCTGAAGTTAAAATGAACCTGGTTCTCTATGGATGAGTGATTCACCGATAATTGTTACTTTTGGCCTCTCATAACAAAATGCATATATACACAAGCGTATGGTAATAGCATATATGAAGACTGGAGAAAATTTCATACTAAAATAGGTTATCAGTACATACAGTAATGCTCTAATTAATCAACCTCTTAACCAAAGCAGAATTATGGGTAACATTTCAGGATTTAGTCGGAAATATATTTCCGACTAAATCCTGAAAAGTTACCCATAATTCTGCTTTGGTTAAGAGGTCGATTAATTAGAGCATTACTGTACATGTGTATATACCAATCACATGTATATTGAGTTTTAAAAAAAAGTTTCTGAACCCCTTCGGTTGTAAATAGAATGCACTCAGTGATTCTGACTTCAAACTTGTGCCTCCTAATTATATAGGTTGATTGAGTTGAAAGGTTAGAAAATCAGTGCCCTCTCTTGAAATTATTTCTTAAGGAATAATCTCTGTTTCATATTTTGATTACAGTTTAAAGATGGTCTATATATTCTTATTACAAGTTTTATATATTTTCCTGGGTATAAAATAATGTCCGGAAATGCTTCAATCAATTACTGTTCATTCTATTTTGAATTTTCTGGTATATATACTAGTATACCTACAAATAATTTGTGACATTTTACTGCTTGAGGAAACGTTCGGAGCATAGCAAGCAGGAAAATAGTAAAAAAAGATTGTCCCAACTGATTATCAATCAGTTGTAATATTAAATGATAGAAGCGTTTCTGGACTGGTGTCTTTGACAACTTGACTTATCATTATTATTTTATACCCTAGAAATTATAGAAAACAATTTAGGAAGAGATGATCCATCTTTAAGCCAATCGAGCAAAGTTGATCTATTTCTCCATGTTCTTCTAATAGGTGATGTTTTTATCGAATATATTTGCACATTTTACCCACTGCCGCACTGCGAGTGCATTGGTCCCTTTAATATTTCATGTAAAAGTGGTGAAAACTAATATTAAACAAGAACAATAGCTTTAGTTAACACAAAATTCACTGAAATATTTTCACAGTGGGGTTTCTGTGAGGAAAAAAATATTTGTTTTCCTCATAGAATCTCCACATATATATTCAGACAGACAGATGAGGAGGGGTGTTGAAAAATGCTTGGGGAAACCAGTTGTAAAGAGGGAAAGAAATTGGTTGCGGGGCTGGGTGAATTGCAGAAATGGTCAAAGGTAAAAAAGTAACATACGTGTCTGAATATATATTAACACCCCCCCCCCCCTCCAGAGCAAATTGAAATAATTTAAATCCATATACCCTGCTTTTCTCATGGCATTTGTTTTGGTGTTTTTGGTGATTAAAATTAACTTATGACTGAGATTAATCCTTCAGTCATGATACTTTTCCAAAATTGACATTTTTTTGTATTTTTGTCTGTTTAACAAATGTTGGGGCATAAATAGAAAAAAACAATCAGTAGAGAGTGCACTGGCTTAGAAGTTCAATACAAGTATTGTTAGCTTAATGCATTCTCTTATATATGCAAGGCATCCTATGGGAGACTCGCATATATAAGAGAATGCATTGGCACAGGTTTTCAAAAAAATTCATGAAGCTCCAGTTATGGAAGGATTAATCATAAATAATGGTCTCCCAAATGGCACCTTGTATATATAAAAGAATGCACTGGCTTGCATAGTCAAGATAAATGTTGTTAGGTCAATGAATTCTCTTAAATATGTGAGTCTGCCAATGGGAGACTGGCATATATAAGAGAATGCATTGGTATAGTGTTTTTGCAAAATTTCAGGAAGCTCCAGTCATGAAATGTGCAAAATTATTAGAACTTTCCTCTTAGAACACTTTAAATTGTAAAAATATAGCATCGCAAGGTGTTTGGAAATCCCTTCAGTTTGTAAGTCTAACACACAATTTGTTCAAAAATAGTTTTGTCTTCATCATAGACTAATAAAGAAATCATGTTTTGTACACAATCTACATTGTAGTCAGAAAATTACTAAAACAATGAAAAGGCTGTACAACAAAATTCTAGTTTTTGAAATATCTGACCATCATATATTGAATTTGGCTCAGTGTGATACACTCCCATTCTTGAAAACACACAACTTGAAAAATCCTTACTCTAACAGATGGATTAATAATTATCTCTTTCTGTAACAATTATTTTATAGTTTCCTGTGTATAACATAATAAATATGAATCGAAGACCCTTGCCTGGAAACACTTCTATCAATTAGTATTATAATAGTATACAATCAATTTCCAGTATTTTAATGGTATCTCCGGCTTATTTTTATAATTTTATAACCAGTAAACTATACAACACATGTTAGAGGAAGAGATAATCCATCTTTAGTGAATCCTGGAAATTTGTAAATGATTAAATTTCTTCTGTAAAGCAGGAAAATAAAATCTACAAAACATGCAGTTGGAAGGACTTGGGAGACTCGAATATATAATATAACCATTTCTTGATGGGAACTGCGCTGGTGGAGCAATGAATCATGTGCCAGTGCATTCCCTTATATTTGCAGATACCATACTAGGTAGCCTCACATATATAAGAGAATGCACTGGCTTACAAGGTCAAGGTAAATATTGTTAGGCCAATGTACATGTAATGTATTCTCTTACATATTCTAGGATCCCTACTGGTAACTACCATATATAAGAGAATGCATTAGCACATGGTTTTTTCGCAATATTTCCAATGCTCCAATCATGGAAGGGTGAATGCTGCTCCCATAATGAAAGGGTTAATTGATTTTATTCCAATTAGACATTTTTTGTTTTAGTTTTAGTTCCGACCCTCAAGGTTTGGTATTTTGTCTCATAAATGAACCACATACAGTAATGCCCTAATTAATCGACTGCTTAACCACAGCAGCATTATGGGTAACTTTTCAGGATTTAGTTGGAAATATGGCTTGTTGCCATTCATCGGAAAGCCATATTTTCGACTAAATGCTCAAAAGTTACCCATAATTCTGCTGTGGTTAAGGAGTCAATTATTTAGGGCATTACTGTACTATGATGGTGGTGGTTCTGCTGAGTTTAGTAAGGCCAAATCAAATTAATGTTCTGTTTCTGAGACACTGCCACTTCATTATTATATGGGAGAGATTTCCGATGAATGGCAACAAGCCATATTTCCGACTAAATCCGGAAAAGTTACCCATAATTCTGCTGTGGTATTGGAGTCGACTAATTAGGGCATTACTGTAGTTTTGATTACTCTGACTACTGATGGTATACATGTACTAGCACCTGCCATAAATCATGAATAACAGAGGTGAATCATGAGTACCGGATACAAAAAATATAGGATAGAAGCCATGGTTATTTCACACTGTTATAAATATGAAAATAATTACATTTTTGCTGCTGAAGTATTGTCCATAACTCCAGCTCATCAAGAAGTATGAGACTGAATTATATCAAAATATGTCATTTTGACAAAAAATAATCAATTTGATGCTCAATGACAATTATTCTCAGTGAGATATATCATACAGTTCCAGGAGATTTCACTCCATTGTCACTATCCATATTTTCTTATCTGGTACCTGCTGGTACACAGAAAAATCACCTATTTGTTATTAGTATTCAGAATAGGAGTCTGGGGTCCGCCATGGGAGGGAGGGACATCATCAATATCATGAAGAGATATATTTAAGAAGACTTATTTTAAATGATTTATTAATAAGGTACTTAACACAATAACACATGTATGAATTTTCACTAATGAATTAAATTTAATATAATTAAAAAGTCTGTTAATAACTGAATATCACAATTGACTGTCACTAGCTGTGATAGACTTGCAATTGAATTTATTAATTGAGTAATTGGCAATCATGAATATTTTTGTGGGACAAACCCCAGCATCTGGCATGATTTAGTCCTTGTTTAAATTATTGTTGAATGTTGGGTCAACAGCCTGGAGCTATCTAGTTGAAATTGAAGAAACCCCCTCCCCTAGATCATGCCATGAATCTTTACTCTGCTTATCGCCTGTAGAGATCTTATTCCATCAGTACAAAACTTGGGAACTTTTTTATGTTTTGATAGGGAACTTTATAACATTGAAAAAACAAGGCAGGGAACATATTTATTTGTTTATAATTGTTCCTCGATAATCAACTTCAAAGTATGGGGGAAATTCCATGATTGTAAGTGCGCATAGCAAACTCACCCGTCAAGTCTGTTAAATAATGTCATCTCGAGCTGGCACTTTCGCCTACTTATGAATAAACTGTTAAGCGACAGGTATTAACAAAGAAATATATTCCCGTGTTATTTTTTCAGCTTTATAAGGTTCCCTATCAAAACCTCAAAAAGTTCCCAGGTTTTTCATTGGTACAATATGATTTCTACGGGCATTAGCCTCTGGGAGGCCAAATTGCCATTTAGTAATGAAGTGTGATTAAGCGCAATTAATTGCACTTGAGCGCAATTAATTGCACTTAAGCACAAATAATTACACTTAAGCAGAATTACTTGAACTTATCATTGTTCTTAAGCGCAATCATTGATCTTAAGTGCAGTCGATTGCGCTTAAGCATAGTAATTTGTTCTTGAAAACATAATTATTTGTGCTTAAGCGCAATCAATCTTGCTGTGCGCAATCAATTGGCTAATCTTAAGCGCATTTCATGGTTATATGTAACTATTATATAAAACACCCCTGGTGAATAAATAGGTTTATCCATAACTCAACCTTATAGTTCTTACTGACATATCACCTCTTGTTTTCATTAGTTTGGATGGGTAGGGAGCAAGTCTAAGTTCTTTATTGATATGGTAGACTCGCGATAGCATTACCTTCTGTTTTAGTTCAGGCAATTCGTGATAGCATTGACTTCTGTATTAGTTGGTGCAACTTTGATTTTCGAGTATATACCGGTATACATGTGCACCATATGAGGGAAGCAGGTCCTCAGTGACACCATATTCGCGCTACAGTTTATGACATGGACATACTACAAGAGACGCTGATTTAATAAAACTACCAGAGCTCGAGGAGTGAGACACCAAAGCTCCCAGAATGAAACACATATTTTTGGGACAGGGATGCTGATAATATGACAATATTTAGGGTTTTTCACACGATTTAAGTAAATAAGTAAACCCTCATACAGTGACACCACATTATTGCTATATGACCATAGCTATGGCCCAAATCTGTGCAAAAATTCTTTAAAAAAAATATATTAAAACATACTAGAGGAGACATCCATTTTTTGGATATAAGGGATGCTGATAATTATATGACATTATGGATTATCTTTGAATGTTGCACACATACAGTTAGAGGTAACTGTACTAGGCTTATTTAAAAAGGTTAAAATTAGCACATGCTCTTCTTGTGATGCTAGGCGATACTCCAGGTTATGACAATTAATATTTTATGGGTAGGCTAGATAGTAGTTACAATTAATTGCACTTGAGCGCAATTAATCATGCTTAAGTGCAACTCATAATGCTTAAGCATGAATGCCCTATTTGTACTTAAGCACAATATTTTATCGCACTTATGCACAATCGTTTGCCCTTAAGTGCAATAAATTTTGCTTAAGCGCATTCAATTGCACTTAAGCGCAATTCAATGTGAATGTGGCCTCTCATAATCATATTACCCAGAGTAGAGATCATTCATGGCATGATCTACACTTCCCCCAACAAAAAAATATATCTAATATTGGGCCACACATTTTGAAATTAGTCATTTTAATACTATACGGGTCACTGTTGAGACTTGTTGAATTTGAATCTGCAGGGTCTGTATGTAGTCAGTGTAGGCATAATGCAGCCAGTCCAATCCAAAGCCATACATGCATATTAGTACATTTCAGTGTCAAATTGCACTTGCTACATGTACATTTGTCTGACGCTATCTACCCACACTGTTTTTTTTAAATCTGCGTGTTTGAACGATTGGTTCTCCAACAGGTCCCATTGAGACCCGAGTCACTCGGCTCCTTGGTCATCAGGCTGAGAATTCCCGCTGTTGACAATATTCAATTACAATGTCAACAACACACGAACTTATTCGAAACGAGTTTTGACCAGTTTTCCAGGCAATAATCGTTGAATTCATATGTGACGACTCAACGCACCATACACCGAGTTAAAACTCCGATAATCTAATTCAAATATACGTTCTAACTAGGTTTTAATTAATTTACTTCGTCTTGAGAATGAGAGTGATTTATTATTCCAAAGTCGTAAAAACAATCGTATCAAATTGGTGACGAAAGGTCGCCGACCAATCGGATCGTGCGGATGGAATTGTGGCTAAAAATAGATATCTGCGGGATTCCGCCTTATCATTGCTTCAGTCAATGGGGGTATATTGGTGAAGATTGTTGTGTCACTTTAAGCTAATGTAGTCAAATAAATGTTGTATGTCATATTCTCACAGGGATGTCCCCACAGTGTTGGGGGGGGGGGACTGACAGATTTGTTCAATGAAATGTAAATTTGAAGCTCTTATGAGAAGAAGCTATAGTTATCACTTCTCATCTGTTACCTGTTCATCTGTCTGTCCGTCCATCCATCTGCCAACAATTCTTTGAACATCTTCTCTAGGTCATGAGACTGAATGGGTTCATATTTGGTGTGGATGTTCCCTATGTGACTCACATTCAGATTTGTTCAAATGAGGTCACTCTGTCAAATGGTTGTGAAGCCAGGGCCATAACTCTTGCCCTCCATAGTAATTCTTAAAAACGACTTCTCGTGTACCATCAGGTTGAATTGGTTCATATTTGGTATGAAGGGTCCTTTTGTGACTGTAGTTCAGATTTGTTCAAATGGGGTCATCCTGGTCAAATGGGGGCCAAGCAAAGGACAGTTTTCCTCTTAATATGCTTCCTTTACACGGACCGTCAGGTTTATTTTACTGATATTTAGTATGAAGGGTTCTTTGGTGTCTGGGATTCAAATTTATGCAGATGGGGTCACCAGGTTAAATAGGGCGGGATCAGGGACATAACTGTATGTCTCTATAATAAAACTTATAATGTCTTCTCAAGAGAGGTTGGACCATATAGTATGGAGGATCCTTTAGTGACTGAGATTCAGATCTGTTAACATGAGGTCAACCCGTTAAGAAATGACGGGACTATGGGGACTTAAGACTTTTGTGTCTAAAAAATCATTAAAATACAAAATTCATTAAAACGTCTACCTTGGAACTACCTGACTGATTAATCTGACATACATATAGTGTTTTTGGGTCCATGGATAATTGGGCTTTAATCATGTCTAAATGGTTTTATATAAAGCGCTTGTGAGATTGAAAATTTCCAACAATTGAGAAAGTTTGAGATGTCGGTTGTGAAATTTCAACCTAAGACTTGGGAGTCTGGGCCCCGGGCGAGAGGGGACTTCTTGAGCTGGAGGAGGGGTGATCACTAGTGTACAGTTGATAGTTTCAAGTTAGATTTGGTAATTTCAAGGTAGATTTTGTAGATTTGGTAATTTGATATTCACTGATCTACATTCATGAAGCCTCTCTAGCCACATATCCTGTTTAGATCTACTTCTTTTAAAGTGATTATGAAAAGTTCTGACTGTTGTGGTCTCCACAGTCCCAGTCTTATCAGTCTTTGCAGTCTGGTGAGCGACCCCACAGTCTTTGACTGTCTTGTTTTTAGTGGTAGCACTCTGAGCAATTTAATCAATGTGCATATTGTGTGTGAAAGTTGTCTTGAATCGGACTAAACTTGGCGTCCGAAATTATGACAAACATACACAACTTGTTCCATTATTATAGGCGACACATAAACCGCGAATTATTAATGTGGCGAATAATCTAGTAGTATAATCTAGTATTAGCAGGGGCGCCGGAAGAATCCAAGGGCAGGGGGGGGGGGGGGGGGGCAGAGCCTACAAAAAGTGCACTTTTCCGCAAAAAAGGGCATTTTCCTCCGCAAAAAAGGGAAAATAACCATAAATTCATTGTGGCAAAAATCCCTATTTTAATGGTATTTGTCGGTTTTTATGGCCGTTTTGTGATAAAATTGACAACAAATTTATATTCCTTGTGAAATTGGTGGTATTTGGACCCAAAAAGTCACATTTTGCTATAAAAACATGAGATTAAACACACAAAAAGCATTTTCTGTCTCCAGAAAAGGGGCAAGTCAGCTGCTCCCCCCCCCCCCTCTTCCGGCGCCCTACTGTATTAGTGATTTAGTTTGCTTCTGAAAAACATTTTTTTCCCGAAGATTGAAATCTAAAAAGCCATTATATTTTTCCTAAAGACGTAGTAGACTACCAACAATGTTTTATTTTATAGCTCTAGAATCATCCACTCAGACCATCAGTATTTCAAGGGAGGGGCATGCACCCTTACGAACCCGCCTTTTCAAAAAGCTGGATACATCCAATCGGACACCTCAGTACTTATACATGTATATAGGTGAGCCGATTCGACGAGGGTGACGATTGGGATACAGTCATCATAAAATATAGTGTTATTGATAAAAAATTAAGCATAGCTAGGTCCCGTGTTTTTATGCGAACATTGTCACACAATTAAAACCGCACCTCCTTTTGATTCTTTTTGATTCTATCTGGAGATTCTGCCTTCAAAGGCACACCGACGGTCTGTCGTGGTTATTCGTACAGTTGAATGATATTCATAAAAAACCATCACCATTGTGTATATACATAACATGTGTATATGTACATTTAAGATTGGCAGCATGTCGGTATGTCAGTTCTAAGAAAACTTCTGGATAAAATATCAGTTAAAATCTGGGGGTGTCACTTCGTCTTCTTTGAAAACAGTTGAAGCTTATTATATCTCTCTCTATGTAGATTATATGTCAGTCTCCGTGAGTGGAAGTGTAAATCAGTAAGACCAGCTTTTGAAATATCGTTGGTAGCTGCACTGGGATCAATAATCAGCTGCAATAGACTGTGTTTAGTTATGGGGTTTCCAAGCTGGTGTTCTTTTAGTACTGCATCCTCAAGTTTCGAAAGGGCAGCGCTGCGTGCTCCGTATAATGCATTACAGTTAATAAGGAAGTGTTCCAACGTCTCAGGTGCTTTTCGACAGAGCTAACAAGTAGGGTCTACTTCATTCTTGTTGTACTTGGCACGGTTTGACTGGAGCGTGTAGGTACCGGTAACATGTTTTGCTTTGACAGGTATTCGTGTATAATCACGGCTATACTGAGCTGACAAGTCTGAATAACTGGATGACAGGTTCCAGGGTGATAGATCTTAGAGAGATGGTTGAGTGAGGGATACAGGATAGTTTCATTGAGAATAAGTTGTCGCCAATGCTTGTTCACCGCTTTATTGATTATCATCTTCGTATGTAATTTTGGTGAAGGATTATGGAGCATATATAGAGGTTCTGGTAGGTTGTACATAAGAAGCAATTCTTTGATGGCGATAAACCAGCTATGACTGGTTGATGATTTACTGTCAAGTTGTCTTTGTGCCAACTGTCGTTCGCAGAATTTCTCAGGAAGTCGGCATATGTTGGTGAATAATCCCATTGCTTTCTTGTGAATGATAGCTTCGATAGGTAGTAGTCCTGATAAAATGTAGATAGCTGGTTTTGCAGCATTGTTCGGTAGAGATAGCAGTTGTCGTGCGAGTCGTCTCTGATGTAACTCCAGTTTCTCCAGCTGTGTACCCGATGGTAATATAACCTCAAGTCCATAAGAATAGAGTGGGGATATGTATGTGTTGAACAGAACAAAGGCTGTTATTGGATCGACACCATTTTCACCATGGAGACCTGCTCCCATCAGTGCATATGCAGCTTTTGTAGCCCTCTTTATATTCTCATCCACTGCTGTCTGGGATTGATTATTCCATGTTCTTGTGATACCCATGTGCGAAGTGCTCTCAACTGTTGGCATGTCAGCACCGTTAATGTTAAGTGGTGGATAAATTATTTCAGGCTGATTGGAGGTCTTTACTTGAAGGATGACACTCTTTTTCTTTTGAAGTAGGTAGCCTTCCTTACGGCTATAATCGTAGCAGATGTCGACCAGATGTTGAAGTTTCAGTGGACAGTTACTGAGAAGAGTTACATCATCTGCACATGTTGGGGAGGTAACGTTGGCTGGACCAATATATGTTGTGCAATCCGAAAGAGATAGACGGTACAGAAGTTTATTTATATATACTTTGTAGAGGTCAGCACTCAACATTACGCCTTGACGTACCCCTTGGTGATTGATGAAGCGTTGTGAAAGTTGGTTCTGCCATTTAACAGCTGTAGTTGCATTATCATACAGTTTCTTAATCATCATCCATTCATGGTCTTCGACACCAATATAAAAGAGTTTCTTGAGAAGATTATCATGTACAACTACATCAAATGCAGATTTGGCATCCAGGAAGCAAGCAACATTACTCATTTGTTCAATTTGAGTTTGCATCAGTAGAGGCAGTCACAGTTTTTTTGTAATTTGTGCATGGCTCCCATGGCATGTGTTGATGCCAAATTGGATTTGAGAAGAAATTAAATAGGTTAAATGATGCAAAACTAATACTAAATCCTATGTCCACAAAAGTGTTATTCGAACACTGGAATAATGTCATTATTTTCTTTTATCGTTATCGATCACCACAAGAGTTCGGCAGCGTAGAAAAATGTACACCGAGAAATGGCCCGGGGACGTTACGTATACAGCCAACTATATAGCGTTTAAACGCATTCAAATTATTACAGAGTGTGCATGGATGAATGCAAGCCGATTTGTGATCAATGTGTAATATGGCAGTATACTAGTTGATAATTTTTAAATCTTCAACACACCAGTTGGCTATTTGTTATTAATACAATTAATGTCCTATATAATGTGTATTTACACTGGACGTATAGGTTATTTAGTATTACGATAGGCAACATTAATTAATCCATATTCAGTGCATTAAGGGTCAGACGCAAGTTTTGCCAAAATTTCCTGGTATTTCAAAATGTATTTTCTCTAAATCTATCAGGAATATCTTTGTGAAATTTTGTACAAGAGATTATTGTGGTACCATACATAAGAACCATTGGACATTTGGTTATTATAATCTCATTTACTTTACTTTTATGGCATGAAAAATCTTTAAAATTTAACTGTGTTCAGGTACCGAGAACTACGGTAAAACAGATTTTTTTCGAAAGTGCATTTCATATATACATGATATCATATCTGAAGATCATGAGAGGAGACTTAATTTTTCTTGATTCATGAAATTAAATGATTATTTTCATTCAGAAAGACAACTACCATAAATAATTTTTTATTATTGAGAATTTGCATGCCATGCTTGTTGGTTATTGAAAAATTGGGCTCAGTTGAGTTCTGGGTCATGGGTTCATAACCAAGTTAAATCTGACTACCATATCTCTTAACACTGTGGCGCGCCTAATTTCTGTTGATTGCTCCCTGCTTGAGTGGACGCACCACATTTGAACAT
This sequence comes from Siphonodentalium dalli, assembly GCA_032622095.1. Classification (NCBI taxonomy): domain Eukaryota; kingdom Metazoa; phylum Mollusca; class Scaphopoda; order Gadilida; family Siphonodentaliidae; genus Siphonodentalium; species Siphonodentalium dalli. The sequence continues at coordinate 223,109,847 of CP136066.1, forward strand.
TTGTTTTCATTGGGCTGGCATATTTGTGACTGCTCTATTCTTCATTATAATACATGGGGTATGATGCTAAAATATGCAATTAAAAAGCTAACTCAACATTATGATACAAATGAAGCCTCCTCTAATGGAGTCAAGACAATAAGCTATTTGATGGTTGACATGTTGTTTGAAATTATAAATTTTTCTGGCAGTTCTCGGTACCTAAAGGGACAGAAACGAAACAAATATTTTCAACCTCTCAAATGTATTAAAATCCATTATTGTTATTGTCTCTTTATAATTGCTCTGATTCTATATATATAAGGAAAACTATCATATGTAAAATTCAAGATTTTTCACCAGATAGATCCAGAGAAATTCTTTGTTGAAAATCACTTGCCATTTCTGGCTGGATTTACTGTGATTTATGCAAAGCGTGCGTCTCCCCCTTAAGTGCCATAACACAGGGAAGGGGTTAACATTGATGAGATAAAATGCCTGGCTGTATATACATATACATAAAAACCAGTAGATAATAACTCTAACCATGTTAACACATGTGTACCTGTCAACCTGAACCTGGCTACACATTTCCATTACATCTGGGTTATCATGATACCGATATTTATAAAACAAAAAACATGAATCCAGCACTTATATACTGCAACTACCGAATGTCATCAAAGGTTACAAACCCTATTTTGTGTGGTAAATGGTACAATTTAAATATACTTCAACTGACGCCACATAGCTAAATTATCGTCAAGTGTGGTGCAGTCTTTGGTGCAGACATAGATGAAGGATGGATTGGCGATTGAAACAGACTGTGTTAAGCTTCGTCGATTTGTATGAATGTCAGTTTAGGAAGACCAACTTTCTGGAGAATAACGCAATTCACTTCCGCATTGCAAATCGTGAAAGAACTTGCGAGACACCAGGGAATTCCACGTCCATAAAGATGTTTTTATCATACCTCGCAATTTGGTTACTTTATCACACATCTTCGGTATGATTTATATGCTTATTAAAAACGAATTGATCGAAATTTGAATCAGTTAAATTCAGGGTGAAATTTACCAGAACTTGCAGAACAGAGGTGGTGCCATAGGGGATATGGGGGGGGGGGGGAGGGGGGTTAGACCCAGTTGAGTCAAATACATGATATACATATATAAATCTTTGGGGTTTCCCTGGAACTAGGGGGGGGGGGGTAGTTAGAAACGGTTAGCACCCGTTTTGGGGAAACTACAAAATCTGGCTGGGAGCAGATTTCCGCGAGCATACTGTCACTGACCCAGTCTCTGCTGACAAAATCGTGTGCTTTAGAAGTTAAGTCTAGAAGTTTAGAAATAAACTAATATACGCACGGTACTGTGCTAGCTCGCACAGTATTAATACTAATAATTGTTGTTGCGCGATTTTATGAGTTCGATATTTAATATAGGCCGATTCCAGGAACCTGCACCTTCCATGTTTATATGTGTCACAGAACAAGAGAGACTGCTACACTACTCCCCCGTTCTTTTTGAGATTCACCGAATCTCACCCGAGTCCTCCCACAGAGCGGTCACATCATGACACAGACTGCGAGGAGCGGACGAGCCCCCAGTGTAACAGAATGAGAGAGAGAAGTGCGGGAGTCGCACTGAAAGTTGACAGCACCCGAAATCCCAAGGACTAACCTAGATCGACGTTGCTTAACTTTGGTGATAACGGCTGTGACCAAGAGATCTAGACCACTCAAGCAGAGAAGTAATCGGGCTTCTATATTTACAACGCAACCGCTACATACGTTTCTGGGAACAACATACATGTTGCGGCCTGCCTTATCATTATGACATGCCCTCAGCCAATCAGAAGAGAGGTACAATAAATGACACAATTAGTGAGATGTGCCTCAACTCAGATCATTCTTGAAACTCTGTCAGATAAGGCCGCCATACACGATGCGATATATATCGTACAACAAATATCGGTTACCGGTTACGGGTCAGATCGTAGCGTGTGCGGTGTAAAATCATACAACATTTTGTCGCACGATCAGCCCCGCAATTAATCAAATAATTTTGATTTTCTACGATCGAGTCGTACGATTTATTCGAAGTAGCCAATCAGATTCAACTATTAAGCTGATCATGCGGCGATCACATGTTTTCTTTCACAACAACATGGCGTCCATACAGCGACCTTCAAGTCAGAGTAGCGGGATATTTTGGACGGCGGAATACATTCATGCCTCTAGAATACAACTACATTTGAAACAGGTGCATGGACTAGACACCAGCAAATTGGTGTCAAAATAATATCTGATTGTGTGAATTTGTATACCACGTTAATAATACGGTAACCCATTGCCATTGCATTCACGAGAAAGTAAACAACCAGATCGTACGATCCGATCGCATCGTGTGTGTTGGTCTACCGTAAGAGATAAAAACAGAAGTCGCACGACTAAAATTGTACCGTGTGCGCACACAGATCTTACGTAGCAAGGGTCTGCGACAAATATCGTGCAACAAATATCGCATCGTGTGCGGCGGGCTATAGATACCTTACTCGTATTTAAATTCGCGCAGAACTATTTTTTGCTCAGTTTTGAATTTGCGCACTATAAATTCATGCACCTATCTGCGCGATTTTCACTGACAACAATATTTTTGTAAAAGTCTTGTAGCTGATGACAGTTTAAGTTCTTAGTCGTTTCTGAAGACACATGTGTATATTATAAACATGATCACAGCAGATTTACAATGTGTAGACCATAACTTAATCATCATTTTGTTGTGGTGATGGATGTTTATATGCTCCAATTAATTATTCTGATATTGAAATAGTGATGGACTGGACATCAATGAAATGAACTCAAAAACAGAAACCACAATGCGAAGGAAACGTTTTGACTTCAGAAAATCAACATTTGGCTGCAGGTTGTGATGACATAGCTAATGCAGTCTGTATCGTAACGGTGACGGGTGTCACTCCATGGTGGTGAATTGGGGGATGTGCATTCATGCACATGTAATCTGAAATATTTGCAGTTCAATATCAAGTTCGTTTAATACCATGATGTGTACGTCGCTTGGCATTTAGTAAAGGTTTTGAATGTAAATATAGGCCTACATTTGTTTAGGCGTATTTACATATTCAGTAACCAACGTTTTGTAATGTATGTAACTCATCAACATAACCCTCTTGTTTTCCATGTGGTATATTTTAAATTCAGAGTGGTACTATTTTTTGCTCAGTATTTAATTCACGCACTGACACATGAGCGAAAAATAGTTCTGCGCGAATTTAATTTAAATACGATTAAAGTAGATATTTTAGCTGGAGGGGTCAGGTTACTACATTATCAGATTTTTGCAGCTTTCGGCCAGGAACCAGTCTATTCAAAAGAGACATTTAGTGCATACAAATAAACAGACGCCAGAGTCGCAAAAACAATGACAGACAAAATTTAAATTGCATTTAATTTTTCATTCACTAAGCAGTTATATCAATTTTGAGATGCAAATCATTCATTAAAATGTACTTTTACTTTCATGAACTAGAAATTTAGACAGTTGTTGTCAAATTTCGCACCATAGACTGGTCCTTGTCTTTGTTCACTGAAAAGTTGAAAACGTAGTAAACCTGACCCTTTGTAAGATACATTATTGGAAAAATGATATATACTTGTCACTGTAAATTGGCAGCAAACAAGTTTGTTACATAATTATACTACTAGTAAGGTTCAGCAATTTAAAGATGCATAATCCGAATTAACGCTCGCATATTACTATTTCCTTGGCTTTGGGAGTAAAAAATATTTGACTCGAGTTGAGGAACACACCCATTAAAGCTCAGAGTGATCAGAAATCTATTATTTTTCACCACCAATAATTTTAAGTGGCCCAGAAAACAGTCGAGGAGAGACAGTCTCAGACCAAATTGCGGATGAAGATGGATAACTATAAAATAAAGTGGCTTTTTTGTGTCAGATAATCCAAAATTTTTTTGTTAAACAAAATGTTGATAAATAACAAGTTTTGGGCAATTTTATAATATAGTTGACTGTGGTTAGTATTATTTTTGGGCAATTACTCGATTCTGATAACTGAAGCGGCATTTAAAAAAATGTTGTTGGAATCTGATGATATGGTGACCATCGAATCGGATTGACAACCTTTAATACATCAGTCGAGAAGCTTGTGTCCTTCATACTCCTGTTAAAAATCTCAGCACTTCTATCCTGCCTTTTTAATGAGTGTTTAAGTAACGCTGAAATGGTCATTGTCACCCCCTTTCATTCAGTTGGGTACCCAGCTTTTTTAAACTTTCAGTTGGGTACCCAGCTTTTATAAAATTTACATTTGGGTACCCAGCTTTATGAGCAGTCGATCTGCGGTACCTACATGAAAATGTCCTATGCATGCAATTCTTATCCGCTATTATTTTCAAGCATCGTGACAAATATACCGGTACATCATGATTCATGCATTCACAAATTTAACAGGTTTATTTCACAATCAACTGATGGCAATCACTAATTAAATCACACTCTATGTGAGATTTCATAAAGCTGGGTACCCAAATGTAAATTATACAAAAGCTGGGTACCCAACTGAAAATTTAAATAAGCTGGGTACCCATCTGATCGAAAGGGGGTGACAGTGACCATTTCAGCTTAAGTAACTTGTCAGCCCTGGGAATTAAGTAATGGTACCTAGGCAGTACATGTATATTTGCATAGGGAGAAGAAATCAGCAAAGGTACAAACTCATTTTACCTGGAAAATTTTGCAACAATATTGCTACATGTATTTCCAACACTATTGCCATTCAAATCAATATTAACCTTACAACTCAGGTATGCTATTTTATCATGAATTAGTTAATTATCTCATATTATCATCAAAGAAATTATAGACTGTATGCTTAAATTTAATTCACTCAAATTATTTTAACTAATTTCTTAGTTATTTTTGGGGAACATTGTTTCAAGACTACAACTCAACATTATACATGTGTCTGTCAAGCCTGCAAATAGCGTGCCTGTCATTTGCAGAATGAGGTCCCCAGAGGGTGAATTTAGTGACGCTATCCCGTATAGCGGGCTAGCATCACCAAATTCATCCTCTGGAGACCTCATTCTGCTTAGGCCTCATCTTCTGGGAAGTATCTACAGTATCAAATTAACGTTGTTTTTAGTTTTCCCTTCTGGGAAGTTTCTATATCACCTAATTTGCAGCAGATAAAATGCATAATCGAGGTGCCCAATGGGTGAACATCACCAACTTCAACTAGAGAACTTCAATCTGATCCTAGGTCTACCATAGCAGTCGAGGGCCTAAGCAGAATGAGGTCCCCAGAGGGTGAATTTAGTGATGCTAGCCTGCTATGCGGGATAGCGTCACTAAATTCACCCTCTGGGGACCTCATTCTGCAAATGACAGACACGCTATTTGCAGGCTTGGTATCTGTACAATTCCCAAGCATGAGTTTGAAAATGAGCCCAGCTCAAACCTTTACAGAAGTTATGCCTCCTCGATTGTTTACCTTGAGTCTATTTCTGGACATAAGCGTGATATCTTTTGGACTTTTCCAAACGTAATCAAATTGGGATCATGGCTTCTCACGAATCTCATGCATGAGTTAGAAAACCAGCCCTGCCCGAATTTTGCCAGGAGTTATGCCTTCTGGATTGTTCACTGCGTGTCTTTCGCTACACCGTAAGCATGAAATCCCTTCCAGATGAATTATAGATAATTCCAGTTTATCTATATATATAAAAGAGTAGGATCTGTCTGTCAAAACAGATTTTTCTCCCAGATCCTTTAATTAAACAAATATAATTCAAATTTTGTTTTTAAAATTAACAATCAAAAATTATTTTTTTAAATTGAGCTCAATCTATAAAAAAATTTAAAATGTTGTAAGGATCAAAATTTGCGCGAAGCGCACAAAGAGGCCTGCTGCTGAATAATGGCTCTATCTAAGATCAAAATATGGATGAAGCGCACACAGGGGCCACAGGTTGCTAATACATGCAGGGCCCGCAGGCTCCTCCGACGCTGAATAAAAGCTCACAAAGGGATCCTGTTTCAGCCAGTACTTTTATGACTGAATGTGAGAATTAATTTAGTAAAGACAGGGTAAAGTACAGTAATGCCCTAATTAATCGACTCCTTTAACCACATCAGAATTATGGGTAACTTTTCAGGATTTAGTCGGAAATATGGCTTGTTGCCATTCATCGGAAAGCTCTCCCCGAGAGCTTTCCGATGAATGGCAACAAGCCATATTTCCGACTAAATCCTGAAAAGTTACCCATAATTCTGATGTGGTTAAAGGAGTCGATTAATTAGGGCATTACTGTAAGTGTAGTGTCTTTCTTCTGATTTACAGGTATGTGGCAATGCAGGCATCATGTTAGGAAAAGATGGTGACCACAGCGCCTCGGTCTGCATTCTATACAACCCAGGCTTCCATCAGCTACCTGTGTCGCCGCAAGCATCAGTAAGTACATGTGTCATTCCAAGCGAAACCTCACAGTTACCCCTATCTGCACACAAAGTGTCCACTTAACCGCAGTGCGGTGAACGTTTCCACCTCAACTGAATAGCAACTACGCTGCGTTACCACCACCTAACTGCAACTACGCTGCGTTTCCACCACCTAACAGCAGTTGGTTCACAGTATAGTAGCTGTTTGGCCACGGTGTTCTTGCCGTTCGGCCACAGTGCTCAGCTGCAGTTACACGCTGACTGTACAAAATTATGTTGTAATTTATTGCCAACACAGTTTCCTATAATCCTGCATTATCCTTGAAAAATTGGGGTCAAAGGTAAATGTGCTAAGGCATAATGACTGCGAAGTCGAGATAATATACGGACAATTTTATATTATTAATATTCCTTGGACTAAAAATACTTACCTTGCTGACCTGTGTATATAAAATACTTGTTTTAAATTAAAAACAGACCGGATACATACCAACAATATAACCCCGGTATACATTCCGTTCGACCGCAGTGTAGTTGCTGTTTGGCTGTGGTGTGCTTGCCATTCGGCTGTGGTGTACTTGCTGTCTTCGGCCGTGGTTCTGAACTGCAGTTATAAACTTTGACACCAAACGGCAAGTACACTGCAGTGACAGTGGGTACTTGTTGTGTCAATAGGGGTATCAGTGTGTACCCCATTTAACACAGTGAGCATTATAGGCTCAGGTTACTATGAGTTCATAGTAAAGGTTTTAATCCAACAATAGATTCAACATTTATCATCACACTAAGCAACACTTGGTTAAAATAGAGGTGACAACTGACAACTAACGCAGCTCATTAGTTGGCGAACACGTTGTAGGTGGGGTGGGGTGTGTTTGTAAGGGGGTGGGGTATATAGGAAGTACACTAATGCCCTAAATAATCGACTCCTGAACCACAGCAGAATTATGAGTAACTTTTCAGGATTTAGTCAGAAATGTGGCTTGTTGCCATTCATCGGAATGCTCTCACTGAGAGCATTCCGATGAATGGCAACAAGATATTTACCACTATGCAAACATGTGCATCTGCGATTATGATCTTAATCAAACTTTTTTAGTGGAGTAAACCTCATTTTTTCACAACATCCGAGCTTGTATTTTTGGTTCAAATCATAATACGGTACCCTTAATGTAGTCAATTGCACTGTGGGAGGAGGGGCATTTCCTTAATTCATTACCACCTTTAGTTTATTCTGGGGGGGCTCTGTGGCTCAATCGGTTAGGGGTACAACTCCAAGCCTTTTCGCCCTCCAGGCTCCAGCGCTGGCGATAAGGGTTAAAATCCACATGTTTCCATCGAGGACTTTGTAACTCGAAATCATTATCTGGTGGAGTTGCCCGTTACTCGCTGATGGCCAGTGGTTTGCCGCACATGGTCGCCACTGAAATCTATGCCATAACTGTTAGATTAGCCATAAATGTGCGGATTTCCTCCACCACTAAAACTGGCAATGTCTTAATATGGCCTTAGTTGCTGACAGCTACATTAAACCCCAATCAATCAATCAATCTAGTTTATTCTATGTTTTTCAGGAGGTTTATCCTTTGACTGACTTGTCACACAGATACGGGTGTGATGACATTCCGTCCAATGAAACACAGCTAATCAAAGGGACCATAGTAGCTGTCAGACGGTGGCACTGTCCATTTGTAGAGAAGGCGCGATTCATTCAAGATCATGGTGGATTGGGCGCTATAATGGTTTCAAACACTTCCATAGTAAGTATCATTTAGAATGTGGTGTTCACCCCTTTGATATAAGCTGAATACTTTCCAATGAGTAGTTACTAGATTCATTGATAAATTACTAGTGTTTATTACATTCCTATGTGTGATTTACATGATTTGATAGATTACTAGTGTTTATTACATTCCTATGTGTGATTTACATGATTTGATAAATTACTAGTGTTTATTACATTCCTATGTGTGATTTACATGATTTGATAAATTACTAGTGTTTATTACATTCCTAGGTGTGATTAACCTTGATTTCTGGAGTGATTATAAACGATAATTTCACTCGTGAATTATGTCACTTTAACCCTTTTAGTGCCAGGGGCCGATCTCATCGGCCCTAATTTATGGTCTGTAGAGTGCCCTAAAAAAAATAAAAAAATGAATTTATTTTTTTTGGGGTTAGGCCAAATGCATTCTATGGTCGACTCGCATATATAAGAGAATGCATTGGCACAGGGTATATGTGAAATTGAAGAACGTCCGGTTAGGCACACAAAAATGTGCCCAAAAGTACTTGTCATTGTACTGCTTCACACTGCAGTTTTGACAAACGTCACACTACCCTTAAAATGGAGAAAAAAATGACATAGAAAAAAACACCAACCCCTCCCATAAATTATTCTCCAATTTGACAGCCATAACCGTTCATCATGTGGCTATATTTTATGTTTCTCGTCGGGAAACACGTTTGTGCATTTTTTCGTGCACTTTTCATCCATGTGTCATTGACCATTTAGCTGCCAGAATTTATTTTATGCTGATCCAAGCTTGGGGGTCCCAGGGGAAATCACTCTACTAATTTGTATTTGGTGTATTATAACCTATATTGATCACTGGAACGATAAGAAAGTCGCCCAAATGATATCAAATTGCGTTCATTTATATACCCACGTCAAAATAAATAAATTTGATTCGAAACATGTCTGTGTTCTTACTTTATTAACCCTTTTCTGTCACCACCCATATCTGAATGTGCTAAAACATGACCTTGACTTGAATGTAATTTTTTTTTCATTTTAGCGGAATTTTGGCAAAGTAAACAATGACGACGTACAAGCATGTGGTCAATCTGATAGCTTGTAGATACCGCTTCCGGAAAATATGCCATACGATTCGCTAGGACAAAATTTTCCCTTCATAAGAATGCATTTATTGGCGGAAATTTTGGCTCGTTGGATCGTCAAACCGTTTCTGCAAACTTCCAGGGAAGGCATTTTTTGTCAACCTGTCATCTAAAAGGGGCAATTCATCTTCGTTTGACCTGATACTGGTCCGATTTTGCATCATATTATAAGAGTATGGTCCATAATGACGTCACGCTTTACTCCCATGTCATGCTCAAATCTGCCTTTTTGTTCATCTAGGTTGTCGGGCGCCCAAACCTATGGTCTCACATTCATTTTATTATATGTATTATAACCCACAGAAGTTATAAAAGTGTTAATATTTTGACGACTTTTGAACTCATAATGGCAGGATCATTAGATTAGATTAGATTTATTTTGATAGTTCTGGTTATACATGTGTACATGCATACATACAATGGGTATGTTTACAAGTTGAATCAATATAATACAGAACAGTATATACATATTATAATTATAATAGTTTATATTAAATATAAATATGTTACTATGTTGGGTTCTGATGAGACAGTTAGAGTTCAGACTGTGTAAATAATTGATATATACTGTAAGAGGATATATCAATTTTCTCAAGAAATTAATTCATTTTATTTTATAGAGGTTGCCGTCAGAATATAAGGTAAATTATGTGGCAGAAATCTGTATAAAAATAGAAATACTCATGTGACCTGAGACCATCAGGGATAATGCAAAAAGTCCTCTAAATGAGAACTTAATTCCATTGCGGTCCCTGGTGGCTTTCGGCACATGGGCAGTGAGTGAAGTTCGAAACTTCGGAGCACAATGTATAAAAGTATTTAAAATATAAATTAAATAAAAGCCATTTCAGAATGAGACTTATATGGAGAGGAAAAGCTAATAAAATAAGTCAATACGCAAGTAATGCAACTTCAACAGCCCTTCGCCACTTGCATATACGCACCACTGCCATGTATGGCCGGCTTTGGACTGGTCTGTCCATGACCGAAAGATGGAAACCCGAAATACAGGCAGCAGTAACAATATATGCAACTGGCCAAATACTGTCATCGTACATTACAATATAAGTTGAACTGCTGTATTGAGGAAATTCTAGTTAAAACTTAAAAGATGATAAAATAGATTGTTCCTAGTAAAAGGCAAATGGATTTTCTTCTCTTTTCATCAATTTCTCTAGTAGGTGTTGTTTAATGCAAAATTTCCAGTGTTTGAGATCAAAAGGGGTACGAGTATGGTATACTTTATCTAGACCATTCCACAGTTTCGCTCCTGTATAATAGAAACTGTGGATGCCCTTGGATTTTACAGAGGGTAATGAGTATTTCAGGGTCCCTGATCGAGTTACATATGTACTAGCTAATACTAGCTTATAATGAATATAAGAAAGTTTATATATTTCTTCGTATACTTCTTGGTGGAGATGTTTTTACAAACTAATATATTTTTTGCACATTTTCCCGCTGCGACTGCCTTGGGTCCCTTTATTTAGACCAAACATAAAAAATACTGTGTTCTCAGGCCCCTCCTGTATGACACTTAGAAATCCTCACCAAATCATTATAATTGAAAATTTACTCAGAATTCCTCGCAGTTAAAAACAATCTACTAATATTTTCCAGTCTCTGAAAAGCTGACAGAAGTCTCTAGATCTGTGATTCACTTGTCATTTTCTAGGACGATGCGGCTTTCCCAATATGACAAAATAAATCATTTCTGAATATAGAGTGCATGTCTGGTGTAGTAAACTTTTAGTGTGTTATTAGAGAACTATCATTAATGAATAACAAAATATTCAATGTTTTTCACATTTACATGTACTAGCTAATACTAGCTAATACACTTTAGATCACTCTTCTTACAGGTAGTTCCAGGACCGAACCAATCATCTGATTTAGATCACTCTTCTTACAGGTAGTTCCAGGACCGAACCAATCATCTGATTTAGATCACTCTTCTTACAGGTAGTTCCAGGACCGAACCAATCATCTGATTTAGATCACTCTTCTTACAGGTAGTTCCAGGACCGAACCAATCATCTGATTTAGATCACTCTTCTTACAGGTAGTTCCAGGACCGAACCAATCATCTGATTTAGATCACTCTTCTTACAGGTAGTTCCAGGACCGAACCAATCATCTGATTTAGATCACTCTTCTTACAGGTAGTTCCAGGACCGAACCAATCATCTGATTTAGATCACTCTTCTTACAGGTAGTTCCAGGACCGAACCAATCATCTGATTTAGATCACTCTTCTTACAGGTAGTTCCAGGACCGAACCAATCATCTGATTTAGATCACTCTTCTTACAGGTAGTTCCAGGACCGAACCAATCATCTGATTTAGATCACTCTTCTTACAGGTAGTTCCAGGACCGAACCAATCATCTGATTTAGATCACTCTTCTTACCGGTAGTTCCAGGACCGAACCAATCATCTGATTTAGATCACTCTTCTTACCGGTAGTTCCAGGACCGAACCAATCATCTGATTTAGATCACTCTTCTTACAGGTAGTTCCAGGACCGAACCAATCATCTGATTTAGATCACTCTTCTTACAGGTAGTTCCAGGACCGAACCAATCATCTGATTTAGATCACTCTTCTTACAGGTAGTTCCAGGACCGAACCAATCATCTGATTTAGATCACTCTTCTTACAGGTAGTTCCAGGACCGAACCAATCATCTGATTTAGATCACTCTTCTTACAGGTAGTTCCAGGACTGAACCAATCATCTGATTTAGATCACTCTTCTTACAGGTAGTTCCAGGACCGAACCAATCATCTGATTTAGATCACTCTTCTTACAGGTAGTTCCAGGACTGAACCAATCATCTGATTTAGATCACTCTTCTTACAGGTAGTTCCAGGACCGAACCAATCATCTGATTTCCAGGATATCAACATTACAGTGGCCACACTCACAGATGATAGCTTCACAGAAATAAAGGTATTTCAGGCCATGCTAAAAATATACGTCGTTTCCCCTCACCCTAAGGTAATGCCCTAAATAATCGAATCCTTAACCCTTTACCCAACAGAAGGGCCCTGTGCCAATGCATTCTCTTATATATGCGAGTCGACCATAGGTCGCCTCACATATATAAGAGAATGCATTGGCTTAACACATTAAAAATTATAAAATTGTTAAAGAATGTAAGAAAAAATGGTAAAAAGTGTTAAAAAAAGTTTTTTTTTAGGCCAATGCATTCTCTTATATATGCGAGGCGACCTATGGTCGACTCGCATATATTAGAGAATGCATTGGCACAGGGCATAACTGTAACTATCACAATGTGGTCAAGGAGCCGGTTCCAATGATATCCATATTTGTATGGTTCTATTGAGACAGACCGAAGATATTTTAGGCTGTTGAAGCTTTATTTGGCCGGTTTTGGCCGGTTTGTTGGGTAAAGGGTTAACCACAGCAGAATTATGGGTAATTTTTCAGGATTTAGTCGGAAATATGGCTTGTTGCCATTCATTGGAAAGCTCTCACTGGTTAGCAGTTTTGGTTTATGGATGATAACGTTAGTTTATCGGAACTAAATTTTGTATATGAGTTTTCCAGACCAAAATACAGGTCAAGTTCTATTATGGGTGTTCGAATATTTTTTACTGACTTATGGCTCTTTTCGAATTAGAATTTTCAATATTTGAGGTTTCCGGATGATAACTTTAGTTTGGGTCAATTTATCGGAACCAAATTTGGTATGTGAATTTTCCAGACCAAAATACAGGTCAAGTTCGAGGGTTCGGTCCAAATATTTTTTGCTGACTTCGGGCTCTTTTCGTCCATTGCTACAATTTAGTGTCACTGCCATTGTATGTTTGTGTACAGTTCATAAAAACACACCGGGCATATTTTGCCATGCCCAGCATAACTCTTGTTAATTTTAATTATTTCCAGGCTTGAATTTAGAACTTTTTTTATAGGATCTTGGTGGTAATATCAGTGTGAGTCTGTATGCACCGAATGAGACACGCTTTGATGCAGCTATCATCGTCATCTTTACCATCGCTCTGTTCTGTATAATAACAGGCGGATACTGGTCAGGAACAGAAAAATATAGAAAGTAAGTGTATTGTTATATTTTTTATTTCTAAAACACTGAAAGAACTTAACATAGAAAGAGCATGGACAAATCAGTCAGGTTTAACAAAGGCTGAAATTAGAAATATAAAATCAGAGCTTATTGAGCGACACACAACAGAACTATTTACTGAAATGCAGAATGCAAACTCATGTAGAGCATGTTTTTATATGAGTATTAAAACGAGGCCAGGCATGGGTCGCTATCTAAGTTTCTTACCGGCTCACTTAGCAAACATTTTGCTAAAATTTAGAACCGCAAATATAAAACTGCCTGTCGAATATACAAGATGGAAATCTAAATCTGTGGATAATGGTGACAAAACCTGTGATATTTGCGGTGATGGCACGGGTGATGAATACCATTTTATTATTATTTGCAAAGAACTACAGATAATTCGAGCAGACTATATCCCGAAATATTACTGGGAGAATCCTACGAAAGAAAAATTCGAAAGACTATTATCTTTGGAAAATCAACTATTACTGAAAAAAGTTAGTATTTTATCAAATTGGCATCAAGAAAATTAAAATATGACTGAGCCGATTATTCCAAATTTAAAAACGTGTGATTAGGTACATTATTTATATCAGAGAATAATTATTACAGGCAAAATATTATGATAATGATATTATAAAGGATTAAATTATAATATAATATAAATAAGATATCATAATAAATATTACGATATATTTATACATTTATCATATTATATATTAACTAGCCGATGAGCCCGACGTTGTCCGGGCTATTCAAAAACCAAATTTCAAGTCGATAGCTCTACCCAGCCCGACGTTGTCCGGGCTATTCAAAAACCAAATTTCAAGTCGATAGCTCTACCCGTTTCCGAGATCTGGTCTGCGCATGCGCGAAGCTGTCGTCGCACGGGCTCGGCGACCCGATAAAATATGTATCCGGGCAGGGACCAGCCTAGACCAGATTTTCAGGGCGAAATGACTTCGCTCTACTATAAAAATAAAGCGAAGTGGCCGTTCTATAGGGCGAAGTGAGTCTACAAAATTTAAATTGATCAGTACTACGACAGGAGTCGCTATAGAACGAAAATAGGAGAGATGAAATATGTCAATTAAACTTATGAAACAATGGTTGAAATATGTAGTCATTATGTTCACTTCATGACCCTAATAACTATTAATAATACCCAAACATAATTGTGAGAGGATAGCAGCATTTTATATCGTAATTGTGGGAGAATGAGAGGATTTTATTTCATATTTTCCGGGTTTTTAAAAATGCCAACAATATTTATCAAACCGAAACGAAACGAAATCATGAACACTTTTACTGCGCTCTGTAAATAATCCCGTTTGAAATTTTAGTATGCTTCACAAATGAATTTGTTTTAAAATTTCTTTAACCAAACTCCATAGAGGGAGTGATGAATTGCCACAATGTGAGAGGTGTGAGTTGTAATCTTCATTGCAAGGTGTGGTAATCACGGTAAACTAAAAATAACAACAACCAGATTAACACTTGAGGCCCGACGATGTTTTCACAGCTGCCAGTAATCAGACTCCGTTGTCAACATGCTTACAGATTGGAGCTATACAGGTGTTAATTGTTTTATAACACCCTGATACACCCTGATAGTGGAGTATTGTGTGCAATCACAGTTGACAGTTGTAAATTATCATAAATTATTTGGGGAATTTTGCCGATTTTCGTCAGTGAACTTTGGAATTTTCAGGGCGACTTGAACTTCGCCCGACTGCAAAAATAAGGCGAAGCGGACGGCGCTAGGGCGAAGAAGTCGCCCACGTCGCCCTGTCGGCTGGTCCCTGTATCCGGGGCAAGATACATTCACATACCAAATTTCAAGTCGATAGCTCCACCCGTTTCCGAGATCTCGTCTGCGCATGCGCGAAGCTGGCGTCGCACGGGCTCGTCGACCCGATAAAATTTGTATCCGGGGCAAGATACATTCACATAGCAAATTTCAAGTCGATAGCTCCACCCGTTTCCGAGATCTCGTCTGCTCATGCGCGAAGCAGGTGCCGCACGGGCTCGCCAATACGACAACGTCGACCGCCTGGTCAAACTACACACACGTACCAAGTTTCGTCCCGATCCGTCGAGAATCGTAGATTTGTATAAATGACAGACATACAGACAGACAGACATACAAACATCAGAGGTCTTCAAAATATATATGAGATATATGTATGATTGTGTAACAATTGTAAATATTGTATATATGTTATAGCATGTTTCGCCTTAATTGACGACTTTGCAATAAACAATCAATATAAATATTAGTGTTACAGTGGAATATAAATATTAGTGTTACAGTGGAATATAAATATTAGTGTTACAGTGGAATATAAATATTAGTGTTACAGTGCAATTGCTGATAAAAGTCCAATCTGTCCAATAAGATTCCAAAGTTTAACCCTTTCAGTGCCAGGTCCGATTTTTGTATCAACCCATATACCCTGTGCCAATGCATTCTCTTATATATGCGAGTCGACCATAGGTCGCCTTGCATATATAAGAGAATGCATCGGCCAAACAATTTTTCATTATTTGTTATTATTTTTTACAATTATTTTAAGTTTAATAATTTTTTCTTATATTCTTTAACAGACTTATTTTTTAGGTTTAGTGCCAGGGAATCTTATGTTTTTCATGGGCATCAAAATAATTACTATGAATACTTGGTGATAGTTTTGAGTTATAACATGCCCCTAAGATTTTATCCAGTTTGTTTTTAAATTCGCTATAGCATGCTTAAACATACCAAAAAATATTCAACACTAAAAAAAAAATCTAAGAATATTTTTTTTTTAGTTTTTATTTTACAGACTGTAAATTAGGGCTGATGAGATCAGCCCCTGGCACTCAAAGGGTTAATCAAAACTCTCGGTAAATATGGGAAAATGTCAAAGCATTGAAAAAAATTCTGAAAGTCACATTCAGACTAAAATATTTTAACTTACTACATGTTTAGTGATGTTCTTGAAAAATCACTGTAACAGTTTTTGTTTACATAACTATGGTTTCAAAACTCGAACTTTTTTTATTGGAGAATCAAACACAGATCAAATGTGAGTTCCTTCTAATTACAGTAGAGCTTTCCGATGAATGGCAACAAGCCATGTTTCCACCTAAATCCTGAAAAATTACCCATAATTCTGCTGTGGTTAAGGAGTCGATTATTTAGAGCATTACTGTACATGGCATATTATGTGAGCAATTCAATATAAAAGTTAGATTATATTACATCATTTAATATGACCGTAAGATATCACTCTTTCCGATAAATATTGCATTCTGTATTGTCTTTTTAAGATAAAGATTAAATATGACGAAAAATCCCACTACTTTATCTGGGCATAAAGCCCGCTTTAGAAAGGTATAGGGAGAATGCTTTGATGTTAACCAGTAATATGAATCGTACATGACATACGTGACACGTAGTGGAGCAACCACGCAGCATGTGTCGTGTCGTGGATTGTTCAATTTTGTCTGTATTCTGCCTACAAATCCAAAATGACATCAGAAACCATGTCATGACGTGTTCATTTTTCGTTTTCATTAAGCTATCAACGAAATTGGTCTAAATGAAATGAATAGGCCTAAAGCACATGGGAATTCTTCGTAAGTTGTACTTTCATTTTCATCGCGATGCTCCATTTCCGATTCCGCGTTTTTGGAAATCTCCACACTGTTGCTATCCGGAAGTCACGTGACAATTTCTCCAAAATCTATACCCGCGCTCTTGAAAAATCACTGATGGATATAGAAAAAATTATATGACGTCATTCACCTGCCTTAGGTATGAGCACCCTTGGTGGTTGCTATTATCCCTACCAATTTCACTAGCACTGGTTTACGTCGAAGGAGACTTGGGCTACTGACAGCATTGGTTACCAGAAGTGACCACTATATTTGTTTTGTCCCTTCTGATCTTAAAATGTCCAGAGTTGTTTCAGTTTGAATATTTTGTTTTTTTATTTTTATTTAGATATGAATTATCAAAGACAAAGAAGAAGAAAATGAAGAAGAAAGATGAGACGGAAGATAAAGATGATGAGAGTGATGATGATGACGATGATGATGAGGATTTAGACTTTAAGATACAACACATACTCGTATTTGTTTGCGTCATATGTGGAATGCTCCTGGCTTTGTATTTTCTCTATGACTATCTGGGTAATATTACTAATTTATGTCTTCTCACTTCTTTTCTCCATGTATGTATTTATTTGGTACCCATTCCAATTAAAGACATATTATGGACTGGTTCAGATGCGTGAAGTTAGTACTCAGGTGCTATGCTAACTACTAACATCGCAGAAAATTTCTAAGAAATCAACTATGCCACTCAATAGAAATCATCATCTAAACGAACACTTGATTGTAAATATTTACATCTCGATTCAGGATGCAACAATCGGCAATAAACTAATGCAAATGATTTCGCATTCAAGAGTCATTGCAGTTAATTAATATGTGTGCTGTAAATTTGGATTAATATTTGTAAAAGTAACTACTTTTTGCAAGATTACTCTCTATTTCTATTTGATCACCCTATACCAGAGTGGTTCACATCAATTTAACTCTTTCATGATGGGAGCTGCGCTGGCACAGCATTACAGATCCTTTTCAAGTGCATTCTCTTGTATATGCAAGTCTGCCATATATAAGAGAATGCACTGGCTAACAAGGTCAAGTTAAATATTGTTAGGCCAATGTATTCTCTTATATATGCGAGGGTGCCTGTGGGAGACTCGCATATATAAGACGATGCATTGGCACAGGGTTTTCGCAAAATTTCAGGAAGCTCCAGTCATGGAAGGGTTAAGGCATTTTATTTTGTATTACTTGGTTTACAAATTTTTCTTAGAGCTCTTTCCATCAATGTATCACATTATTATAATCAATAAATTTGAAAAATGATCAAGGAAATATGGGTTGATACAAAAATCGGACTTGGCACTGAAAGGGTTACGCAAAATTTTCTTCTAATTTATATTTTCATACTGTATATATATCTCTGGATTAATATTCCCATCAAAGATACGTTACACACTGAACTACATGGTATATTCATCTTTATTCACAAGAAAAGATTCTATGAGATCCGTTTAAAATTTATTATTTTGGTACGAAATAGCTTAAGTACCTTTTGAATCATTTATTATTATGACGTAGCAGGTCAAGGTCATTTGTCCACTCGTTATGTATATAAGCAAGTGGACCCACAGTAAACGGCCTCTTTTTCTCTTGTGACAAGATTCGAAGGGAAGTAAAAACTAATGCTATGAGAAATGAAACCACATATTATTGTCGGTTCATTTAACAATTCCGTTCCACATTTTTTAACTTGTTGTGACATCGGTTCAATTTTGGAAACGACACAATAATTATTAAATTAATATCAGAGTGACAATTTCATTCAATTTCCCTGTTTTATTTGTTTTAACGCAAATAAAATACACAAACTATATTGTTCTGTTGAAAATTGTGGGTAATTTCCCAACTTCCGGTTTCGGAGCACGTGGTTTAGAATTCGGAATTAATTTGGGAATTGCACTTCGTCTGTTTATATGCAGCGGTTCACGTGTTGAACTTTCTGGGACAATGCCTATACAGCACAGTTGTTATGTTATCTCTGTTTCTTGTGGTTTTAGAATGTAAGTATTAGAACATTCAACCAGTGAGACAACATTGGTTTATAACTTTGTTTATGTTGAAATTGGCACGTGACAACATTCGTTTTGTTTACGTCAAAATTCTGAAATTGTCACTCGCAAACCTGTTTCATGTTGACATATGTAGCAAAATTAGGGATCAGGTTTGGGTCCCTTTTCGTTTATCTATGAATTAACTCACTTGTGTGGTTTTGCTTGGCTCATAGTTCACTATGAAATAATTTACAACAAAATAACTTTTTTGTCAGATCAATATGACACAATTTCACAAATAATAATGTGACGCATCAGTCACCTAATTTCATGGTAAATTTTTGGGTCCCTTTCCTGATCCTTATACATGTAACTGGTCATACCACAGGCTATTTTCTTCCTTGTGTGGCCTCGGTTTCAGTAACCCCATTGTCAAGCAGGTTCAGGCTAATCCAATTCCTCATTCCATGCGGACCTTGAGGTGGCCCATCCGCATACTTCACCATTGAATTCACTGTAGCCATACTGTTCCGAGGGTGGGTTCCAGTGTTCACGGATCCGACCATGCTCGCCCGCTCCTGCTGGATCCTACCTCAGATTTCGTCCTCCCACATCCCTTTCACAAGCATGTTCGATGTACAAAATCTGTCAGCCCCCTAGGGAGCAACTTAACTGGTATCGCATCACAATTTGCCATCCAAACTTGGATAATAGCCATGCAATTTGGTATGAATTTTATGTCAACTTTGAGATTGAGAACAAAATACTATCTCATCATGTCCATGTGAGGCTATTTATATGATAATCAAAATTTCCAAGTAAGTTGCTCCCTGGAGTCTACCCTCGGGTGGAATTGCTGTTAAGACCATTTCCCGGGACTCTGCATGACCTTCAAATGCTTGCTATTTGGCGGGAGGCAAGTTGTACCAGTGTAGCCACTGGGGCGGTAGCGTTTCATAGTCACTGTCTTGGGGGGTGATACTCGAATCGAGTAATATCTCAGATCTTGGGCTCGTGTCATCTAAAAGTTTCGGTTCATTCTATGTATATTTGACTGCTCTGCCCATTCAACATGTAGTTCAATGCAGATTGTGTGCATTTAGAAACACTAGTGTGGTGTCGTCCTGTTGGTCAGGTTTCTGGATTCATGTCGTGACCTAGTAGGTCGCCGCTGCCCAACTGGCTACACTGTATGCTTCTGCTTCCTGTCAGGGTTTAAGCTGGCTCCGGTTAGGGGGGGAATCAGTCTGCTCATTAATCACTCCTCGATGTCTCTTCCAAGGCTTACACAGTCCTGTTTATTCAGTTTTTTACTCTAAAGATAACAAAATCCATTGCTTGGATCTGACGATTCCACATTTAGATTACATTTCTAATTAACAGGGCTACTTGCCATCCAACGCGAATCCTGATTCTCACTTGGATTTCGAAGAGCTCTTGCTGCTTTTTCTTGTCTGTAACAAAGAACTAAGTTAATTGCAAGGCATCGAGGGGTTGCAGACGCAGTTTCTCTCCTCGGATATGGGTCCTGGGGGGTTCGAGGGGGGACCGAGCACTGGGCCACCAGACAGCGCGCCGTCTAATGCCGGGTAATCTCGGGTGCTGTCTATAACAGTGAACATAGCGCAGTCATCGGCCGGGGCAGAGACTTTTAACAGACACTCAATTTGTTTTTCATGCGGTTTTACCTGGGCTCAAACTTATTACCTTTCCACCTGTCACTGATTAGCATTGTCCTTTGTTTATGGGTGACCGTTCGATTCTTCTAGTGGTAAATTTACACAGATCATCTTTCACCCTTACTACGGTTCCATGGGGCATAACACCAATCCTTGGATTCCTTCTAAGATTTTGCGAGCATCACTCGGGCCTTCTGCGGTGTTGGGCTGGGTTTTTTCTGCGAACCAAGTTGGGAATCATATTTCTCTTTGCGTAGAACATTCATCATCTTTTGACTCTACAGCCTTAGGACAATCCCAATGAGCTTTCCCTGTAGTACTAGGATTAGATCTATTCGCGCTTAATATTATGGCCTAACAGTTTGGGTTCGCTTATCGGGTTACGATATAGACAATTGAACTCACGCAATCTTCTGGGGTGGCGGGTACGGTAGGTAATAACCTGTTCCATGGGAACAGGTGCATTTCAGAACTTTGAGCCCTGCGTCATGCCAACAAAACTCATTGATGCCCTGCTTGATGGAGTTGGGCGTTACTGTACTCAGTGCTCCTTTTTTGACAGGCTGTCTTGAATTACTACACAACAGACGAGCTATTCATCTAACGGCGCACATGAGGCAATCATTGTTGGCGACAGAGTCTCTGCCCGCGGGGAGGAACTAGGGTCCGGGTCCTCGCTGTATGAGCGGCAGACAACCGTCCGACCATACACACATGTGATTGGTCTTCAGTAAAATGTGCCCTTCTGTTCACATTACTGGCGTACCTCCTTGACCATGTCGAATGGGTGTACAGTGGTGCTCAGGGTGTTTGGCCGGTTGGCCGCGGCAGAGTTGTGGGTGGTTTTTCGGGATTTGGTTGGTGGTGTGGCTTGTTGCTGTTCATCGGGGGGCTCTCGACGAGAGCTTTCCGATGGGTGGCGGCGGGCCGTGTTTCCGGTTGGGTCCTGGAGGGTTGCCCGTGGTTCTACTGTGGTTGGGTGGTCGGTTGCTTTGGGCATTGCTGTGTACTTTCGCCTTGGTGGATGAGGTGAGCTACACACAGCTCATGGACCCGGGCCCTTCGTCTGTTAAGAACAATCAGTGAATAACAAGAAGATACAATCTTCTTGTTATGTGAATAACAAGAAGATACAATCTTCTTGTTATCAACATTCTGGTTGTTTTTAGACCTTAATCATCCATGGCCTGTTCTTTCTTTCAGATTGTTTGGAGTAGTTCCATCACGATGGGTCTCCTCCTTCTACACATTTTCTAATAAGTTACATGCAGACTGCAAAGTATTCCTTTCAATCATGTGTACATGTAACTGCATACACTATTGGATTGACAGGCTGTGGAAGTAGTTTACAACTCAGGACTCTCCGAACTTTTTCTTCTCGATTGTTTCGATACCAGAAAACATTTTGGGACTTTCCAAGTCATTTAACGCTCTTGATCGACTTAGTTACCTGGGGTTTTTGTTACCAGTTTCCAGCCTTAAAGTAAATTCCGATCAGGGGCATTGACCGACGGAATATGGCCTCTGTCTGGTGTATTTATTAACTGAAGTAAAATACTGTCATTTGACGGTCAGTCCGAAAATACTTATTTTGCGCCTTGATCAGTTTGTCGATTTGGGGTTGCACATTTACTGACAAGTCGGTCGCAGACCTTACAAGCATGATGCAGTGGCTATTTAACTCTGGGTTTTCTTCACCATACATGAGTTGGTGGTATGTTTCTAATCGTCTTTACAGTTGCTACTTCCTCGTGTTACATCCAGATTGACCATTCAGGTAACAATAGATTTCCTTCCCCTGGTGTTGAAACGTCGGGATAGCTTGGTTCGTTCAGTCACATACCATGGAGCTGGGTGACCTATGCTTTCTGCATATAACCCGCTTACTCCAGGGAGGAGGTGGCACATGCATGTACCTGCATATGAGATTTCACAATTACAGGTTTGTCTGACTTCGGAACCAAAAGGGGGAGTTGAAGAGTTTCAGCCATTGGGCTTATTCTCCCACTTTCTCCACTCTACCTGGTAGCATCAATCAAATCTGCAAATCAGTACCTTTTGATCCATTTGTCGCTAAAAAACTCAGCAGGTTCAAAAGAATTATTTTCAACTAAAATACCATAGTATCTCATTCCTCGCAGCCTCCTCCTATGAGTTGATTCTACCATGTAGTTCAGTGTGTAACGTATCTTTGATGGGAATATAACATTTTCAATAGAAAATACATATTCCCTAATAAGATACTTACACACTGAACTCACATGTCCCTCCCAAATTGGGATTTTCCCTCCCCGCTGCTCGGTCACACCCCTCGAATCTTGTAAGAGGATAAAAAGAGGCTGTTTACTGTGGGTCCACTTGCTTATATACATAACGAGTGGACAAATGACCTTGACCTGCTACGTCATAATAATAAATGATTCAAAAGGTACTTAAGCTATTTCGTACCAAAATAATAAATTTTAAACGGATCTCATAGAATCCTTTCTTGTGAATAAAGATGAATATACCATGTAGTTCAGAGTGTAAGTATCTTATTAGGGAATATGTATTTTCTATTGAAAATGTTATATTCCCATCGGTTGGAATAAAAAGTAATAAAATTTGTAAACCAAGTAATAAAAAATAAAATGCCTTAACCCTTCCATGACTGGAGCTTCCTGAAATTTATTGATTATAATAATGTGATACATTGATGGAAAGAGCTCTTAGAGCTCTTTCCATCAACGTATCACATTATTATAATCAATAAATTTGAAAAATGATCAAGGAAATATGGGTTGATACAAAAATCGGACTTGGCACTGAAAGGGTTAAAATATACCAAAAAAATTATTGAACAGTGAAGCCTTTTGGCGATGTTTATAGTATGCTACAGATCTAGTATCTACTTACCTACCTACCTACTTACCTACCTACTTACCTACCTACCTACTTACCTACCTACTTACCTACCTACCTACTTACCTACCTACCTACTTACCTACCTACTTACCTACCTACTTACCTACCTACTTACCTACCTACCTACCTACCTACTTACTTACCTACTTACTTACCTACCTACCTAACTTACCTACCTACCTAGTAAATACACAAGGAAGACAACTCCAGATTTTCCGATGGTAAGTTGAAAGTCAATGCAAACATGGTGCTGATATTGCCGATATTTGTTTATATCTACCATATCTTGCTTTAACCTTTTCAGTGCCAAGTCCGATTTTTGTATCAACCCATATACCCTGTGCCAATGCATTCTCTTATATATGCGAGTCGACCATAGGACGCCTCGCATATATAAGAGAATGCACTGGCCTAACAATTTTTCATCATTTGTTATTATTTTTTACAATTTTTTACAATTTTAATAATTTTTTCTTATATTCTTTAACTATTTCAGTGCCAGACTTATTTTGTAGGTTTATAGTCTAGGGAATCTTACGTTTTTCATGGACATCAAAATTATTACTATGAATACTTGGTGATAGTTTTGAGTTATAACATGCCCCTAAGGTTTTATCTAGTTTGTTTTTAAATTTGCTACAGCATACCCAAAAAAATTTAAACCCCAAAAAAAAAAAAAAATTTTTTTTTTTTTTTTTTACAGACCATAAATTAGGGCCGATAAGATCGGCCCCTGGCACTGAAAGGGTAAAAAAGACAATTCCAAGTGGACACGGACAAAGCATAACCATAGGCGATCTGGTAGCTTCATTTTTAGACGGGGATATTATTATACAGCAAATATTTTATTTCTCGACCCTATTTTTTGACTATTTTTATATAATTTAATCATAGGCTGTGAATCATCAGAATACTATTAAACAATTGGCTGTCACACATTTAGACATTAAGGTTATTTCTTGATAACCTAAATTTCTTGATTACTTCCGCTACAGAAATGACAGCAACATCGAGTGATATGACCACACCTGTGATTTGATTGTGTGCCTAAAATGTACATTCGATGTTGCATCAGAATTCCTTCAGGGTGGACTGCCCTGCAAATAACCAAATAACCTACTGCTAACCCTCAGTGGAAAAGTACCCAGAGAAATCAACAGGACTTGTGCTAACATTTCCAAAGAAACTAACAACTCAGCGTTACAGCCAAAATATATCGAGAACATGTGTACAAAAACTTAATCGACGCGGTATGTTCGTCCTGGCGGGGGCGACGGGATTGTATGCCCGCATGTTACCCTGTTATTAATATGGTATATTTTTTATATTTCAGTATATGTTGTTATTGGTATGTTCGTCCTGGCGGGAGCGATGGGATTGCATGCCTGTATCAAACCACTTTGGATAAGGTTGTTTCCATGCAGAAAAAGGTAATACTATTCAGCCATCGAAATTAGGAAGAATGTCCCACAGCAAATTTAATTCTGTGGCATGTTATTTATCCTTGAATGCATAATAACACTTAATATTTTGAAAGGCCTTAAAATGTGGTGCTGGTCATTTGCAGAATGAGGTCCTCAGAGGGTAATTCACCCTCTGGGGGCCTCATTCTGCTTAAACCTCATCTTCTCTGGAAAGTATCATTATTATCAACAAGCCTTGAAATAGTGTGTCTGTCATTTGCAGAATGAGGTCCCCAGAGGGTGAATTTAGTGATGCTACCCCGCATAGCGGGCTAGCATCACCAAATTCACCCTCTGGGGACCTCATTCTGCTTACAACTCAGCAGAATGAGGTTCCCAGAGGGTGAATTTGGTGATGCTAGCCCGCTATGTGGGGTAGCATCACTAAATTCACCCTCTGGGAACCTCATTCTGCAAATGACAGACACACTATTTCAAGGCTTGATTATCAAATTAACACAAGTCTTTTAGTTTCTGTAGAAACTTCTTCACAAAGATTCTTTTTCTTTTTTAGTTTCTATATCCCCAAACTAGCAGACTACACATTGCATAATCGAGGTGCCCAATAGGTGCACATCAAAATATCCCTCCATCTGGGAACTTAAGTCTTGAGTCTAGGTCTCCCATAGAAGATGAGGCCATACAGAATGAGGCCCCCAGAAGGTGAATTTTGTGATGCCAGCCCGCTGTCCATGATAGCATCACTAAATTCACCCTTTGGGGACCTCATTCTGCAAATGTCCTGCACCATATTATCTAGCATGTATAAAAATAACGTTAACCTTTCTTTCATTATAATATATCACGATAATACAGTTTTTGTGTTGAAATTTGAAGTCAATGCATTAATATAGGAACTATATTTCTCTGCGGCGGTCGGTAAAGTAAGATTGAGTAAGCGCACAGAGATCAAGTGTTGGCTTTGATGTATCGAGTGAAGATCTTTAGGATAAATTAGGGTTTCCGCTAGGGGTTGGGGAATGTGGCTGTATTTGGGAAGCACATACCCGGTTCCCTGTCTGGAGAAAATTTGGATGTTTATCACTGAAAAGTAGCCATTTCCTTGCACTTGAGACAACAAGCGGAAACATTGAAGTTTCGTATAGAAATCAAAGTAATATAGATCATCTTTCTTTGATCTAAAGTTAATGAACTAAAAGCATGTAAGCACCACAATATACAATGTATACAACGACTTTTATAACAGTAGCAATATTAAAAGCCGACATCAAAGGAACTACCGCGGTTGGCAAAAGACACATTGTCACACTCAGTGTCAAGTGTACTCCATCAGTAACAAGTGTTATGTCATCATGAGCAGAGCTCATATCACATGCTATACGCATGTTCTGCATTCCTGCTTTCCTTGTATTTTGTTCACATTACCAATCAAAACAATTCTGTGGATGACCGGCCTGGCATAGTAGCGGAAACCTGGATAAACTCTATTGCCGTAAATGGTGAATTTCTTTGGAAAAGGATATAATAAAAAGAAAATCTAGTGTTTTGAGCAGATACCAAAAATGACCTCATTCGTGAACAAGATAAATGTTTATTTTCACTCGTGGCTGATCTGTCTATCACTTATGAGATTATATCACTAGATATCCTCGATGCGTTACAATGGAGATACATAGATTGACATCAATGAGCTCAGGAAAGCCACCCCCTTAACCCTTTACCCAACAGAACGGCCCTGTGCCAATGCATTCTCTTATATATGCGAGTCGACCATAGGTCGCCTCGCATATATAAGAGAATGCATTGGCTTAACACATTAAAAATTATAAAATTGTTAAAGAATGTAAGAAAAAATGGTAAAAAAAGATTTTTTTTAGGCCAATGCATTCTCTTATATATGCGAGGCGACCTATGGTCGACTCGCATATATAAGAGAATGCATTGGCACAGGGCATAACTGTAACCATCACAATGTGGTCAATGAGCCGGTTCCAATGATATCCATATTTGTATGGTTTTATTGAGACAGACCCAAGATAATTTAGGCTGTTGCAGCTTTATTTGGCCTTTTTGGCCGGTTTGTTGGGTAAAGGGTTAAAGTGGTTATCAAGTTAATTCTTGTTCAGCTAAAATTGGACTGCGTACTTTTTAAATACTATCTGGCTATAACATAAATACTTACTGGTATACATGTATATGTTTTCAGCATGTCTCTCAAGATGTTGTATACCACAAATACATAGAGAATACCTACAGTAATGCTCTAATTAATCGACCTCTTAACCACAGCAGAATTATGGGTAACTTTTCAGGATTTAGTCGGAAATATGGCTTGTTGCCATTCATCGGAATCTCTCGGCGAGAGCTTTCCGATGAATGGCAACAAGCCATATTTCCGACTAAATCCTGAAAAGTTACCCATAATTCTGCTGTGGTTAAGAGGTTGATTAATTAGAGCATTACTGTATAGATTTTTGTTGAATACCCAGCTGGAATACCCAGATTATTTCATGAGTGGCTACAAAGAAATACAGAATTTGCATGAGCCGAGAGTGGAAATTCTATATTTCCTTGTAGCCACGAATGAGATAGTCTGGGTAAGCAACCAAAAACCATAGTTTTCTGTTTTATTATATGTGCTATGTTATACAAAAACGGCTTGTTTTGTTCTACAATTCACTGCAAATTGTTAGAAAACTTTGACATCTGCTGTTGGACGGGAATGTTTACAATCACTATAAACCGGAATTGATCTCCGAGAGGGTATTTCTATTGTGCTATCCATCGCCTCGGTCATTGTTATCCAAGCGATTGATAGATTGTTCTACGCCACGGCAATTTCCCATTATTTAATGGAGAAGCCTATAATAAATACTGGTATACATGTACATATATATGTTTTCAGCATATCTCTGAAGATATCTTGTTGCAAAGGAAGGTTAGAGCTTCGAATGTTGTTACTGTTTCTGTTATGTTTAGCAGTTGGTATAGTTTGGGTTGTTCTACGACATGAGAGGTAAGCACCAATATATTTTCAGTCAAATTTTGTTTCAGGAATTTTCAGTCAAATTGAATCGGGATAGATATTCACGAATCAATCAAATCCCGATTCAAATGAATGTAACTCTTGTCAATATGAAATGGGTTGTATAATTATGATTTCAGTTACTACAGTAATGCCCTAAATAATTGACTCCTTAACTACAGCAGAATTATGGGTAATTTTTCAGGATTTAGTCGGAAATATGGCTTGTTGCCATTCATAGGAAAGCTCTCAGTGAGCGCTTTCCGCTGAATGGCAACAAGCCATATTTCCGACTAAATCCTTCTATCTGTCTACGGTCAGAGTTTTCGCTATAGTGGCAGTGGGCCCCTTTACCTTGCCCAAATTTTCCATCGGACACATTCCTATATACCCGATGGAAAGATTAATATCCCCTCGGACACATTCCTATATACCCGATGGAAAGATTAATATCCCCTCGGACACATTCCTATATACCCGATGGAAAGATTAATATCCCCTCGGACACATTCCTATATACCCGATGGAAAGATTAATGCCTACATCTCTTGGGGTGTCTCCCACTAAATTAAACCACACGGAATGGTGAACAAAACAAATGATTACAAGTTCATCAACAGCGCACAGCTGACATCACGGAAATACTTTCGCGACAGTGTGAATATATTTCTTTGATGTATTTGGCTTTGAATGTATACCACGATAGGGAGTGCAATGAGTGTATATGGGAACAAAAGCCCAATATATATAAACATTGGAAATCGGCCGATTGTGTCTCCAGTTATCGGAAATCAGTCTGATGGGCTTTTTCATCATTGGAACATCAATACTCGTTTTAGAATATTTTCAGCGATTTTAGCATGCAGTAAATAGAGGATCTACAACAAGTCCCCAGTTTATAGCGGAATTTACAAAACAAGTCTAGTAAATTAGGTCTGGACCGAGCCTTTAGTGAGGTCCAGACTTAATTTACTGGACGAGTTTTGTAATTTCCGCTATAAACTGGAGACGAGTTGTAGATTCTATTTATTACATGATCCAAAACATACTTAAATCAACAAATGGGACACAAAACTAACATCGGCTTCTATAAGGCATGCGATGACGTTTCACGTAACTATGCATTGTTTTCCCTCGTAAAGAAATAGTCCCAGATAAATAAAGACTCTTTGCATATTTAATGGCATATATTTAATGACAAAACTTTTCAAACTCTTCATTCGTTATAGTTTGTTGGAAAATTATTGGAAGCCATAGTGTTTTGAGACGTAGCTTACGGAATGTAAACAGGCGAAAAACCAGAAGTCAAAGGTTACCTGGCACTATTTCCTGTTGTTAAACGAACGTGTAATATCAGAATTTATAGAATGGGTTTATTGAATGGAATAAGGGTAGGATCATGTAATAAACCGGAATACCACATACGTTATCCCTATGCAAATAAAAGAGTAAAAAATAGTCTTGTTGGAAGGAAATTGTTTGGTGCAAGCAGGTTCTATGCAAATACCTGAAATATGCATTTAAGCAATATGCAATTAACTGAAATTAACTACGATTGTAGTAGTAACCGCAGTAACAATATGATGATGTGACATAACTTTTTTGTTTTATTTTTCAGTTATGCTTGGATTCTGCAAGATATTCTTGGGTTAGCATTTTGCGTAAACATCCTCAAAACACTCCGTCTACCCAGCTTCAAGGTTAGTGAGTGCCATTCAAGTTTGGTGGTGGATATAGCCCCATCTCTTCATATGTCATGAACATAATTCAAAGTGTTTATTTTTATAACTGAACTAGGGGTTTGCCTGTCAAAATGATGTGGTGACAAACATGACATGCAAAAAAATTTTGTCACCGCTGATAACGATATAAAGAAAGCCAGCAAATGGTGTGCATAGTTTGTCCAGCATTTGGCTTTGGTGTTTGCTAATGATGGACGCCTTGGAAAACACATTCATCTTTGGACAAACTCATTATCTCAGGGAAAATATTGCCTTGATAACCTTTAAACCGATTGGCTGAATTTTTTTTATGTTGTATTGTATTCTAAGATGTGGTGCAGGACACGGTCAACATTTTGAAGCAATCGGGCATGAGGGTCATATATTCTTGAACATGCCAAAAGCATGACAGAGTTACAGACAGATGCATACACACACACACCCTCACAATCACTTGGCTTTATATAGATAGAGAATCCATTTAGTAAAGAAAGGGTTAATCTAATATATACATGTACATGATACTGAACAAAAAATATTATTGGCTGTTTTAGGCTTGTATTGGCTGTTGTAGGCTTGTAGTTGAATGAACAGTTTAATTATATGATCGACCATCATATTAGGTGCCAATTCATATGCCGTATGATTACCTATGATTACCTATGATTACTGATAAGCAAGCCTTGAAATAGTGTGTCTGACATTAGCAGAATGAGGTCCCCAGAGGGTGAATTTAGTGACACTATCCCGATTGGTGGGCTATCATCACCCAAATTCACCCTCTGGGAACCTCATTCTGCTTTGGCCTCAACTGATATGCGAGACCTATATAGGATCAGATTGAAGTTCTGCGGTGGAAGTTAGTTATGTTCACCCATTAGCTAAAAACAATGTCAATTTGAGACTATAGATACTTCACAGAAGATGAGGCCTAAGCAGAATGAGGTCCCCAGAGGGTAATTTGGAGATGCTAGCCCACCACATTCTGCAAATGTCAGACCCACTATTTCAAGGCTTACCGATATGTATACATTTTTTTACTGATATGTATATATTTTTACCGGTTTGTATATATTTTTACCAATATGTAATTATTTTTTACCGATATGTATTTATTTTTACCATTATGTATATATTTTTACCGTTATGCATTTTTAATGATATAGAGATCTCCAACGAGTTATGTTGTGATATAATATTTTATGAAACAAGTTTCATAAAATCTTATTTCCCAACATAACGAGTTGAAGATCTTTCTATCACATGAAAAAACACTAGAGCATGCCTTTTTTACAATCAAAATCCTTAACAGAAGCTTAATAATGCACACATTTACAGTGTTGGCAGAGACGCTTCACAACCGTATACGACAGTATTGCGCGATTGAGCTGCCGACGGAATACAGTCCCCCAATTTACCTCTTTGTTTTTGTGTCTATTTTGGTTAGTGCAATGAAGTTGGACAAAAATTTTATTTCAATGAACAAAGCAATCAATTTGCATTGTCAGGTGTTGTTGCCATGTGTGGCTTTACAAAATAGTATTAATCCACCTGATTCAATGTAAAGTCATTTGTTGGCGGGAAGCCCACACTTATTTGCCACTGGGCAAAAATATCTAATGACTTTTTTAATGATATAATAGGGGTTTCATGTGATATATGCATGTATTTTTAACGATATGTATATATTTT
Source organism: Siphonodentalium dalli (assembly GCA_032622095.1). Lineage (NCBI taxonomy): Eukaryota > Metazoa > Mollusca > Scaphopoda > Gadilida > Siphonodentaliidae > Siphonodentalium > Siphonodentalium dalli. Next base: position 223,141,403 of record CP136066.1, read on the forward strand.
TAACGATATATTTTCAGGTCTGCACAGTTATCCTGGTGTTACTGTTCTTCTATGATATCTTCTTTGTTTTTGTCACTCCTTACATAACTAAGGTAAGTTTTCGTCACTGCTTAACATAACTAAGGTAAGTTTTCGTCACTCCTTAACATAACTAAGGTAAGTTTTCGTCACTCCTTACATAACTAAGGTAAGTTTTCGTCACTGCTTAACATAACTAAGGTAAGTTTTCGTCACTCCTTAACATAACTAAAGTAAGTTTTGTCTTATATTTGGTTTAACCCTGGCGAGTTTAGTACATCATATATGACATCATATCAAAGGGAGAATATATCATTGCAAATAAACTAAGTAATATTGTAGCCATAGCATATTATAAAGAAATAAATCATACAAACAACATTATTAAAAGCATGAATCCATGTAAATAATAAAAATAATATCCACCCACATTATATCCATGAAAATTTTCCTTTTAAAAGATGATTTTTCGAGGTTATGTACATGCGGTAACATTATCTTACCCTAAAAATACCATAAACGACATAAATGTCATTCTACCTACCAACAGTACGGTGACATAAATGTTGTTCTGCCCGCCAAATGGTTAAACATTATTTTTTTTATTTCTTGAGAAAGATATAATTATGCGATAGGAAACCAGTATATATATAGAGACTTGAAGAGAGGAATAGGATTTGGTAACAAGCATTAGATACTTATATAGAGCTATCTCCGGTCTTCTGTTTCGTAAGATGCTAACACTAGTACACTGGGTAAAACAACTCAAGATCACTATGATCCAGTTTTTAATAGCAATCTGATTGGCTACAATGCCACATTCAAATCACCATGTCCCACATCACATTTGACAATGGGTTGGAGAGAATTTGCATGAAACATCAGGGGTATATGAGTGAACATTGAACAAGCAGTTTCCACCAATCGCGGTTTTGCTCTAGTATGCCAAGTTTGATGTCACATGACTTCCGATTCATAGGTTGGCTACTGAATTATTCTTATTGGTGTGAATTAATGTGAGAACTTTTGAAAATCTCACTTAAATCGATGCTTTATGACTATTGTTGCGGGGACAATTTCATTATCTCCGGCAACATCATGGGGTACATTCAAAATCGACATGCAAGTATTAAATCTCCATGTACCTCCGATGTTGCTGGAGAAATCTTCTAATTTTCACACTCATATCTACATGCGGTACTTTCTATTTATAGAATGGTGACAGCATAATGGTTGAAGTCGCTACTGGAGGAAGCAGCAATTCAAAAGAAAAGGTTAGTGAATAAGTATGCATGCAGTCAAGTCAAATATTTGTCACTGAGACAGGCATTCTGATTGGTGAGATTTGCCAACTTTAGTTTTTGATTCACCAGAATTGGTCAATAAAGCGTGTAAGAAATATTGAATGGAGCATGGTGACATTGACAACACTCGTAAAATATGTCACCGTGCTGCAAGGAGTTGCGTAATTGAGTCAACGGAACTTTGTTTTCTATACACGCGGTTAATAGGAAGGTCGTTTGGTGGCTGTAACAAGTAATCTCATGGAACATATCCATAAATTCAACGAAAAAAAGGATATCTCACTTCAAAGCATGTAATGTCGATAATAAGTGCTTTCCGTGTGCCGGCTTATTCACAAACTGTTTTCATGCTCGAATCCCTGATTATCCAATGAAACGGGGTACGTTACAATCCATCAACAAATTTAAAAGAAACTGCACGAAAAGCATTACATGAAGTGAGGTATCGGCAAGCATTACATGACGTGAGGTATCGGCATTACATGAAGTGAGGTATCGACAAGCATTACATGACGTGAGGTATCGGCAAGCATTACATGAAGTGAGGTATCGGCAAGCATTACATGAAGTGAGGTATCGGCATTACATGAAGTGAGGTATCGACAAGCATTACATGAAGTGAGGTATCGACATTACATGACGTGAGGTATCGGCAAGCATTACATGAAGTGAGGTATCGACATTACATGAAGTGAGGTATCGACATTACATGAAGTGAGGTATCGACATTACATGAAGTGAGGTATCGGCAAGCATTACATGAAGTGAGGTATCGACAAGCATTACATGAAGTGAGGTATCGGCAAGCATTACATGAAGTGAGGTATCGGCAAGCATTACATGAAGTGAGGTATCGGCAAGCATTACATGACGTGAGGTATCGGCATTACATGAAGTGAGGTATCGGCAAGCATTACATGAAGTGAGGTATCGGCATTACATGAAGTGAGGTATCGACAAGCATTACATGAAGTGAGGTATCGGCATTACATGAAGTGAGGTATCGACAAGCATTACATGAAGTGAGGTATCGGCAAGCATTACATGAAGTGAGGTATCGACAAGCATTACATGAAGTGAGGTATCGGCAAGCATTACATGAAGTGAGGTATCGACAAGCATTACATGAAGTGAGGTATCGGCAAGCATTACATGAAGTGAGGTATCGACAAGCATTACATGAAGTGAGGTATCGGCAAGCATTACATGAAGTGAGGTATCGGCAAGCATTACATGAAGTGAGGTATCGGCAAGCATTACATGAAGTGAGGTATCGGCAAGCATTACATGAAGTGAGGTATCGACAAGCATTACATGAAGTGAGGTATCGGCAAGCATTACATGAAGTGAGGTATCGGCGAGCATTACATGAAGTGAGGTATCGGCAAGCATTACATGAAGTGAGGTATCGACAAGCATTACATGAAGTGAGGTATCGACAAGCATTACATGAAGTGAGGTATCGACAAGCATTACATGAAGTGAGGTATCGGCAAGCATTACATGAAGTGAGGTATCGGCAAGCATTACATGAAGTGAGGTATCGGCATTACATGAAGTGAGGTATCGGCATTACATGAAGTGAGGTATCGGCAAGCATTACATGAAGTGAGGTATCGGCAAGCATTACATGAAGTGAGGTATCGACAAGCATTACATGAAGTGAGGTATCGGCAAGCATTACATGAAGTGAGGTATCGGCAAGCATTACATGAAGTGAGGTATCGGCATTACATGAAGTGAGGTATCGGCATTACATGAAGTGAGGTATCGGCAAGCATTACATGAAGTGAGGTATCGGCAAGCATTACATGAAGTGAGGTATCGACAAGCATTACATGAAGTGAGGTATCGACAAGCATTACATGAAGTGAGGTATCGGCAAGCATTACATGAAGTGAGGTATCGGCAAGCATTACATGAAACGAGGTATCGGCAAGCATTACATGAAACGAGGTATCGGCAAGCATTACATGAAGTGAGGTATCGGCAAGCATTACATGAAGTGAGGTATCGGCAAGCATTACATGAAACGAGGTATCGGCAAGCATTACATGAAGTGAGGTATCGACAAGCATTACATGAAGTGAGGTATCGGCATTACATGAAGTGAGGTATCGGCAAGCATTACATGAAGTGAGGTATCGGCATTACATGAAGTGAGGTATCGGCAAGCATTACATGAAACGAGGTATCGGCAAGCATTACATGAAGTGAGGTATCGGCAAGCATTACATGAAACGAGGTATCGGCAAGCATTACATGAAGTGAGGTATCGACAAGCATTACATGAAGTGAGGTATCGGCATTACATGAAGTGAGGTATCGGCAAGCATTACATGAAGTGAGGTATCGGCAAGCATTACATGAAGTGAGGTATCGGCAAGCATTACATGAAGTGAGGTATCGGCAAGCATTACATGAAGTGAGGTATCGGCAAGCTGGCTATGAAGTGAGGTATCGGCAAGCATTACATGAAGTGAGGTATCGGCAAGCATTACATGAAGTGAGGTATCGGCAAGCATTACATGAAACGAGGTATCGGCAAGCATTACATGAAGTGAGGTATCGACAAGCATTACATGAAGTGAGGTATCGGCATTACATGAAGTGAGGTATCGGCAAGCATTACATGAAGTGAGGTATCGGCAAGCATTACATGAAGTGAGGTATCGGCAAGCATTACATGAAGTGAGGTATCGGCAAGCATTACATGAAGTGAGGTATCGACAAGCATTACATGAAGTGAGGTATCGGCAAGCTGGCTATGAAGTGAGGTATCGGCAAGCATTACATGAAGTGAGGTATCGGCAAGCATTACATGAAGTGAGGTATCGGCAAGCATTACATGAAGTGAGGTATCGACAAGCTGGCTTGTTAACATTACATGAAGTGAGGTATCGACAAGCATTACATGAAGTGAGGTATCGACAAGCATTACATGAAGTGAGGTATCGACAAGCATTACATGAAGTGAGGTATCGACAAGCATTACATGAAGTGAGGTATCGACAAGCATTACATGAAGTGAGGTATCGGCAAGCTGGCTTGTTAACATTACATGAAGTGAGGTATCGACAAGCTGGCTTGTTAACATTACATGAAGTGAGGTATCGGCAAGCTGGCTTGTTAACATTACATGAAGTGAGGTATCAGCAAGCTGGCTTGTTAACATTACATGAAGTGAGGTATCGGCAAGCTGGCTTGTTAACATTACATGAAGTGAGGTATCGGCAAGCTGGCTTGTTAACATTACATGAAGTGAGGTATCGGCAAGCTGGCTTGTTAACATTACATGAAGTGAGGTATCGGCAAGCTGGCTTGTTAACATTACATGAAGTGAGGTATCGACAAGCTGGCTTGTTAACATTACATGAAGTGAGGTATCGACAAGCTGGCTTGTTAACATTACATGAAGTGAGGTATCGGCAAGCTGGCTTGTTAACATTACATGAAGTGAGGTATCGGCAAGCTGGCTTGTTAACATTACATGAAGTGAGGTATCGACAAGCTGGCTTGTTAACATTACATGAAGTGAGGTATCGGCAAGCTGGCTTGTTAACATTACATGAAGTGAGGTATCGGCAAGCTGGCTTGTTAACATTACATGAAGTGAGGTATCGGCAAGCTGGCTTGTTAACATTACATGAAGTGAGGTATCGGCAAGCTGGCTTGTTAACATTACATGAAGTGAGGTATCGGCATGCTGGCTTGTTAACATTACATGAAGTGAGGTATCGGCAAGCTGGCTTGTTAACATTACATGAAGTGAGGTATCGGCAAGCTGGCTCGTTAACATTACATGAAGTGAGGTATCGGCAAGCTGGCTTGTTAACATTACATGAAGTGAGGTATCGGCAAGCTGGCTCGTTAACATTACATGAAGTGAGGTATCGGCAAGCTGGCTTGTTAACATTACATGAAGTGAGGTATCGGCAAGCTGGCTTGTTAACATTACATGAAGTGAGGTATCGACAAGCTGGCTTGTTAACATTACATGAAGTGAGGTATCGGCAAGCTGGCTTGTTTACATTACATGAAGTGAGGTATCGGCAAGCTGGCTTGTTAACATTACATGAAGTGAGGTATCGGCAAGCTGGCTTGTTAACATTACATGAAGTGAGGTATCGGCAAGCTGGCTTGTTAACATTACATGAAGTGAGGTATCGGCAAGCTGGCTTGTTAACATTACATGAAGTGAGGTATCGGCAAGCTGGCTTGTTAACATTACATGAAGTGAGGTATCGGCAAGCTGGCTTGTTAACATTACATGAAGTGAGGTATCGACAAGCTGGCTTGTTAACATTACATGAAGTGAGGTATCGGCAAGCTGGCTTGTTAACATTACATGAAGTGAGGTATCGGCAAGCTGGCTTGTTAACATTACATGAAGTGAGGTATCGGCAAGCTGGCTTGTTAACATTACATGAAGTGAGGTATCGGCAAGCTGGCTTGTTAACATTACATGAAGTGAGGTATCGGCAAGCTGGCTTGTTAACATTACATGAAGTGAGGTATCGGAAAGCTGGCTTGTTAACATTACATGAAGTGAGGTATCGGCAAGCTGGCTTGTTAACATTACATGAAGTGAGGTATCGGCAAGCTGGCTTGTTAACATTACATGAAGTGAGGTATCGGCAAGCTGGCTTGTTAACATTACATGAAGTGAGGTATCGACAAGCTGGCTTGTTAACATTACATGAAGTGAGGTATCGACAAGCTGGCTTGTTAACATTACATGAAGTGAGGTATCGACAAGCTGGCTTGTTAACATTACATGAAGTGAGGTATCGGCAAGCTGGCTTGTTAACATTACATGAAGTGAGGTATCGGCAAGCTGGCTTGTTAACATTACATGAAGTGAGGTATCGGCAAGCTGGCTTGTTAACATTACATGAAGTGAGGTATCGACAAGCTGGCTTGTTAACATTACATGAAGTGAGGTATCGGCAAGCTGGCTTGTTAACATTACATGAAGTGAGGTATCGGCAAGCTGGCTTGTTAGCATTACATGAAGTGAGGTATCGACAAGCTGGCTTGTTAACATTACATGAAGTGAGGTATCGGCAAGCTGGCTTGTTAACATTACATGAAGTGAGGTATCGGCAAGCTGGCTTGTTAGCATTACATGAAGTGAGGTATCGACAAGCTGGCTTGTTAACATTACATGAAGTGAGGTATCGGCAAGCTGGCTTGTTAACATTACATGAAGTGAGGTATCGACAAGCTGGCTTGTTAACATTACATGAAGTGAGGTATCGACAAGCTGGCTTGTTAACATTACATGAAGTGAGGTATCGACAAGCTGGCTTGTTAACATTACATGAAGTGAGGTATCGGCAAGCTGGCTTGTTAACATTACATGAAGTGAGGTATCGGCAAGCTGGCTTGTTAACATTACATGAAGTGAGGTATCGGCAAGCTGGCTTGTTAACATTACATGAAGTGAGGTATCGGCAAGCTGGCTTGTTAACATTACATGAAGTGAGGTATCGGCAAGCTGGCTTGTTAACATTACATGAAGTGAGGTATCGACAAGCTGGCTTGTTAACATTACATGAAGTGAGGTATCGGCAAGCTGGCTTGTTAACATTACATGAAGTGAGGTATCGGCAAGCTGGCTTGTTAACATTACATGAAGTGAGGTATCGACAAGCTGGCTTGTTAACATTACATGAAGTGAGGTATCGACAAGCTGGCTTGTTAACATTACATGAAGTGAGGTATCGGCAAGCTGGCTTGTTAACATTACATGAAGTGAGGTATCGCAAGCTGGCTTGTTAACATTACATGAAGTGAGGTATCGACAAGCTGGCTTGTTAACATTACATGAAGTGAGGTATCGGCAAGCTGGCTTGTTAACATTACATGAAGTGAGGTATCGGCAAGCTGGCTTGTTAACATTACATGAAGTGAGGTATCGGCAAGCTGGCTTGTTAACATTACATGAAGTGAGGTATCGGCAAGCTGGCTTGTTAACATTACATGAAGTGAGGTATCGGCATGCTGGCTTGTTAACATTACATGAAGTGAGGTATCGGCAAGCTGGCTTGTTAACATTACATGAAGTGAGGTATCGGCAAGCTGGCTCGTTAACATTACATGAAGTGAGGTATCGGCAAGCTGGCTTGTTAACATTACATGAAGTGAGGTATCGGCAAGCTGGCTCGTTAACATTACATGAAGTGAGGTATCGGCAAGCTGGCTTGTTAACATTACATGAAGTGAGGTATCGGCAAGCTGGCTTGTTAAGATTACATGAAGTGAGGTATCGACAAGCTGGCTTGTTAACATTACATGAAGTGAGGTATCGGCAAGCTGGCTTGTTAACATTACATGAAGTGAGGTATCGGCAAGCTGGCTTGTTAACATTACATGAAGTGAGGTATCGGCAAGCTGGCTTGTTAACATTACATGAAGTGAGGTATCGGCAAGCTGGCTTGTTAACATTACATGAAGTGAGGTATCGGCAAGCTGGCTTGTTAACATTACATGAAGTGAGGTATCGGCAAGCTGGCTTGTTAACATTACATGAAGTGAGGTATCGGCAAGCTGGCTTGTTAACATTACATGAAGTGAGGTATCGACAAGCTGGCTTGTTAACATTACATGAAGTGAGGTATCGGCAAGCTGGCTTGTTAACATTACATGAAGTGAGGTATCGGCAAGCTGGCTTGTTAACATTACATGAAGTGAGGTATCGGCAAGCTGGCTTGTTAACATTACATGAAGTGAGGTATCGGCAAGCTGGCTTGTTAACATTACATGAAGTGAGGTATCGGCAAGCTGGCTTGTTAACATTACATGAAGTGAGGTATCGGAAAGCTGGCTTGTTAACATTACATGAAGTGAGGTATCGGCAAGCTGGCTTGTTAACATTACATGAAGTGAGGTATCGGCAAGCTGGCTTGTTAACATTACATGAAGTGAGGTATCGGCAAGCTGGCTTGTTAACATTACATGAAGTGAGGTATCGACAAGCTGGCTTGTTAACATTACATGAAGTGAGGTATCGACAAGCTGGCTTGTTAACATTACATGAAGTGAGGTATCGACAAGCTGGCTTGTTAACATTACATGAAGTGAGGTATCGGCAAGCTGGCTTGTTAACATTACATGAAGTGAGGTATCGGCAAGCTGGCTTGTTAACATTACATGAAGTGAGGTATCGGCAAGCTGGCTTGTTAACATTACATGAAGTGAGGTATCGGCAAGCTGGCTTGTTAACATTACATGAAGTGAGGTATCGGCAAGCTGGCTTGTTAACATTACATGAAGTGAGGTATCGGCAAGCTGGCTTGTTAACATTACATGAAGTGAGGTATCGGCAAGCTGGCTTGTTAGCATTACATGAAGTGAGGTATCGACAAGCTGGCTTGTTAACATTACATGAAGTGAGGTATCGGCAAGCTGGCTTGTTAACATTACATGAAGTGAGGTATCGGCAAGCTGGCTTGTTAACATTACATGAAGTGAGGTATCGACAAGCTGGCTTGTTAACATTACATGAAGTGAGGTATCGGCAAGCTGGCTTGTTAACATTACATGAAGTGAGGTATCGGCAAGCTGGCTTGTTAGCATTACATGAAGTGAGGTATCGACAAGCTGGCTTGTTAACATTACATGAAGTGAGGTATCGGCAAGCTGGCTTGTTAACATTACATGAAGTGAGGTATCGGCAAGCTGGCTTGTTAGCATTACATGAAGTGAGGTATCGACAAGCTGGCTTGTTAACATTACATGAAGTGAGGTATCGGCAAGCTGGCTTGTTAACATTACATGAAGTGAGGTATCGACAAGCTGGCTTGTTAACATTACATGAAGTGAGGTATCGACAAGCTGGCTTGTTAACATTACATGAAGTGAGGTATCGACAAGCTGGCTTGTTAACATTACATGAAGTGAGGTATCGGCAAGCTGGCTTGTTAACATTACATGAAGTGAGGTATCGGCAAGCTGGCTTGTTAACATTACATGAAGTGAGGTATCGGCAAGCTGGCTTGTTAACATTACATGAAGTGAGGTATCGGCAAGCTGGCTTGTTAACATTACATGAAGTGAGGTATCGGCAAGCTGGCTTGTTAACATTACATGAAGTGAGGTATCGACAAGCTGGCTTGTTAACATTACATGAAGTGAGGTATCGGCAAGCTGGCTTGTTAACATTACATGAAGTGAGGTATCGGCAAGCTGGCTTGTTAACATTACATGAAGTGAGGTATCGGCAAGCTGGCTTGTTAACATTACATGAAGTGAGGTATCGGCAAGCTGGCTTGTTAACATTACATGAAGTGAGGTATCGGCAAGCTGGCTTGTTAACATTACATGAAGTGAGGTATCGACAAGCTGGCTTGTTAACATTACATGAAGTGAGGTATCGGCAAGCTGGCTTGTTAACATTACATGAAGTGAGGTATCGGCAAGCTGGCTTGTTAACATTACATGAAGTGAGGTATCGGCAAGCTGGCTTGTTAACATTACATGAAGTGAGGTATCGGCAAGCTGGCTTGTTAACATTACATGAAGTGAGGTATCGGCAAGCTGGCTTGTTAACATTACATGAAGTGAGGTATCGGCAAGCTGGCTTGTTAACAAACTGTGTTCATGTATGAATCCCTGAATGCCCAACTCAATACAAAACCTTTATCTTCTAAATGTTGTCCCCAATAAAATTTTCAGACTGAAATGACAAGTTTGAAATTTCAGATTGAAAAATAAGTAGAGATTGTTATAATTATGTGAATAATAAATACGAATGATAAATATGAATGATAAATATGAATGATAAATATGAATGATAAATATGAATAATAAATACGAATGATAAATATTTTGCTTCTTACAATCGGAATTCAGACTCACAAGGAAATCCTACTTATTGCCGTAATTATTTTTCTACAATGTAAGATATCTCAATGTTACAGTCTCATCTTGTCATGTTTAACCCTTTCATGAAGGGAGCTGCGCTGGTGCAGCATTAAAAATTACAATGTAAAGATAAATATTGTTAGGCCAATGTATTCTCTTATACATGCGAGGCTCCCTATGGGAGACTCGCAAATATAAAAGAATGCATTGGCACAGGGTTTTCGCAAAATTTCAGGAAGCTCCAGTCATGGAAGAAATTACGATTTTAGTACCATTGTCACTACTGTATTACCAAAGGTGTCGGGTATAGATTTAAACAATCAGTAGCAGTGGATAGCAGTAGATAATTATTATGTGTCTTGTTATAGTTAACGTTTGTTTTCAAAGTTGCTAACTTCGAGTTAACACTTTACCCAACAGAATGGCCCTGTGCCAATGCATTCTCTTATATATGCGAGTCGACCATAGGTCGCCTCGCATATATAAGAGAATGCATTGGCTTAACACATAATAAAAATGATAAAATTGTCAAAGAATGTAGAAAAATATTATAAAAATTGTTAAAAAATGTAAGAAAAAATTATAAAATTGTTAAAGAATGTAAGAAAAAATGGTAAAAAGTGTTAAAAAAAAGATTTTTTTTGGCCAATGCATTCTCTGATATATGCGAGCCGACCTATGGTTGACTCGCATATATAAGAGAATGCATTGGCACAGGGCATAACTGTAACCATCACAATGTGGTCAATGAACCGGTTCCAATGATATCCATATTTGTATGGTGTTATTGAGACAGACCGAAGATATTTTAGGCTGTTGAAGCTTTATTTGGGCGTTTTTGGCCGTTTTGTTGGGTAAACGGTTAACAAGAATGCCATATTTTAACCCTTTCTTTACTGAACACTCATTGATGAATTATTCCCATAGAAAATGTTAATGATAATATCTTCATTAAAGGACCATAGGTTGTTTGTTGAACTTATTATCTGAACATTTCCCACTAATGAAAAGGAAACTTTCAGCACTTACATTATCTTTTCGACTGACTGATGTCTGCTATTTTATGCTGAACATCTCTCCAAATGAATAATAGACCATTTAAATGTATATCTTTGTAACTGAATGGGAGAATCCATTTAGTATTGACAGGGTTAAATAGCCTCTTCTTGATTTTTTACAGTTGCCGATGCTCTTCATTGTACCAAAGTTACAATCTTCCGAGCTGTCGGTGTGCGAGGATAGTCAGCCGTCCATGTTGGGGTTCGGAGATATCATCGTACCAGGTATATTAGCAGTAAAATAAAAACACAGTTAACAAGAATGTTTTGTGGCTATTCAATAGGAAAATAGCAAGGAAATGAGAATTCATACTAAGCCCAAATACAGGGATGCCCTAAATAATCGATTCCTTAACCACAGCAGAATTATTGATAATTTTTCAGGATTTAGTCGGAAATATGGCTTGTTGCCATTCATCGGAAAGCTCTCAGTGAGAGATTATTTAGGGCATTACTGTAGCAGCCCTGGGAATTAGCCTAGGCAATAGGCAATGCCTAGGTAAAAGCAGAGGCAAAATCAGTTTGCCTAGGCAATTATATTGCCTAGGTAAAACAAGTCCATTGGGTTACTAAAATTGATTTGTGTCTATCAGAAATAGAACCTCTTTAGCCAAAATGACTTCCTTAAATCACTCTTTACATATATTGTCCTAAAAACAATGTTAATTTGAGACTATAGATACTTCCAAGAAGATGAGGCCTAAGTAGAATGAGGTCCCCAGATGGTGAATATGGTGATGCCAGCCCACTGTGCAGGCTAGCATCACTAAATTCACCCTCTGGGGACCTCATTCTGCAGATGTCAAACACGATATTTCAAGGCTTGAATTCTGATCTATTTCAGGTCTGCTTATTGCTTACAATCATGGATTTGATTTGAGAGTCAACAGCAAGAAAGTCTACTTTATCTCCACAATTATAGGTGAGTGACATTATGTTATCACGGGGATGGGTGAGTAATGTCATGTTAGGATAACAACTATCGGTGAGTAGCTTCATGTTATCACGGGGATGGGTGAGTAATGTCATGTTATCATAACAACTATCGGTGAGTAGCGTCATGTTATCTCAACAACTATAAGTGAGTGACATTATGTTATCACGGGGATGGGTGAGTAATGTCATGTTAGGATAACAACTATCGGTGAGTAGCATCATGTTATCTCAACAACTATAGGTGAGTGACATTATGTTATCACGGGGATGGGTGAGTAATGTCATGTTATCATAACAACTATCGGTGAGTAGCGTCATGTTATCTCAACAACTATAGGTGAGTGACATTATGTTATCACGGGGATGGGTGAGTAATGTCATGTTAGGATAACAACTATCGGTGAGTAGCATCATGTTATCTCAACAACTATAGGTGAGTGACATTATGTTATCACAGGGATGGGTGAGTAATGTCATGTTATCTCAACAACTATCGATGAGTAACATGTTATCACGGGGATGGGTGAGTAATGTCATGTTATCATAACAACTATCGATGAGTAACATGTTATCTCAACAACTATAGGTGAGTGACATTATGTTATCACGGGGATGGGTGAGTAATGTCATGTTATCATAACAACTATCGGTGAGTAGCGTCATGTTATCTCAACAACTATAGGTGAGTGACATTATGTTATCACGGGGATGGGTGAGTAATGTCATGTTAGGATAACAACTATCGGTGAGTAGCATCATGTTATCTCAACAACTATAGGTGAGTGACATTATGTTATCACGGGGATGGGTGGGTAATGTCATGTTATCATAACAACTATCGATGAGTAGCGTCATGTTATCTCAACAACTATAGGTGAGTGACATTATGTTATCACGGGGATGGGTGAGTAATGTCATGTTAGGATAACAACTATCGGTGAGTAGCGTCATGTTATCTCAACAACTATAGGTGAGTGACATTATGTTATCACGGGGATGGGTGAGTAATGTCATGTTATCATAACAACTATCGATGAGTAACATGTTATCTCCAAAATATTGAGGCCAAAGCAGAATGAGATCATCAGAGGGTGAATTTGGTGAAGCTAGCCAGCTGTGCATGATAGCGTCACTAAATTCACCCTTTGGGGACTTAATTCTGCAAATGTCCACCACACTGACACACTATTTCCAGGCTTAAATTATGCAATTTCAGTGTAGGTACTTTTTGCTGTTCTGATAAAGTTAGATCTGTTAGGGACTGATTATCAAGCTTGAGTTGAGGGACATCTCAATATGCTGTTCCGATCGTAACATGGTCATTTTGATCGGAAATGATAATTTTTGCTGCAGATATGATAAATGAACACATTATACTGAGTGTAAATTGGGTGAAGTAAAGTTCCGATGCCATGATTATAGAAATGATATTTAATGATTCAACCTGGAATAACAAAAAAAAACCTATTAATAAAATATAATCTGTGACTGACAGTATGAGGTACATGTGATCATATGTGTGCCAGTTAGCAACAATGTATGATCAATCGTATATACTATATGATTTTCTCCACAGCATATGGCGTCGGTATGATCATCACATTTGTGGCATTGTTTTACATGAATGTCGGCCAACCAGCCCTGCTGTATCTCGTGCCATGCACAGTTCTTACGACAATCTTCATCGCCTGGCGACGGAAAGAAGTCAAACATATCTGGTCCGGCGATCTGGTGAGGATTCATATTATATATGGATTAACTGTCATGTGGACTGTTTTTATGGAGATGTAACCGTGAGGTAAGTGGTCATAACTTGTGTAAAACCCGAAGGGTTTTACATACAAGTTATGACCACTTACCTCACGGTTACATCTCCATAAAAACAGTCCACATGACAGTTAATCCTTATATTTATATACATTTAGCGAAAAAGCCACTTTTGTAAATGTATTTAAATCGAAAAGTGTATCGTGACAAAACCAGCCCAAAATATCCCATAGCACCCTTGGCAAAAGTTAACAGGAACAATTGAAACCCGATGATTTATTAAGTCAATCCTGCGCGAATCCAAATGTGCCCAAAACATTACGCGTTCGTCTTTCCAAACCCAAATGACGTATTGATGTTGTTATGAGCTTGCAGTTATGAGCTGTTGCGCATTCACCGAGAAATAATTGCAACTAGCCACATGGGCGCCGACCAATCGGAATGCTGGATTTAGTGATGATCACACTTAGTATGTAAATATAAAATAATAATAATAATCGATCCATTCATTACACGCATTCTACAGCAACCTTTTTTTAACGCGTGAGTAATTATTACCCTGCCTGAAGACTTAACCATCTACTGCACCCCGGGGACAGAGGGAGGTACAGTACACAATGTGGCTAGCATACTAACAAGATCTTTCACTGATCATAATCAGCTACCCCTTTCAACGCATGGGTGGTGTGAAGCAGGGACAGTACGAGCGACCTTGCTCAAGGGTCACAACTTAGCGCAAAATTTGAACAGCGTACAATCCAACAATTGCTCGTCGATCATTTCGGCCAAGTCACTGCTGTGCGAAACTCACATTAAACAAGCGACTGGCTGCGAACTCATCTCGCTGTGTTGACAGCCGTCTCGCTGTGTTGACAGCCATCTCGCTGTGTTGACAGCCATCTCGCTGTGTTGACAGTCATCTCGCTGTGTTGACAGCCGTCTCGCTGTGTTGACAGCCATCTCGCTGTGTTGACAGTCATCTCGCTGTGTTGATAGCGAAGACAAGTCCGACGGCTGACCACTGAACCACAGAGCACAACAAATCCCATATATTAGTCCAAACAAAGTTTATTTTCTGTATCTCAGACACTTTTTCAAAAATGGGCAGGCAGGTTTTTATGTTTACCCATACCATAGTATGGTGAACATAGTGTCGTTGTCCGGATTGACCACTCGTCGTTAGTCTGTCCGTCTGTCTGTCTGTCTGTAGACACTTTACACACTTAAAAAAAATTTGAACAAATAATTAGATTTTTATTTTTATTTTTATGTTTTATAATAATAATAAAAAAAATGTCATTGACTCTTTCATTGATTTTCATTTAGATATTGATGATTATGATACAAGTTGATAAAAAGGTTCCCAATATTTTTTTTTAAATAATTAAGGCCAAAAAAAAAAAGGGTTTTGGTTCTCGGGCAATTTTTTTTTTAAATCAATGAGGGAGGGTTTTATTTTTTTTTTTTTTTTTTTCTGCGCATAGTAAGCATGGACAAAGATACCTTCCTCTGTCTAGTAATAACCAGAAAGGTAGAGGGAACTGTTATGCATATAAACTCATTTAGTCTTATATAAAAATGACATTGTACTACCAGTGTATGACTGGGATTACCTAACAGTATATAATGCCCCTGGCATTAACTAATGTTATTGTTGTCTAAAAACTGATACCTCCCCATTCTAATATGTGATCCTGAATTTAGTCCTGTGCCTTTCAATTGTATAAAGTTACAATTAGTGTAAGTTGTTCACAATGACTAATTGTAAGAAGAGCATTAGGATCAGCTAATCATTTTCTTAATTGTAGTCATCTACTACATGTTGTAAGCCTGCAACTCACTTTTTAACACATTACATGTTAGAGCTCAATGCACACTAATATTCAACACATATCTGCTATGGAAATGTTGATTAAATCCCCAAAAAAAAAAAAATCCAAAAATGCGGCCCTTTTTATTCAATGCAGCGGGGCCTGAGAACCAAAACCTTTTTTGTTTTTGCCTAAAAACAATTTTTTTTTAAGTTAAACAAATTGGAAAAACTAACACAATTATAACTCTGCCAAGGGTACCCCGATTCACAACATCAAATTTGTTTAAATCTGTCCAAAATCTTGTGTTATGTACTGGTAAATCTGTTTGGAGAAACATTAAATCCAATTCAACAATTCTATCCCAAGCCTTTGGACTACTTAGCTATTGATAAGGCTATATTATTTTCTGATGTCTCTTATGCCAGTGTGCAAATAATTTGATAAAGAAGGCTATGGTATCTAATTTAAAATAAAGATTCAACAATAAACATCACATGATATTAACAGTAGACTTGGACATCTGTGCTGCAGAGTTATATCTTCAGATATTCTTTATTAGCCTCCATCGAGGAGAGTATTGTATGTTCATATACGGATATTATACAAATAATGTACAGTCTTACACATAAATGATAAATATATACATATTGTGGTATGGTCAACAAGTGTCACTGTACTGAAGCCTCGTGCACTCATGGAGTTAATCAGCTATTTACAGTCACGGTACAGCTACATTCAGTTACCGGTAACTAACTTGCAGGCATGCATTAGGAATGTCGATGTGTCCACAATAAAATTGCTATACACCGAAAACAATTCCGAGTCTGCGCAAGTGTCCTCGTTCCCTAAAATCAGCGAGATAAATTGATTATCAGTTAGATTGCTCAATAAGAGGTAAATGTTCACTCCATATTTGTTCACAATTATGTCCCAATATATGTTCCGAAAGTGTAGCAGCGCTATCGATTGGCATGCGAACAGAACGTGTACCAGTTCATTTGGATAAGTTTGTCCACAAGAACGACACAGTTTGTTGTTGACGTATGTTGTTTTGTTCAACAACAGCGCAAGGTGTTTGAGCTGGACCTCGTACTGTCTATTGGCAGAGAGTATCTGCCAGATTGTCCATGGTTTTCTGGGGTTCTGGTGGCACGTATAGAATGTCGACAAATCATGATCTTGTGATACAGATGTTTGCCAGTGATTCGTATACAGGTCCGACACCCGCGACTTTACTAAAAACTTCCACTGTGCCTTCTCTGGGAACGATCCAGTGTCTAAAAATTCTAGAAGGTAATGTTTTAGATCGTATTTTTCTAGAATAGGAAATATTTCAGATACAAAACCGGAAGCAAGTCTATCGAACAGCATATACTGATATGTTTTCACTAGGAAAATCCTCAGTGGAACGTCATGGTTACGTGGAATGTGAACTAGGTTTTCGAGGAAGCACAGTTTTCGAATGTCTATCTCTCGCTCTATAGGTAAGAGTCCAAGAAGACCAAGGGCAACATTTGTCCTAGTCCGGGATGGAACAGCCTGTGTGTTTTTAACGCAGGTTCTGAATCCTCTTTCCAATGTGCATAAAACAGACATTTTGTGTGTAGGCAACAATTCGCACCCATACAAAGCACGTGGGAGAACGATGGATGAGATCAGTTTTGCCATTGTTATCGGAGAACACGATTTTGTTGTACGCTGTCCAACTAGCGCAAAGTATGTTCGTCTCATCTTGTCCGCCATGCATTCGGCACGGGCCACGTCGCACTTAAATTTTCCTTGGAGAATACCGAGATGAGTGCACTCTTGCGTTTCTGATATCACATCGTTGCCTAGAGTCCACGAACGGTTTGCAGAATTATGTCGCTGTATTGACTCGTTGAACACGACGACTTGGCTTTTCGTGATCGAGAAGTTGAATCGCCATTTAACACTATATTCGTGGCACACGTCGAGCATTTCGTCGAGTCCGCTTTTACTCATGGCAATTAGTGCGATATCGTCAGCTGTCGTAGGACAAGCGCATTGTATGCCTTGTATGGATGCACCCTGATTAGACTGTGCCAGTCGCAGCAGAAGGTCATTAACGTAGACCAAATAAAAAAACGGGGACGTCACGGCCCCCTGACGGGATCCTTGTGAAATGGTGATTGATTCTGATATATGTCCAGTGTGTAATACTTTGCTCACGCAGTTCTGATGCATGTCGTATATGACACGTAGTATTTTGCCACGGATACCTATTTTGTGCAGTTTGACTAGTAGTCCGGAGTGCCACAGTTTGTCGAACGCCTTCTGGCTGTCTAAAAAACAAATGTATGCTTTCGATCCCAAGTCACCGGCGTAACTAATCGCTTCTTGTAGGATGAAAGAAGTCATTGTGCAGCTAATTCCCTTTTGGAATCCATTTTGGAGAGAACTCGGGAATCCAGACATAATGGAGCTGACTAGAAATCTGTTCAGTAATACACCTTCGAACACTTTATATATAACGGATAGTAGAGTTATTGCTCGGTAGCTGTCGGGATTCTGTTGAGGTTTCGGAGCGCCTTTGAAGATGGGAACAATTAATCCTATTTTCATCTGTATTGGTATTGATTCCATTGAGATAATGCCATTAAAGAGTTTTGCCAATGCACAGTAATTAGATAAGTAACAAATAATTAGATTTTTATTTTTATTTTTATGTTTTATAATAATAATAAAAAAAATGTCATTGACTCTTTCATTGATTTTCATTTAGATATTGATGATTATGATACAAGTTGATAAAAAGGTTCCCAATATTTTTTTTTAAATAATTAAGGCCAAAAAAAAAAAGGGTTTTGGTTCTCGGGCAATTTTTTTTTTAAATCAATGAGGGAGGGTTTTATTTTTTTTTTTTTTTTTTTCTGCGCATAGTAAGCATGGACAAAGATACCTTCCTCTGTCTAGTAATAACCAGAAAGGTAGAGGGAACTGTTATGCATATAAACTCATTTAGTCTTATATAAAAATGACATTGTACTACCAGTGTATGACTGGGATTACCTAACAGTATATAATGCCCCTGGCATTAACTAATGTTATTGTTGTCTAAAAACTGATACCTCCCCATTCTAATATGTGATCCTGAATTTAGTCCTGTGCCTTTCAATTGTATAAAGTTACAATTAGTGTAAGTTGTTCACAATGACTAATTGTAAGAAGAGCATTAGGATCAGCTAATCATTTTCTTAATTGTAGTCATCTACTACATGTTGTAAGCCTGCAACTCACTTTTTAACACATTACATGTTAGAGCTCAATGCACACTAATATTCAACACATATCTGCTATGGAAATGTTGATTAAATCCCCAAAAAAAAAAAAATCCAAAAATGCGGCCCTTTTTATTCAATGCAGCGGGGCCTGAGAACCAAAACCTTTTTTGTTTTTGCCTAAAAACAATTTTTTTTTAAGTTAAACAAATTGGAAAAACTAACACAATTATAACTCTGCCAAGGGTACCCCGATTCACAACATCAAATTTGTTTAAATCTGTCCAAAATCTTGTGTTATGTACTGGTAAATCTGTTTGGAGAAACATTAAATCCAATTCAACAATTCTATCCCAAGCCTTTGGACTACTTAGCTATTGATAAGGCTATATTATTTTCTGATGTCTCTTATGCCAGTGTGCAAATAATTTGATAAAGAAGGCTATGGTATCTAATTTAAAATAAAGATTCAACAATAAACATCACATGATATTAACAGTAGACTTGGACATCTGTGCTGCAGAGTTATATCTTCAGATGGTCTGATGTCATTATAATTGTTATTGGTTTAATAGAGAGGTCAGTTTTCAACATAAACAATTCCTGTGATTTGTTGACAGCTCTGCTATATAATTGATATTAATGGGTCAGCAGTGTGGTGGCTTATTTGTATACTATATTGTTGGTAGAATTTGACACATTATTATTGTAAACTTAAATTGGACTCTCTTAACCTAAGTATTCCATGTCCAGGTCACACCTTTCACATTTAACCCAAGGCTGTGGTGGTTTAGCATTACCGATCCTGTACCAGTGTATTCTCTTATATAAATGCCAGTGACCCATAAATTCCAATAATTTGTGTTATGTACATTTGTCTATAATAGTACATAACAGTATACTCTATAATTCAACACCAAAACTCTCATTTATCCGATCATAGTAAATTTTTATCGCCAAGGGATGGGTTAACATCTGCCGATCGTGATCGGCCTCTCGTTATTACCACTTTTTACGACCAAAATTTCCGACACCCAGGATCTCAAAGTTGTCTCAACAAAAATTTATTTTAAAGGAATTAGTCTCTCAAAAAAATATTTTTTTTATCGTCATAATACTAATAATATATGTCTAACAGGCCCATTTCGCCAAGAAAATTCAAAATCGAGCAGATAGTATTTATATTATTATGATATTAAAAAAATCGCGGAAATATCCGAAGTCAGTCAAGTGAGTGCGATCACATGACCATAACGCGGTCACATGACCGATCATGTGCATCGACGCTTACCGATGACAGTGGTGGGTGGACTTGAAATAATTCCGCCAATCGCGTAACGAGTTGATAAATTACGCTGGATAATTACCTAAGCCTTTACGATAAATAGCGATCACGGAATAAAACTGTTTGAATGTGCTGAATTATGAACTGGCTTTGCTAGTATGTGGATTATATAACGAATAATGATGGCTAAAATGCACTTTGATGCGATAAAAGTTATTTGAAATGAGATTAATTTATGCAGATATGCAATGAGCGAGCGGAATTTCGTGCAAAACTAATTTAACTGTTTCTGAAAGAATACAAGTTAAACCATATACCGGTACTTAATTCTTCGTTGTATGGTACCAATTTCGGAAGCTAGTTTACACATTAGTGTCATCCAGTTGTGCGCTATATGCGTACAATTAAATACAAATGGGTGTGATTAAAAAGGTGGTAGTTATTGTACTAGTACATGTATCATGATGGCTTAAATTCGTCATAATAATGTTCCTGTCTGTTTCTTCACACGAAACATTTTGTGTGGAGAAGTGCACGACTGTGAACAGCTTGCTAAAATCCTTCCAGTCAAGATCGATAAGTGAGTAAACAAAATAATTCACTCGAATACACAACAGACTGTTGAAACTACAATAATTATTAGTTAGGCTGAAGTTTTTTTTAATTGAAGGCTAGCCTGGCATTGTTTTTCAGTTTGTTGTTTGTTTTATTTTACGTTTTGATGTCACATATTGACTTTCTAGAGAGGATTTTTTTGAATTGTTAGCATAGAAAAACTCCAATGATTGCCTCTAATAAAGAGCGTCCATGTTTTCGTCGCGGTGTAGACAATAAAGAGCGTTCTCAATTATGAACGTGCTCTATTTCGATATGTCATGGGTGATTTTGTATTGTGACAATTACATATAAAGAGCGTCCATGCTTCCGTCTCCCAAAAGCGGTAGACAATAAAGAGCGTTCTAAATTACGCACTGTGTTGTCTTTTTGGAGGTACTAAATAATGGATCGCTAGCCCGCTCACAACTGAACACACTACATCTACTAGCCATCTTGGAATATGTGGAGATGACAGATACTCGGGATATTTATATCGAAAGTAAAATAACAAACAAACACAAAACAAATGCGCATAAATAGAGTTAACATTATTCAGTCCAGTGTTTATATAAATTTGGGCGCTTCTTATATATGTATGACCAGAGCGATAATGTTCGAATTCTTTCTATTCACTTTGTGGCATTTTAGAGTGCAAACAAGTTCGCGACTGACACTGATGAATAGTCACTGAGTGATTACAAATCACCGAATGAATACGCGAGACAATCAAAACACTAATTACTGCCATCTATTTACCAAAAACAGACACGTGCCGGCATGTTAATTATTAATGGCTACAAAACAACAACCATTATAGGGGCTATTAATTACTTTATTCACATAATTATTAACTTCTATTGCAGATAAACGGCCAAAGCGTAACGTAATCTATACACCACACGCGCACACACGACTCCGCATTTTAGTATCGGCTGACTTACGATTACGTCCTCGTAGTCTGCATAATAAACTCCGGCTCCGAATCTGTGTTTTTAATTCGCTCCCCACAAGTACGTCACTCGTAGTTTGGTCACGGAAATCTCCGAATTACGGGTTATTTATTACGCGATCGGAATGGGACTTGGATCATTTTAATCACAACGGGGAGGGCATTCCGATTGCGTTTTGTAGTTTCTAGAGCGAATAAATCCTTTAAGTTAGAAGCATGTTAATTATTATTATGATTATTTGATCATGATATTCAAGTGAAATGATTGCATATTCCACCCGCGTTGAGTTTGACTGTCACAGACAAATGAGAGTTTAAGATACTGGGTTTCTTTTTGTACATTTTGTGAGATCCTAGGTGTTATTTTGCATGATACTTTGCGACAATGACCAATTCAGCCCTAAGAATTAAATAAGTTTTTTTTATATAAAACCTCATGTTTCTCAATCATTTTTGCAGTATTCTACGAAGAAAAAATCTGATGATGAAGTCACAGAAGAAAAGAATGAGGACAGTGTCTCACCTGGTAACGTACAAGTGGTAACAACCACGCCCACAAACTCGTCAACGTCATCGCTCTCGAGCACAGAATGCGAGAATCGGAATCTGCTCAATAGATGACAATACGACAGGATATACGACATATAGTCACACTAATAGGATTGTTTTATTATATTCAGTTGTGTTTCACCATTCAATGGTTTGTGGATTTGATCTGTCAATGTCATTTTTTAAGCTCATTGCATTTAATGTGAGGCCATATAAATAAAAATTATGTGTTCTCAGGTACCTCCATCGTCATTGAAATTTTCTTTTAAAAATCCTTTTAAACATTTTTTCTGTTAGAAATATTGGATTTGAACAACAAAAATGATTTTTTTGGGAGGTTTCTGGAGTAGGATTTTTCAGATTTTGAGAAAAAAAGAGAAAAAAATAGCCTCCCTCTCTCATCTCAAAATTGATATCTAATGGCCTGTGAACAAGCCTAGATTTGCAGAATGAGGTCCCCAGAGGGTGAATTTAGAGACAATATCATGTATAGCGGGCTAGCATCATCAAATTCACAATCTTGGAACCTCATTCTGCTTAGGTCTCAACTGCTATGTGAGACCTAGGATCAGATTGAAGTTCTCCAGTTAAAGTTTATGATGTTCACCCATTAGTCACCTCGATTATGCAATTTATCTTCTGCAAATTAGTGGATATAGAAACTGAACAGAAGGGAAAAAGTAACTACAAACAATGTTAATTTGATACTTCCCAGATATAATAAAAGGCCGTCCGGCCACACCAGTGACTCCTGAAAAAGTGGCTTCATTGGGGGCATCAGTTTTTCTGAAAAAAGTAACAAGGACCCTAAATCCGATACTAAATTTCAGAACAATCCAACCAGTGTCCCCATAATGGTGGATAAACTATCATACTAAATTTGATTCAGATATGATCATACAAACTAAAGTTATCATCCGGAAACCAGATATTGACAGGATTCTAAGTCGAAAAAGGGCCACAACTCAAATGGGTGGAGCAAACCCATATTCGAACTTGACCTGTATATAGGGCTGATAAACTCAAACTCACATACCAAATTTGGTTCAGATATGATCACACAAACTGAAGTTATCATCCGGAAACCAGAAAATTACAAGATTTTAAGTAAAAAAGGGCCATAACTCTCGCAAAAATGGTCGGAGCAAATCCATATTCGAACTTGACCTGTATTTTGGTCTGATAAACTCACCTATGAAATTTGCTTTTGATCTAATAACCGAAACTAAAGTTATCATCCAGAAACCATTTCCGGACGGACGGACACTGGCTATTTTAATAATAGTCAATAAAACCGATGTTTAATACTAAAACCAATGTTAATAGATACTTCCCAGAAGGTGAGGCCTCAGTTCCCTATTCGCATATAAATGAGAATGCAATGGTGCAGGATTTTCCCAAATTTCAGAAAGCTCCAGTCATGGAAGGGTTAACCCTCTTGTCTTCATACACCATTGACTCGGCCATTTACATATTAGTACTGTGATAAAAACAAGTATAGTAATGCCCTAAATAATCGACTCCTTAACCACAGCAGAATTATGGGTAACTTTTCATGATTTAGTTGAAGATATTCATCGGAAAGGTCTCAGCGAGGGCTTTCCGATGAATGGCAACAAGCCATATTTCTGATTAAATCCTGAAAAGTTACCCATAATTCTGCTGTGGTTAAAGAGTTGATTATTTAACCCTTTACCCAACAGAAGGGCCCTGTGCCAATGCATTCTCTTATATATGCGAGTCGACCATAGGTCGCCTCGCATATATAAGAGAATGCATTGGCTTAACACATTAAAAATTATAAAATTGTTAAAGAATGTAAGAAAAAATGGTAAAAAGTGTTAAAAAAAGATTTTTTTTAGGCCAATGCATTCTCTTATATATGCGAGGCGACCTATGGTCGACTCGCATATATAAGAGAATGCATTGGCACAGGGCATAACTATAACCATCACAATGTGGTTAATGAGCCGGTTCCAATGATATCCATATTTGTATGGTTTTATTGAGACAGACCGAAGATATTTTATGCTGTTGAAGCTTTATTTGGCCGGTTTTGGCCGGTTTGTTGGGTAAAGGGTTCAGGGCATTACTGTAAATTAATTGTTGTCCAATCAGAAATGAAGAAAATGAGCGAAAAATTTAGGTGTAATTATATAGGCCATATTATATCAATGATCAACACAAAGTGTTTATATTTTAATGTTTGAATGAGTAATAATGTATTTGTTGTTTGTGAAATTCTTTATACTGTTTGTCATAAAACATCTTTTTAATATTGTTGAGATCCCACGTCTTCTGAATTGAATATTGCATTTTATTTCTACTCTTAATAGTGAGATATAGGACTTCATGTGAAATAGATATAATTTTCACTCATCTCGTTTAATATTCTGGCATTTATTGAGATCGGATGTGAATAACATATTTATAATACTGGATATCCCATCTAATCACCCTGGTCTAAAAACATTTATTTTGTTAAATTTGTTAGAATATGAAACAATTTCTGGATCCGGGATCAAAATTTAGAAGTGCATGAACCAAAATATTATAATCCTTATATGGAATATTGTTAAGAGGGATACCATGTTGATGGGTCGACTGAACATCATTTGCATAATAAAGCCTTCTTTAGCCAGATATCATATACATGTACGGGTTTTGTTTCAGAAATTTATTGTTGTTTCAGCAGTAAGACTATATCAGTTTTACGGGTTTTACTGCATGTAGAACCATTGTCCCCTGGATATAGGGGCCTGCGAATCTTAGATTTTTGTTCGAATCGAATCTCGAATCGAATATTCAAAAATTTTCAAATCGAATATAGAATCCCCGAAATCCAAATGTTAAAATCATCAATATTTATGTCAAAATTTCCAGCAAGAGCAACAAAGAACTTGTAAATACAAAACCATATTTACTTGTGTCATTATTGTGCATGTAAAAATCTTGTTTCTCGCCAGCAAGATGTGAATACATGAAAATTAACATCGATCACCGACCGACAAACTAGGCTCTCCCAGCCTCGTTGGTCCAAATTGAAAATAAAATAAACATTTCTATTTAAAGGAATGGGTAGCGTTCGCGTTGGGTAATGCTGTAAAAATATGCACATTCATTGAAACCGTGATACTAGTGTCTAATAAGCAGAAATAATGTTAGAATATAGAAAGATTTTATGCCTATAGTGCCCTATACCAATAATAAATATCGCGTAAATAGCATGTTATCTTCAAGATCTATGCTATGTATTGTAACAAAACGCCAAATTATGTAACATACATTGGCTTTTGTTTACATAACAATGTGCAGCTCTTAACAATAGCATGTTATCTATACGCAATATTTATTATTGGTATACGTCAGTATAAGTACAAAATATGTCTACATTTTAAAATTCTTTCAGTTTATGATAGTGTTTAGTTGAGGACGAGAGGTGCCCCTGATGTGGTATGACATTCACTATGTACGTTTAAGGACTTAAAATTCATGCGAGATCCGGAATTCCCAGTATTCGATATTAAGAATACAACGATATCAAATCGAAGCTTCCCAAGGATTTCGAATTGAATCGAATACTCAAAGCACTGCAGACCCCTACTTAGAAAGTAACTGCAGGCCCCTACTTAGAAAGTAACTGCAGGCCCCTACTTAGAAAGTAACTGCAGGCCCCTACTTAGAAAGTAACTGCAGGCCCCTACTTAGAAAGTAACTGCAGGCCCCTACTTAGAAAGTAACTGCAGACCCCTACTTAGAAAGTAACTGCAGGCCCCTACTTAGAAAGTAACTGCAGACCCCTACTTAGAAAGTAACTGCAGACCCCTACTTAGAAAGTAACTGCAGGCCCCTACTTAGAAAGTAACTGCAGGCCCCTACTTAGAAAGTAACTGCAGACCCCTACTTAGAAAGTAACTGCAGGCCCCTACTTAGAAAGTAACTGCAGGCCCCTACTTAGAAAGTAACTGCAGGCCCCTACTTAGAAAGTAACTGCAGGCCCCTACTTAGAAAGTAACTGCAGGCCCCTACTTAGAAAGTAACTGCAGACCCCTACTTAGAAAGTAACTGCAGACCCCTACTTAGAAAGTAACTGCAGACCCCTACTTAGAAAGTAACTGCAGGCCCCTACTTAGAAAGTAACTGCAGACCCCTACTTAGAAAGTAACTTCAGGCCCCTACTTAGAAAGTAACTGCAGACCCCTACTTAGAAAGTAACTGCAGGCCCCTACTTAGAAAGTAACTGCAGACCCCTACTTAGAAAGTAACTGCAGGCCCCTACTTAGAAAGTAACTGCAGGCCCCTACTTAGAAAGCACTGCAGGCCCCTACTTAGAAAGTAACTGCAGGCCCCTACTTAGAAAGTAACTGCAGGCCCCTACTTAGAAAGTAACTGCAGGCCCCTACTTAGAAAGTAACTGCAGACCCCTACTTAGAAAGTAACTGGCAAACTGGGCCAGAAAGTCAAATTAGGCTAGAATTTGAACCAGCTTCTCCATTGTGGGGGCGGTTTCTCCATTGTGGGGGGCGGTTTCTCCATTGTGGGGGTGGTTTCTCCGTTGTCCTGATTCATCATGCAACTCACAACTGAGCTGCCGGTGGGGGAGGGTGGGGGGCACATTTTCAGATAAATAGATTACAGACTTCATGCCATGTGTACATATGACTGTCCAACTCGGCGTTCACTTTTTTTATGAACACGATATATTGTCTGCGATTATTATTTGTAAAATGTAGCCTTTTTATGTTATCTGGCTCAGGGTCGGCGTGAGCAAAACATTTATGAGAAAGTGTTTTTTAATGGATTTGATATTTTACTTTGTTATATTCTTAAAGATGGTCAATCTCTTCCCAGCAAATTTTATATAGATTCCATGGTATAATATAATAAACATGAATCGAGGACACCTGTCCGGAAAAACGTTTTATGTATAATTTCTCCTTTCATTCATGAGACAGTTTCACAGGCTATTTTTAGAACAGAAATCTGAGAAAAGTTCAGAGCATAACAAAAGCGTAACAAGGACAACTCTTATCTTGTTAGGAGTCTGTATTTCAACTATAATTTACCACGATCTTACAATCGAAATAAACCAATTTATTATGCCTTTATTGAGCCTTTATAGACAAATAACCCATTCTTATCTGCATTTTACTCACAAAATAACTATTTATAGTCTTGAAATCGGGATTTATAAAAAATGATGTTGTTGTAATTGTGGCTCGGAAGAGACAGGCCATCTTTATTACCCTTTGAGTGCCACGGGCCGATCTCATCGGCCCTAATTTACGTTCTGTAAAATCGGCCCTAAAAAACAATAAAAAAATAAATAAAAAAAATGTTTGGTTGAATTTATTTTTTAGTATGCTTAATAGGGCATATTATAACTCAAAACTATCACCAAGTATTCATAGTAATAATTTTGATGCCCATGAAAAACGTAAGATTCCCTGGCCCTAAACCTACAAAATAAGCCTTTTAAAGAATATAAGAAACAATTATTAAAATTGTAAAAAATTGTAAAAAATAATAACAAATGATGAAAAATTGTTAGGTCAATGCATTCTCTTATATATGCGAGGCGACCTATGGTCGACTCGCATATATAAGAGAATGCATTGGCACAGGGTATATGGGTTGATACAAAAATCGACCTGGCACTCAAAGGGTTAAAGATTTAAGAACTTTACTTTGTACTGTGATTTATATTCTATGTGAAATTGTTGGTCTACAGATATTTATCCATAAATAAAGGTTTTTCCAAATTTAGTTGTTTGTCATTATAAACATAGTTGACAAGTTTTGATCAATAAGTTCCAGGGTTTCCAGTCCATTCGCTCATATAACTCAACCATGGGTTATTGGATCTCGATGAAATTTGGTATGCAGGTTCGGCATTAGGAGGGGGTTCATTGACATTGTTCACATTTTCAGCTCGAGTTATTTATCCATCTTTGTTTAACCTAAAATGTTGGATTTCCGTCCGTCCGCTCAAATAACATCAGTTATCAGATCTCGATGCAATTTGGTTTGCAGGCTTTCAAAAGTGGGTTAATATATGTTGTTTGCATTTTCCTTTCAAGAGTTATCTCTCTTTGTTCATCTGAAAATGTAGAATTTTTCTCTGTCCAATCATATATCTTTTTAACTTTGGTTTCTATCCTGCCCATGTTTCAATTTGACACCATGGGGGTATCCCAGCACCCGAGGTGCAACTTCTTGTTTTAAATTAAGGACAAGCATGACCATTTATGGGACCATCTCCTTTTATACTCAACAGAATATATGCAACAATGAATGAATTTGAGCCACGGATTAGTACAAAATACACTCGTGTGCTCTATGAACGATGCAAACAACATGGTAATTATAATTAAAATGAATTAATGACTCCACATAAATTCTGCTGTGAGTATAAAAGGAGATGGTCCCATAAATGGTCCGATTTAGTCTATAGTACCCCTTTAAGTTCTCAACATCTACAGTAATATAAGTTGATAACATCAAGAAATTGTAATTGTGTTTTTATTTCAGCTTAAAAGTCCACATATTTTTTCCATAGTGTCTTGATATAAGGTTTTAATAACAGTCTATGTCATAAAATATGATTAAAATACTGTTATTCATCACCATTTGAAACGTCTGCCGGTGTCTCAGAAAATGCCCATAGAGAAATAGAAAATAATTATGCAAAGATTACCCCTGTTTTGACTCCCAGAATGCAACTGAATTCAAACTAAAAATGTATTTTCAATGGAAGGGAAAAACCTATCTTTATGATTTAGAGTTATTCCCCCTCCATTGAAAATAATACAATTTGAACTACAATCCGGATGAAAAAAAAAAAAGTCAGTAATTCAATCAAAACAACATGTTCACAGTTTATTACACCGGATAAGTTGATAATACAATGTTTTGGAGCTTCCTTGTTCAAATGATATATAATATGGAATATATTTTATAAATGTGATCTGGGGGTTCGATGGTATATAATATGGAATATATTTTATAAATGTGATCTGGGGGTTCATGATATATAATATGGAATATATTTTATAAATGTGATCTGGGGGTTCATGACATATAATATGGAATATATTTTATAAATGTGATCTGGGTGTTCATGGTATATAATATGGAATATATTTTATAAATGTGATCTGGGGGTTCGATGGTATATAATATGGAATATATTTTATAAATGTGATCTGGGGGTTCGATGGTATATAATATGGAATATATTTTATAAATGTGATCTGGGGGTTCGATGATATATAATATGGAATATATTTTATAAATGTGATCTGGGGGTTCGATGGTTTATAATATGGAATATATTTTATAAATGTGATCTGGGGGTTCATGACATATAATATGGAATATATTTTATAAATGTGATCTGGGGGTTCGATGGTTTATAATATGGAATATATTTTATAAATGTGATCTGGGGGTTCGATGGTTTATAATATGGAATATATTTTATAAATGTGATCTGGGGGTTCATGACATATAATATGGAATATATTTTATAAATGTGATCTGGGGGTTCGATGGTTTATAATATGGAATATATTTTATAAATGTGATCTGGGGGTTCGATGGTATATAATATGGAATATATTTTATAAATGTGATCTGGGGGTTCGATGGTTTATAATATGGAATATATTTTATAAATGTGATCTGGGGGTTCGATGGTATATAATATGGAATATATTTTATAAATGTGATCTGGGGGTTCGATGGTATATAATATGGAATATATTTTATAAATGTGATCTGGGGGTTCGATGATATATAATATGGAATATATTTTATAAATGTGATCTGGGGGTTCGATGATATATAATATGGAATATATTTTATAAATGTGATCTGGGGGTTCGATGATATATAATATGGAATATATTTTATAAATGTGATCTGGGGGTTCATGGTATATAATATGGAATATATTTTATAAATGTGATCTGGGGGTTCGATGATATATAATATGGAATATATTTTATAAATGTGATCTGGGGGTTCATGAGATATAATATGGAATATATTTTATAAATGTGATCTGGGGGTTCATGAGATATAATATGGAATATATTTTATAAATGTGATCTGGGGGTTCGATGGTATATAATATGGAATATATTTTATAAATGTGATCTGGGGGTTCGATGGTTTATAATATGGAATATATTTTATAAATGTGATCTGGGGGTTCATGGGATATAATATGGAATATATTTTATAAATGTGATCTGGGGGTTCGATGGTATATAATATGGAATATATTTTATAAATGTGATCTGGGTGTTCATGGGATATAATATGGCATATATTTTATAAATGTGATCTGGGGGTTCGATGGTTTATAATATGGAATATATTTTATAAATGTGATCTGGGGGTTCGATGGTATATAATATGGAATATATTTTATAAATGTGATCTGGGTGTTCATGGTATATAATATGAAATATATTTTATAAATGTGATCTGGGGGTTCGATGGTATATAATATGGAATATATTTTATAAATGTGATCTGGGGGTTCGATGGTTTATAATATGGAATATATTTTATAAATGTGATCTGGGGGTTCGATGGTATATAATATGGAATATATTTTATAAATGTGATCTGGGGGTTCGATGGTTTATAATATGGAATATATTTTATAAATGTGATCTGGGGGTTCATGGTATATAATATGGAATATATTTTATAAATGTGATCTGGGGGTTCGATGGTATATAATATGGAATATATTTTATAAATGTGATCTGGGGGTTCATGGTATATAATATGGAATATATTTTATAAATGTGATCTGGGGGTTCGGTGGTTTATAATATGGAATATATTTTATAAATGTGATCTGGGGGTTCGGTGGTTTATAATATGGAATATATTTTATAAATGTGATCTGGGGGTTCGATGGTATATAATATGGAATATATTTTATAAATGTGATCTGGGGGTTCATGGTATATAATATGGAATATATTTTATAAATGTGATCTGGGGGTTTGAAAATTAAGTGGGCCTTTAACTTGATGGTTATGGCGGCCAACGTCTGTCAACAATTTCTTTCAGAACGCCCTGCAGGCCACATCGCTCATCATCAAACTTCATATGGATCTTTAGGGTGACCTCGAGATGGGTGCCATAAAATCCACCAGCAGCCATCTTGGATTACATGTCAATTTGTTGGCACACCCTGCAGCCCACATTTATACAAATCTTTGCATGACTAAATCCTTCGTCACACCTTTCAGATCACATACCTCATCTGATTGTCACCAAACTTAATATGGATTGTTGGGGTGACACATGGCCACTGGTAGCCCATCTTTTTTAGCTCACCTGAGACGAAGTCTCCGGTGGAGCTATAGTCATCACTCCTCGTCCGTCGTCCGTCCGTCTGTCTGTCCGTCTGTCTGTCCGTCAACTTTTTTTTAAACATCTTCTCCTCTGAAACCATCATACCGAATTGGTTCATATTTGGTGTGGATGTTCCATAGGTGACTCTCATTCAAATGAGGTCACCAAGTCAAATAGTTTTGATGTCAGGACCATAACTATTTTTCCACATAGTAATTCTTAAAACAACTTCTTTTCTGAAGTTGTCGGGCCGAATGGGTTCATATTTGGTATGAGGGTACCTTGGGTGACTGTGGTTCAGATTTGTTCAAATGAGGTCACTGGGTCAAATGTGGGTGGGGCTATGGACATAAATCTTTATTTTTAAATTTTTTTTTCAATTTAACTTATTGCTCAATTTAACCAATATATATATATATATATATATATATATTTTATTTTTAATAATTTTTTTTAAATAAATAAAATTAAAAAAAAAACTCATTAAAATTTTGAAGAACCTATGACATTACATCTTTGGGAGGGGAGGGGAGGTACCTCTAGTCACTCCACTATATTTGGTTGAAATCAGGGGTTTGGGAGAAATCAGGAACAGACAGATATGTACAGAAATGTTCAGTAAATTACAAAATGTACTTTAATCCTTGTATTCACTACTGCAGTAAGCCACCCATGTGCTCTGATGGATACATGTTTATACAACTGGCAGATGGGTAGATAACAACTGCTATGCCATAGTGCTATCCATCCCCAGAGAGTGTAATTCATGTCATTTGTAATTTAAATGAGATTAATGGTGTTATCAATGAAGCACCCTTGTTGTTTACATTATCACTCAGTGGTCATTAAAATCAGATTAATTTCATTTTCTCCAAGTTTGAATTAAGAGTGTCTTCCCAGAGGGTGAATTTATGTTGCTCCACACAGCAGGCTAGCATAACCAAATACACCCACTGAGAACCTTATTCTGCTTAGGCCTCATCTTCTGGGAAGTATCTAGAGTCTCAAGATCTCATTCTGCTTAGGCCTCATCTTCTGGGAAGTATCTATAGTATCAAATTTACATTGTTGTTAGTTAAATTTCCCTTCTAGGAAGTTTATATATCCCCTAATTTGCAGAAGATAAAATTCATGATTGAGGTGCCCAATGGGTGAACATCACCAACTTCAACTGGGGAACTTCAATCTTATTCTAGGTCTTTCATAGCAGTTGAGGGCCTTATCAGAATGAGGTCCCCAGAGGGTGAATTTAGTGATACTAGCCCACTGTGCAGTATAGCGTCACTAAATTCACCCTCTGGGGACCTCATTCTGCAAATAACAGACAGACTATTTCAAGGCTTGATTGTATAATACATTGTGTTGCTTGAGGCCAGACATGCACAATGTAGGAACAGACATGCTTTTAGTGATGCTATCCCACACAGTGGGCTAGCATCACCAAATTCACCATCTGGAGACCTCATTCTGCTTAGGCCTCATCTTCTGGGAAGTATCTATAGTATCAAATTTACATTGTTGTTAGTTAAATTTCCCTTCTAGGAAGTTTCTATATCCCCTAATTTACAGAAGATAAAATTCATAATTGAGGGGCCCAATGGTGAACATCACCAACTTCAACTGGGGAAATTCAATTTTATTCTAGATCTTCCATAGCAGTTGAGGGCCTTATCAAAATGAGGTCCCCAGAGGGTGAATTTAGCGTCACTAGAGGGTGAATTTAGCGTCACTAAATTCACCCTCTGGGGACCTCATTCTGCAAATGACAGACACACTATCACACTATTTCAAGGCTTGATTGTATAATACATTGTGTTGCTTGAGGCCAGGCATGCACAATGTAGAAACAGACACGCTTTTTGTGATGCTATCCCGCACAGCAGGCTAGCATCACCAAATTCACCCTCTGGAGACCTCATTCTGCTTAGGTCTCATCTTCTGGGAAGTATCTATAGTATCAAATTTACATTGTTTTTAGTTAAATTTCCCTTCTAGGAAGTTTCTATATCCCCTAATTTGCAGAAGATAAAATTCATAAATGAGGCGCCCAATGGGTGAATATCACCAACTTCAACTGGGGAACTTAATTTTTATCCTTATCAGATTTGTGAAAATGGGATCACAAAGTCAAATAAGGGCAGAGCAAGAGACTTAACTATTTCACTACATAGTAATTCTTAAAATATGTTTGCAAGAACTAGTTGGCTTATATAGAATGGAATGTTCTTCCTTGACTGCAATTCAGATTTTTTTTAATGGGGTAACCTGGTCAAATAGGGGCCAAGCGAAGGCAATTTTCCCTCTTAATATGCTTCCTTCACAAGGACCATCAGTCTATTTGACTGATATTTATGATATGTATGAAGGGTTCTTTGGTGTCTGGGATTCAAATTTATTCAGATGGGGTCACCAGGTTAAATAGGGTGGGACCAGGGACATAACTATATGTCTCTATAGTAATTCTTAAAATGTCTTCTCAAGAGAGTTTGGACTATTTAGCTTACATATAGTATGGAGGAATCAGGAGGATCCATTAGTGACTGAGATTCAGATTTGTTAAAATGAGGTCAACCTGTCAAGAAATGGCAGGCTATGGGGAGTTAACACTTTTGTGTCCAATAAAATCATCGAAATACCAAATTCATTAAAACTTCTACCTTGGAACCACCTGACTGATTGGTCTGACATACATGTATTGTGTTTTGGGTCCATGGATAATTGGTCTTCAAACATGTTTAAATGGTTTTAGAAAAAGGCGCTTGTGAGATTGGAAATTTCCAACAATTGAGAAAGTTTGAGGTGTCGGTTGTGAAATTCCAACCTAAGACTTGGGAGTCTGGAGCCCGGTCGGGAGGGGACTTGTTGAGCTGGAGGAGGGGGGTGATCAGTAGTGTACAGTTGGCAATTTCAAGGTGGATTTTCACCAAGCTACATACTTGAAGTCTCTCTAGCCACATATCCTGTTTAAATCTACTTCTTTTAAAGTGATTATGAAAAGTGCTGACTGTTTTGGTCTCCAGAGTCCCAGT
The DNA here is from genome assembly GCA_032622095.1 of Siphonodentalium dalli. Lineage (NCBI taxonomy): Eukaryota > Metazoa > Mollusca > Scaphopoda > Gadilida > Siphonodentaliidae > Siphonodentalium > Siphonodentalium dalli. Next base: position 223,176,197 of record CP136066.1, read on the forward strand.
CTTATCAGTCTTTGCAGTCTGGTGAGCGACCCCACAGTCATTGATGACTGTCTTGTTTATTTTACTCTTTGCATGACTAAATTCTTTGGCACAAGCTGCATCCCTTATCCGGCCGTCACCAAAGAAAGGAAAGAACTACTGTATACAAATATACCAAATATGGTTTATTTTCGGAATAGTTCAACAGAAATAAATGAGTCTAGTAAGCAAAGATAACTATGATAAAGCCGTAAATTGTGAGCAGTAAGTTCCTCGTTGTATGGAGGCGTCTTCAATCACAGTCCAGCTGGAACTCGGTCCTGTAAAACAAAGTTAGAAAGAGTTAACCCTTCCATGACTGGAGCTTCCTGTATGGAGCCCCATACAGGTGGCAGCTTGTATTGCTGAGTGTCGTCTGCTCACATCTGTGAGGGGCTCCATAAGAGTAGTTTAACCCTTCCATGGCTGGAGCTTCCTGAAATTTTGCGAAAACCCTGTGCCGATGCATTCTCTTATATATGTGACATTCCCATAGGGAGCCTCGCATATATAAGAGAATACATTGGCCTAACAAATTTTATAATATATTGTTAAAGAATGTAAGAAATATTGATAAAAATTTGTTAAAAAATGTAAGAAATATTGATAAAAATTTGTTTAAAAAATGTAAGAAATGATGACAAAAAATTATAAAAATTGCTAAAGAATATAATTTTTGATAAATAAACTCTGTCCTGTAAAACAAGGTTAGAAAGAGTTAACCCTTCCATGACTGGAGCTTCCTGAAATTTTTAGAAAACCCTGTGCCAATGCATTCTCATATATATGCGAGTCTCCCAGAGGATTCCTTGCATATACAGGAGAATGCATTAGTCTCACAATAGTTACCTTGACCTTGTAAGCCAGTGTATTTTCTTATATATATGAGGCTCCCTATAGGAGACTCACATATATAAGAGAATGCACGGGCAGATGATCTTTAATGCTGCACCAGCGCAGCTCCCTTCATAAAAGGGTTAAACATGACAAGATGAGAATTTAACATTGAGATATCTTACATTATAGCAAAATAATTACGGCAATAAGTAGGATTTCCTCGTGAGTCTGAATTCCGATTGTAAGAAGCAAAATATTTATCATTCGTATTTATTATTCACATAATTATAACAATCTCTAATTATTTGTCAATCTGAAATTTCAAACTTGTCATGTCAGTCATGAAATTTTTAACAGCTGAAAATTTTGTCCTTGATTGGGAGCCTCATATATATAAGAGCTTCACAATATTTACCTTGACCTTGAAAGCCAGTGCATTCTCTTATATATATGAGGCTCCATTTGGCAGACACACATATATAAGAGAATGCACTGGCACAGGATCTTTATCAGAGTGGTTGTTTGCAGGCAAGATAGTTGGTAGTTTGGCCTTATGAGGCAATATTGGATTATGATAACACCTGAAAATCACGTTTTAAAGACATATTATGTACTTGTTCGGATGCATGAAACTGATGAGTTAGTGTCCAGGTGCTATACCGACTGGAAGAATTAACATTGCCGAAAATCTGAAGCAAATTGACCACACCACTCCATAGAAAACATCGTCTGAACTACGCTCAATTGTAAATATTTACTACTCGATTCGGGACGCATCTATCGCGATAAACTAACGAAACCCATTTTGCCATCGACGGTTGCTCATTTAATTAATATATGAGAATGAGTGTGTGTTGTCAATTTAAATATAATATTTGTAAAAATAACTACTTTAAACAATATTTTTCCTCGTTTCTATTTGATCACCCTACCGGAGTGTTTCACATCACTTTAATCGTTGAGTTGAATCTCGAATCAATAGTTTAGTGACATTAACAATTTATAGACAAAAATGACAAGTAATTTATCACTTCATCATGGCCCAACACTAATATTTTAGATGATTATACTAAAAAATTGAATTGATAAATGAAATCGGACTAGAAGTCACATGAGTCTCCCAATGCGGGAGGGTATGAAAATTTATCAAATTTCACGACCATTTCCAAATGAATCAAACCTTTTGAGTGATTTCACATCGAATTGAATCTCGAACGTTCGCAGGAGTCTAGTAAAGGTATAAAATATAAACATACCATGCATCCTAATAATACTCTGGTTCGTAGAACTCTGCTTCACCATTAATGCAGATATGACTAACAGAATCAAATGGAATTCAGGAGCCTGGTAAAGGCGTATAATATAAACATACCATGCATACTAATAATACTCTGGTTCGTAGAACTCTGCTTCACCATCAATCTGGATATGACTAACAGCATCAAATGGAATTCGGTGATCATAGTCGATGTATCGGGATCCATTCACAAATGTCTGAAATCATTAAAACAAATTATACTAAATGCAGTGAATCTAAAGGGAATGGGTCAGAATTAGACACAAAAAGGTGTGATTCCAGTGGGGTTTCCCCTAGCTGACTGAGAGCCCCCCACCCCTGAAAATTTGATCAGATGTGCAGTTTTTTTATATGATAACAGCGCAAGAGAAACTTTCCACACCCAGTTAAAATGACTGCATTAAAATAATCCCCACCCCCCCACCCCAAATAAATTGTTATGATGTGTGCAAATTTTTTATGATGTGACAACAGCACAAGTGAAACGTTCCATGCCCATATGTTATAAATGACAGCATTAAAAAAAAAAAAAAAAATACAATTATCAATATTTAGGCCAAATAAATAATTTTTCAGTGTCCACAGTGGTGTCCATGCAAAAAGACACCCAGGATCTCAAAGCCTCATACAAATTGTCTATAAATTAGTCGCATGTTAATTATTATCACAATAATTATTTTTTTGTGATTTTTGAGCGGAATTTCAACGTATTTTGAATGGGTATTCCACCTGTGTTGAGATTGACAGTCACAGATGAACAAGACTTTGAGTTGCTGGGTGACTTTTTGTCCATTTGGGGGTTCCTGTGTGTCTTTTTGCACGATGCCATGCAGCAATGAACAATTCAGCTTCAAATATCGTAATGGCACCGTTAACCCTTCCATGACTGGAGTTTCCTGAAATTTTGCAAAAACCCTGTGCCAATGCCTTCTCTTATATATGAAAGTCTCCCATAGGTAGCCTCACATATATATGAGAATACATTGGCCTAACAATATTTACCTTGACATTTTAGCAAGTGCATTCTCTTATATATGCGAGGCTACTTACGGGAGACTCGCATATATAAGAGAATTCACTGGCACAGGATCTTTAATGCTGCACCAGCGCAGCGGTCATCATAAAAGGGTTAAGAGCACTACTGTTCCAAGAGTAGAAATCATGTTCACATACCCTATATCTTCCGGCCTCGACCTTGATGGCAATTTCGAAGTTGTCTTTCTTTTCAAACGGGAAGCATGGTTGATCTCTCTCCTCACCACCCCATTCTCCACCCGAGAGTGTGTTCCTTACAGTCTCCCCCTCATTCAAACGGGGATTGAAATGAAACGCAATATCAGCATCGTCATGGCGACTAGTTTTTAGGTTGATGGCAAAGCTAAAAGAAAAAACTAAATTTATATATATTAATACCCCAAAAAATATGAAACAGATCTAAATCACCTTAACCCATTATATACTAAAGCATCATTGATGAGTAGTTATCTTATTATCCCTTGCAATAGCTCCCATCTATAGGTCACATCGAAGATTCAGTTTGGTGACGATTGTATGAGGGATGTGGCCTGTAGGGTGTATCGAAGGAAATTGTTGATGGATGGATGACGGATGCCAACCCATGGCAATAGCTCGAACTTAACTTTGGCCCCACTTTGTCAAGTTGAGCTAAAATATATTTGCTGAAATGAAGCACAGGAAAAATAGAAATTCAAAATGCTTTAAATTTCTCAAATAAGGTTAACTGGAATCCAGCTAGAACCTACCCTCCCTTACAGTGACTAGTACCTACCCTCCCATACTGTGACTAGTAACCACCCACCATAACTCTGACTAGTACCTACCTTCCCTTACTCTTTTTCGGCACACCTCTAATGATTATCCATCCGCCGTCATCCAAACTCCCAGGAAGCCTCTCCATGAACGGTTTATCCTGAAATAATAATGACATTCATTAAAGATGTGTTCACTGAAGATTTATATAACAAGAAAAAAAGGGGTCAAGAACATTAACCCTTTCAGTGCCAGGGGCCGATCTCATCGGCCCTAATTTACAGTATGTTTATTTTTTTGTTTTTTGTTTTTGGGGGGTTGAATTTTTTTGGGTATGCTTATGCATGCTATAGCGAATTTAAAAACAAACTGGATAAAGCCTTAGGGGCATGTTATAACTCAAAACTATCACCAAGTATTCATAGTAATAATGTTGATGCCCATGAAAAAACGTTAGATTCCCTGACACTAAACCTACAAAATAAGTCTGTTAAAGAATATAAGAAAACATTGTAAAACATTGTAAAAAATAATAACAAATGATGAAAAATTGTTAGGCCAATGCATTCTCTTATATATGCGAGGCGACCTATGGTCGACTCGCATATATAAGTGAATGCATTGGCACAGGGTATATGGGTTGATACAAAAATCGGACCTGGCACTCAAAGGGTTAAAGATGTGTTCACTGAAGATTTATATAACAAGAAAAAAAGGGGTCAAGAATATTAAAGGCCCACTTAATTTTCGAGTCACATATTATTTTTTTATAGTGCCTTGATATACGGTTTTAATAATAATCTATGCCATAAAATATGATTAAAATACTATAATATTTTATCACCATTTGGAACGTATGTGTCTCAGAAGGTGCCCATAGAGTAATAGAAAATAACGGAAATCATAAAATAATTTCCCCCGTTATGGCTCCCAGAATGTAATAGAATTCAAACTATAGTTTATTTTCAATGCAAAGGGAATAACTCTATATCTAAATCTATAGTTATTCCCCTTCCATTGAAAATAATTGACTTTTTTGCAGAAACTTGAGCACAGAACAGACGTCGATATCTCAACAAAAACAACATGTTCACAATTTATTACATCGAATAAGTTGAAAATACAGTGTTTTGGAGATTCCTCTTTTAACCCTTTCAGTGCCAGGTCCGATTTTTGTATCAACCCATATGCCCTGTGCCAATGCATTCTCTTATATATGCGAGTCGACCATAGGTCGCCTCGCATATATAAGAGAATGCATTGGCCTAACAATTTTCATCATTTGTTATTATGTTTTACAATTTTTAACAGACTTATTTTGTAGGTTTAGTGCCAGGGAATCTTACGTTTTTCATGGGCATCAAAATTATTACTATGAATACTTGGTGATAGTTCTGAGTTATAATATGCTCCTAAGGTTTTATCCAGTTTGTTTTTAAATTCGCTATAGCATGCTTAAGCATACCCAAAACAAATTCAACCCAAAAAAAAAAAAAAACATCTATTTTTTTAGGGCCGATTTTACAGACCGTAAATTAGGGCCGATGAGATCGGCCCCTGGCACTGAAAGGGTTAAATGGTGTATAATATGGTATATATTTCATATAATATGATCTGGGGGTTCATGGTATATAATATGATCTGGGGGTTCATGGTATATAATATGATCTGGGGGTTCATGGTATATAATATGATCTGGGGGTTCGAAAATTAAGTAGGCCTTTAATTAAACGATAGAACTTTTGTTTGTCAATTTGTGAACACATGCATCATGCAATATAAAAACGATGATTTCCATAGAAATAGAATTTGTTGAATGAGATGATACCAGAGCCTCATTCTCCGCAATCATTGATAGAGCCTTTCGTCATTATTATCATCATTGTCATCGTCATCATAACAATCACCATTACTATAATCGCCATCATTCTTATTAGCATCGCCATCATCATCATTGTTGTCGTCACCACCGCCATCATTATATTCATCATCATCATTATTATCATCATCATCATTGTTGTCATCACCACCGCCATCATTATATTCATCATCATCATCATCATTATTATCATGATCGTCATTGTCATCATAACCATCATCATCATTGTCGTCAATACCATGCATTGTCACCATCACCATCATTATTATCATCATCATCATTATCATCGTAGTCATCATCATTACCATGCATTGTCACCATCACCATCATCGTCATCATTATCATCATAATTGGTATCATCATCGTCATCATTATTATCATTGTCGTCATCATCATTACCATGCATTGTCACCATCACCATCACTAAAGCCATCAACTCTATTTTGTCACCTAATCATCTTCATCCTCAGCAAACTCATGTCGCCATAATCATCATCGTCCTATCATCGCCGAAATAGTGCATGTGTCTGTCATCCGCAGTAAGAGAATGTAGTGGTACCGGTTTTTAGAAAAATTTCAGGAAGCTCCAGTCATGGAAGGGTTAAGCTGGGGTTTTAATTTAATTTTTTATTCTTGATGACAGTCCCAAATGTAGATTACTCAGCTAAAAGTAATTACAAATATAATTTGATATGAAATTTGATATTTGAAATCAAAGATGGCAGCTGGCAGCCATGTTTTTTTACCCAATGGCCCCAAAATGACTCGTTCCCATCTATGTCAATGTTAACATCCATGACAAATTTCATAATGATCCGAGCAAAGGTAGGACGTCACCTGTAGCCCATGCCAAAGGATATAGTCATGCAAAGAGTAAAATCCAAGATGGCTGTCAGTGGCCATGTTTTATGTAAAATCCAAGATGGCTGCCGGTGGCCATGTTTTATGGCCGAATGACTGTAAAATGACTCGTTCCCATCTACATGTCAATATTATCATCCACGACAAATTTCATGATGATCAGACGAACACTCAGGCCTGTAGCTCGTGTTAATGGATTGAATTTTGAAATCCATGTTGGCTGCTGATGGCTATTTTTTTTTGCCGAATGCCCCCAAAATGATTTGTTCCCATCTACATGTCAATGTCAACAGCCATGACAAATATCATAACGGTCCGACCAAAGGTACGACTTGTAGCCCGTGCCAAACGATTTAGTCATGCAAAGAGTAAAATCCAAGATGGCCAACGGTGGCTATGTTTTATGGCCAAATGACCCCAAATGACTTGTTCCCATCTACATGCCAATGTCAACGGCCATGAGAAATTTAATAATGACCCGACCAAAGGCACGACCTGTAGCCCATGCCAATGGAAATTGTTGAAGGACGTCTCCACACACACACACACACACGGATGACGGATACCAAGCCATGGCAATAGCTCAAAAGTAAAGTTGAGCTAATAATGGTTATGTCTTATAATTATGCATGAAAAGTAATGACGTGAAACACTCCGCTCAGCTATTCAGAATGTTGATAATAATGGATTACTCACTGCTTTTCTGAGTAGCTTGACATCATGGAAGTATGCATCTCCTGTAACATGAATACCGCGAATTTCTTCCACTGATCCACGCGCCTCAAACTTGTGCACCTTCTTGTCATTAACATAGCACTGAAAATGGATCAAATGATAAATTGAGAAACTCTCGACATTAAGTAGTATATATATTATGCATCATTAGAAGTGTAATTATTTACAGACCCACTTAAATCAATCACACCACATAATGCACCATGGTGCGCGAATTCAAAACTGATAAAAATATTTTAGAAAAGGTCCTGTGTTTGATGACAGTGTCAGTTCTTAATCGCTCCTAAAGATACGTAGTAAAGACCATCATGATGGACATTTACATCGAATAGAACATAGCTGCATAATAATTTTGTTGTGAAGATGGGTGTATATGATCCAAGTAATTATTCTGATATTTAACCCTTTGAGTGCCAGGTTGATTTTTGTATCAACCCATATACCCTGTGCCAATGCATTCTCTTATATATGCGAGTCGACCATAGGTCGCCTCGCATATATAAGAGAATGCATTGGCCTAACAATTTTTTTATTTTTTTTTTACAATTTTAATAATTTATTATTATATTCTTTAACAGACTTATTTTGTAGATTTAGGGCCGATGAGATCGGCCCCTGGCACTCAAAGGGTTAAGCAGATATGTGGATCATTGAATTGAGCTCAAAAGTAAAACCAAAACTGAGTAGTTTCTGACTTCCAAAAAAAAATATGGTTGCTTGCATTTTAAAAAGTTGGGTTCACATAAATAACTCAAGACTGTTACATGACCACGGCTCCACTCCATGCAGACTGTTACATGACCACGGCTCCACTCCATGCAGGGTTGTGGGTATGGAGACGTGCTTTCGTGCACCTTCGCTCAGAACTATGTGTATTTTTACAAGCATTGAAATGTAGAAGACTATACAATTATTTATCGCTTGATATGCTTTAAATAAATGGTATTGAGCTTGGTTGTCCGCATATGAATGTAATCACTCCAATCTTCCGTAATATGTATAGGTAACTCACGAACATATAACTCTCTTATTTTCCCACGCGATTTGGTATAAATTCAGGAGTCGTACTATTTTTCGCTCAGTTTTTAAAATAGTGCTGCGCGAATTTAAATACGAGTAAGGTAAACTATCTTTCTGTCTATATAGGAGACGTTATGTGACAATTATTTTTGTGTAGTTTGAACCAGTTTGAGGTTGTTAAAACCATTATAAAAATGATAGCCCAACCAAATTTGGGGCCACCTTAAGGATTATTACTGGGGGTGGTGTAAATTTTTGTACTGGGATCCTGTGGTGGGCATGTGAGTGACTAAAATAATTATACCACGAGTAAATAAGTATTAAAATATGAAACCTTCAACCTAGAAGCTACAAACCTTGAACTTTCTGCTCTTTACGATAAATTTAACTTCAAATGGAATATTTTCTTTAAAGACATCTGGCAGGTCGACTCTCTCCTCATCTTGCCAGTCTCCTCCCACATTGTTATTGAAAACAATACAGTCCTCATTACGACGGGGATTGAAATGAAGCGCTGTGTCATCATCAGGGCTCAAACCATTCTTCAGGTTGATGGCAAACCTGAATAAGTTTCACAATTAACTAAGAAAAGAAGAATAAAAGCTTGGACAAAATTATCTATGCCACAATAAATTCCTAAGTAAACAAGAGCATCGTTAGGGCATGGCAAAATACGCCCTTTAGCCATTTTGAATTGTACTACAACAATGTATAAAACAATAATAATAACACCGCTAAAATTCAATCACCAGGGTCCGAACAGTTCCGCTCAAGAATCACGCGATTTACGAACCTCGCTCTGCTACCATGAACACTTATCGATGTCGCTTCCAATGCCACGCTTCGTCCCGCTAGCTAGCCAGAATCTTTAACAAAACAGTTCAAATTTATCTCTCCTCTCGCTCATTTCTTGTGACACTTTAAACTCTCTTCCACGCACGCGGACAGGTCACTTCCGCTTTTCTCGAAATGTCCAAGGGAAGTAACTCCAGTGCCAAGTTAACAATATACCCCTTGTTTTAAAGGTACTCAATCCGATTAAGCACCCCTAAATGGATTCAGGGGTAAAAAATATTTGATTCGAGTTGAGGAACCCACCCATCAAAGCTCAGAGTGATTAGATATCGACGTTTGAAGTTTCTATTATTTGTGGACCATAACTTGTCCAGAACCACGTGCTCAAATGGACAAATTGTGGTTGCAAGATGGATAACTCTAAAATCAAGTGGTTTTTATTGTTAATAGTAACCACTTGATGTTTGAGTTATCCATCTTACAACCGCAATTTGTCCGTTTGAGCACGTGGTTCTGGACAAGTTCTGGTCCACAAACAATAGAAACAGCAAACTTCAAACATCGATATCTAATCACTCTGAGCTTTGATGGGTGGGTTCCTCGACTCGAATCAAATATTTTTTACACCCGAACCCAAAGAAATAGTAATTTAGGAGCATCTGATTGGATTGAGTACCTTTAATGCCAAAATGCAGTCAAATTCTAAGTAATAAAATGGCCGTAACTCATGTGAAAATAATTGGATAGAACCTATAATCGAACTTGGCATGTAGTTTTAGCTGGAAAACACACATACCAGCTTTGGTTCAGATAAATAATCCAAACTGGAGTTATCAGTCGGAAACCGAAATGTCATGAAATTGGTCAATTTCAAAGTCGAAAAAATGGCTGTAACTCATGTAAAAATAATTGGATGGCTTGGCCTGTATCTTTAGCTGCGATGGGAAATACACATACCAACTTTGGTTCAAATCAAATAATTCAAACTGGAGTTATCAATCGGAAACTATAAATGTTAACAGACGGTCAAATACTAAGTTGAAAAGGGGCCATAACTCATGTAAAAATAATTGGACGAAACTCATATTTGAACTTGGCCTGTATTTTTAGCTGGGAAATACCCATACCAACTTTGGTTCAGATCAAATAATGAAAACTAAAGTTATCGATTGGATACCAAAAATGTTAACTTATGGACGGACAGACGGGTGGACAGACTGATTACATAATACGACCTTTTTACAAAAGGGCATATAAAAAGTAAACTGGAGATGATTTAACTCTACTAAAATTAAAGATGGTCTATCTCTTCCTATAATAAGTCAAAGACACCTGTCCAGCAAATTCTTCTACCAATTAATAGAAAGTAAGAAATCATGTTTAGTTGTCTTTATAATAACTAGGCTATTATCAGAGAATGTATTTTGAGCATTTCGTGGATCTTATGATCAAATATATAAACATCAGGAAATCAGTTCTATTGTTGTTCTACGTACCTTTCTATTGTTCTACGTACCTTTCTATTGTTGTTCTACGTACCTTTCTATTGTTGTTCTACGTACCTTTCTATTGTTGTTCTACGTACCTTTCTATTGTTGTTCTACATACCTTTCTATTGTTGTTCTACGTACCTTTCTATTGTTGTTCTACATACCTTTCTATTGTTGTTCTACGTACCTTTCGCCACCACTTCTGAAGTATCCCTTCACTAGAATAATGTCACCCTTCTCCAAGCCGGACTCGATTGGTTTCACAATATCATCATCCTATTGAAACACAAACACGATCATTGGCAAAACAAGTAAAATTGAAATAGACCCATTTTGAGTTGGGAATGCTATGGTATTTTGTAATAAACAAGATGTTGCACAATGGGTGTTTGCTTACTCACACGTAGATCATGCCATGAATCTGTACTATGGCTAATGCCCGTAGAGATCATATTCCACCAGTACAAAACCTGGGAACTTTTTTGTTTTGACAGCGAACCTTATAAAATCGAAAAAACAACAAAGGGAATATATTTCTTTGTTATTATCTCTTTCTTAGTAATGTACTTCACTGTAGGTGAAGGTCCCAACTCAAAATTTCACGATTTAAGTGACTTTGTGGGCGATTTTGCTTTGAGTTTCTTACAATTATGAAATTTTTCCTGGGTAATTAGTAGAATGTTTACTGTGATATCAGCTCTCAAAAGTCACAGAAAAACTGGAGTTTTTATGATCAAATATATACTGTGCCAGTGCATTATCTTATATAATGAAAGTGTCAAGGACACTGTAGCTCAGCTTGGAAAGGGAATAATTTCATGTGTTACAGTCAATGGAGTGATTAGGAATGTGGAAAGTTGAAAGGCCTAGTTATGCAAAGAGTAAAATCCAAGATGGCCACTGGCAGCCATGTTTTTTTGCCAAATGACCCCAAAAAGACTTGTTCCCATTTACAAGTGATTGTTAACATCCATCACAAATTTCATGATGATCAGACCAAAGGTACGACCTGTAGCCCGTGCCAAAGGATTTAGTCATGCAAAGAGTAAAATCCAAGATGGCTGCTGGTGGCCATGTTTTTTGGCCGAACGACCCCAAAAGGACTCGTTCCCATCTACATGTCAATATTAACATCCATGACAAATTTCATGATGATCAGACCAAAGCTACGACCTGTAGCCCGTGCCAAAGGATTTAGTAACGCAAAGAGTAAAATCCAAGATGGCTGCTGGTGGCCATGTTTTTTGGCCGAACGACCCCAAAATGACTCGTTCCCATATACATGTCAATACTAACATCCATGACAAATTTCATGATGATCAGACGAACAGTACGACCTGTAGCCCATGCTAATGGATTGAATTTTGAAATCCAAGATGGCCACTGTTTTTTTGCCAAATGACCCCAAAATGACTCTTTCCCATCTACATGTCAATGTCAACAGCCATGACAAATTTCATAATGATCCGACCAAAGGTACGACCTGTAGCCCATGCTAAAGGAAATTGTTGACGAATCACGCACACACACAGGCATACACACGGACGACGGACGACAAAGCCATGGCAATAGCTCAAATTTTACCAAGTAAAGTTGAGCTAAAAATGTAGTGAAGTGTTATTTAAACAGACGATAAACCGGAAGTCAAAGGTCAAGTTTGCGCAACAATAATACATTTGGATACACCTGGCACTATTTCCTGTTATATAATGGCCGTTGTATATCATTATTATAGAATGGGTTTAATGAATGGAATAAGGATCGGAGCATGTAATAAATAAATAAAGATTCTGACTACATGGTTGAACATAGAGACATTAGTGAGACTAACTCCATAATTTATATGTAGATGGTTGTTGATTTCATCACCGGTGTTACAGGCCATCCCCCTTCCTTCATCTATGACTAATTTTTTTCACTACTTTGATGTTGTCATCAAATGACGAGGAATTTTTTTTTATAAATATACATTTTCAACCCCCACCCTGTAATTACAGTGAAAACTTAAAAGTAAAGGCTCAAAGTCGACTATTCTGCCGAATGTGTACAACATATAATTTATATACTTACAACAGGGTCGAACATTGTGACATCAGCGAGACTAATCCCACCATTTATATGCAGATGGTTGGCTTCGTCTCCGGGACCTCGGTGACTGTACGTGCAGTATGGCTTCTCATTCACGTACACCTGAAATGACAAGATATAGTGAGAAATACATACACAGAAAGACATGAGTGAGTTAACCTTTTCATGGTGGGAGCTGCACTGGTGCAGCATTAAAGATTCTGTGCCAGTGCATTCTCGTATATATGCGAGTCTCATTGCAAATATAAGAGAATGCAGTGGCTTACAAGGTCAATGTAAATATTGTTAGGACAATGTATTTTCTTATATATGCAAGCCTCCTTGTGGGGGACTCGTATATATAAGAGAATGCATTGGATGGTTTTCGTAAAATTTCAGGAAGCTCCAGTCACGGAAGGATTAATAGGACTCAAGTCAATAGGACACAGCTGCTAGCGTGTAAGGATACTGTAACATACTGTACATTGACCTAACAATATTTTCCTTGACGTTGTAAACCAGTGCATTCTCTTATATATATGAGGCGCCCTATCATGAAAGGGTTAACATCAAAACTGCCTTTAGACAGTTGTTTCTTGTGTTGTAAAATAACTAAATACCCGGTATATACAGTAATGCCCTAAGTAATCGACTCCTTAACCACAGCAGAATTATGGGTAACTTTTCAGGATTCATCGGGAAGCTCTCCCCCCGATGAATGGCAACAAGCCATATTTCCAACTAAATCCTGAAAAGTTACCCATAATTCTGCTGTGATTAAGGAGTCGATTACTGTATATATATGCCAGTCTATAAAATGCATTGACACGTTGCATAAGCAATCACTGCCATATCAATCAATCAATCAATCAATCAATCAATCACTGCCATATCAATCTTAACTAATCACATACACCAACATATAATTTAGTAGTTGATAGGAAACAGACAGTAAGTGGTGAAAATTTTAATATTTTTGATTTCATGTTTCTAGGGTGTCGTTTTAGGGTCTGTAAAACTTTAAAATGTACATAAATGGGGTTGGCCCGAGGGGTGTGTGGGTCCCAAAAATGACCAAAGGTAAAAATATTTCATTAGTGTCAGATGTTTTATCCGACAACCCCCCTTTTTTTTTTAGATGAGGGAGGGAGGCAATTTATTTATATTTTTATCTCAAAATCTGAAAAAACACACTCCAGAAACAAACACAAATTCAATATCATTGTTCAAATCCAATATTTCTAACAGAACATTTTGAAGAAAAAAAATTTTGATGAGGCTTTTAAAATGAATATTTCAGTGACGAGGAGGTGCCTGATTGACGAGGAGATGCCTGAGAACACTTAGAATTAACCCCTTCATGATGGGAGCTGCGCTAGTGCAGCATTAAAGATCCTGTGCCAATGTTCTCTTAAATATGTGATTCTTCCATAGGGATCTCCTCTCGTATATAAGAGAATGCACTGTTTTACAACGTCAAGGTAAATATTGTTAGGCCAATGCATTCTCTTATATATGCGAGGCTCCCTATGGGAGACTCGCATATATAAGTGAATGCATTGGCACATGGTTTTTGCAAAATTTCAGGAAGTTCCAGTCACAGAAGGGTTTACAAGGAAAACACACGATCTATAACCTGTATATAAGCTGCATGACTGGTATCTGTAAACATCAATTAAAGACCTACAGTAATGCCCTAAGTAATCGACTCCATAACCACAGTAGAATTATGGGTAATTTTTCAGGATTTAGTCGGAAATATGGCTTGTTGCCATTCATAGGAAAGCTCTCCCCGAGAGCTTTCCGATGAATGGCAACAAGCCATATTTCCGACTAAATCCTGAAAAGTTACCCATAATTCTGCTGTGGTTATGGAGTCGATTAATTAGGGCATTACTGTATGTGTAAACATCAATTAAAGACCTAGGTCCACACATTATTTCTTCTAACCCATAAATCAGTCTCAGTCTGTGCTCTAACATAATAAGACAGACTTTAATATTGTTTAATTTTACACAAATGACAAATAGTACCTTGTATAGAGAATAATATATTTAATGGTAACAAAAGCAACATTCTTTATGTATTGTGTTGCTCTCAATAACAATGGTTCGCAGCTCAATAAAGCTTAAGATGTTCTTATCCCATAGTATGAGAACTGCGGTACTCAAGTTTACAAAATTGGTTTATGTGTACCCAGGTACAGAAATTTACCCTTCCATGACTGGAGCTTCATGAAATTTTTCAATGATGTCTACCTTTCTCGATAGTATGAGGCTAATATTGTCAAAAATTTCAACCACATTGATAGTAAATGTACCATTTCATATTGTTAGTTGAGTGTTACAGTCTGTCAGTCAAGGAAAAGTACATGGGTACTCACTGAGCAGTTTGATTCACTGAAATAAGTACATGATATGTCTTTAACCCTTTCATTTCTGAAATTTTGTGAAAACCCTGTGTCAATACATTCTCTTATATATGTGAGTCTCCCATAGGAAGCCTGGCATATATAAGAGAATACATTGGCCTAACACTATTTAACTTGACCTTGTAAGCCAGTGCATTCTCTCATGGGAGACTGGCACAGGATCTTTAATGCTGCACCAACACCGTGTTTGTGTTTCTTGTCCCATAGTATTTGCAAAATTAGTTTCTGTGTACCCAGATACGAAGAAATTAGAGATTTGTTCAGTGTTCAAGACCTCTAGTTGCAACAACAACATACAAATTCTAACAAGTCTGAATTTAGTGTGTCTGTCATTTGCAGAATGAGGTTCCCAGAGGGTGAATATAGTTGCGCTACCCACATAGCGGGCTAGCATCACAAATTCACCCTCTGGGAACCCATTCTGCTTAGGCCTCAACTGCTATGGTAGAACTAGGATCAGATTGAAGTTCCCCAGTTGAAGTTGGCGATATTCACCCATTGGGCACCTCGATTATGCATTTTATCTTCTGCAAATTAGGGGATATAGAAACTTCCGGAAGGGAAAAAGAAACTAAAAACAATGTTAATTTGAGACTATAGATACTTCCCAGAAGATGAGGCCAAAGCAGAATGAGGTCACCAGAGGTGAATATGGTGATGCTAGCCTGCTGTGCAGGATAGCATCACTAAATTCACCCACTAGGGATCTCATTCTGCAAATGACAGACACACTATTTGCCGACTTTCATAGTATGAAAAATGAGGTACCCCAAGTTTGCAAAATTGGTTTATGTGTACCCAGGTGCAAAGTAATTAAAGATTTATTCAGGCTACCTCTTGTTACAACATACACATTCAAATTTAACTTGCTTTGTGCCCCTGAAAAACAGATATGTGACCCGCCATATCAAATACAGTCGTAAGTCGGGATTTTTTTACCCTGTGCCAATGCATTCTCTTATATATGCGAGTCGACCATAGGTCGCCTCGCATAGATAAGAGAATGCATTGGCCTAACAATTTTTTATCATTTTTTTAAAATAAATGTTTCTTACAATTTTTAGGACATAAAATAAAAAACATCCATTACCCTGCAGGGAGCCCCACACATATATAGAAGCATATAGAAGAGTGTCGTCTGCTCATGTTTGTCTGGGGCTCTGTATGGGTGAAATTATAAAATTGTTAAAGAATACAAGAAAAAATTATTAAAATTGTAAAAAATTGTTAGGCCAATGCATTCTACGAGGACCACCCCATGTTTTATTTAGGGTAAAAAACCCAGACTGGGCTTATCTTCGAGGATGGGCTTACTGACGGGTGTATACAGTATAAGAGAATGCATTGGCCTAACAATTTTTTACAATTTTAATAATTTTTTCTTGTATTCTTTAACAATTTTATAATTTCACCCATACAGAGCCCCAGACAAACATGAGCAGACGACACTCTTCTATATGCTTCTATATATGTGTGGGGCTCCCTGCAGGGTAATGGATGTTTTTTATTTTATGTCCTAAAAATTGTAAGAAAAACATTTATTTTAAAAAAATGATAAAAAATTGTTAGGCCAATGCATTCTCTTATATATGCGAGGCAACCTATGGTCGACTTGCATATATAAGAGAATGCATTGGCACAGGGTAAAAAAATCCCGACTTATGACTGGATTTGATATGGCGGGTCACATATTTTGAGCAGACATCAATATTGTTTAATTTTCCATCAATGGCAAATAATACATTATACAGTGAATCAAGAAGACAACAAAAGCAACATTCCATGTGTATTGTGCTGTTATGCATAAAGTTTTCAACAATGGTACATGAGCACTACAGTGTCAATGACACTGTAGCTCAACTTGCAGAGGAGATAATGTCATACATTACACTCAATGGAGCGATAAGGAATGTGGAAATTTAAATATTTAAGTAATACCAGAGGTCACCACAAAGATTCATATGAAGTTTGGTGAGGATTGTATCAGGATGTGGTCTGTAGGGTGTGCCAAAGTATTTAGTTATACAAAGAGTAAATTCCAAGATGGCTGCTGGCAGCCATGTTTTTCATCGAAAATTTGTCAAATTTTATAGCGCCCATCTTGGGGTGATCCTAAACATGCCGGTAAATTTTCAAAACAATTCTCCAATAAATGAGGGCTGCAGATCGAGTGTGCTGGTAGATTCAAATTTGAAATCCAAGATGGCTCATTGTGGCCATGATGTTTTAATAAGTATCAGTAAAAATTGGTGACTCCCATCTAGAGGTCACCACCAAAGATCCATATGAAGTTTGGTGATGATCGGATGTGGGATGTGGGCTGTAGGGCTGTAGGGTGTACCAAAGAATTTAGTCATACAAAGAGTAATATCCAAGATAGTTGCTGGTGGCCATATTTTTCAACGAAATTCAAAAATAAATTGATGGCTCCCATCTAGATGGCTGCCAGTGGCCATGTTTTTTGGCCAAATGACCCTAAAATGACTCGTTCCCATCTACGTGTCAATATTAACAACCACGACAAATTTCATGATGATAAGACTAACAGAAGAGCCTGTAGTCCGTGCTAATGGATTTACATTGATTAATACTGAAAACCAAGATGACTGACGGCTGCCATGTTTTTTGACCGAATGTCTCCAAAATGACTCATGTCCCATCTACATGTCAATGTCAACAGCCATGACAAATTTCATGATGATCTGCCCAAAGGTACGAGTTGTAGCCCTTGCTAATATAAATTGTTGATGGACACATGTATGCACACACACAAATGAATCACCAACCCACAGATACCAACCCATGGCAATAGCTCAAACTTGACAAGTCAAGTTAAGCTAAAAAGTATCACACATGTCTTAAAATGTTTTCCAACACGCCCTTGCTTTTTATCCTGTACTCTTTTTAAAACTTAGGCCAAACAAAAAAAAGGGTTTTGGTTCTAGGGGAATTTTTTTTCAAATCAATGAGGGAGGGTTTTATTTTTATTTTGTTCTGCCACATAGTAAGCATGGACAAAGATACCTTCCGCTGTCTAGTAATAACCAGAAATGTAGAGGGAACTGTTATGCATATAAATTCATTTATTCTGATATAAAAGTGACATTGTACTACCAGTGTATGACTGGGATTATCTAACCTGATAAAATGCCCCTGATATTCACTATTGTTATTGTTGTCTAAGACTGATACATCTCCATTCTAATATGTGATCCTGAATTTCATCCTTTGCCTTCCAATTGTATGGAGTTAAATTAGTGTAATTTAGTTCACAATGACTAATTGTAAGAAGAGCATGAGGATCAGTTAATCATTTTCTTAATTGTAATCATCTACATCATGCTGTAAGCCCGCAAATCACTTTTCACACATTATACAGTTATGTTGATGTAAACATATTTTTATTTCCAAACCAAATAATTGACATAATACACAGATGACATAAATATACAACATATAAGAGTTAATTATGGAAACGAGGATCAGACAACAAGCCCGAGGGCTTATATGAAGTCTTCTCCTCTTTGGCGACATGTCCCTTCCTCAATAAGTGAGGGAGGGGTATCGATCAGACGGGAAGGGATTGAAATAATGGTTTAAGAGGAGTAGAGATATATAACTACATTTGAGTTAGGGATGGAAAAAGGAAGAATATAGTGTTAGGAATAGCATGATGTAGGGAGAGAGGGGAGAGAGAGAGAGAGAGAGAGAGAGAGAGAGAGAGAGAGAGCAAGAGGGTGAGAGAGCAGAAGACGTGGGGAACAGATGAATCGTGCACACTATAATACCCAACACATATCTACTATGGACATGTTTGTGTAAACACAAAATATGTTTTTGTTTAAAATTTATTTTTTCGGAAGTGTTTTGTCATAACATCAGGAATTGCAATAAAAAGGCCTATTGCGGCCCTTTTTATCAATGCAGCGGGGCCTGAGAACACCAAAACCCTTTTTTGTTTGGCCTTAGAAGTCTTTTTCAACCTTAAACAATTTAACAGATAGGAGCGAAACACATGTCAAGTAGAAGGTGGAGTGGAAATCTTCCTCCATGAATCCCTTACTTTACCCTAACGTCAATGAAATCCAATTTAACTAAATGTTTGAAGAGTTAAATTTATATCTTCTTTGATGGTAAACATTGAGGGTTCTAATCAAACAAGTATAAAATGTCAATGCACCGAATGCAAAGTCAGCAAACATAACAACAATGTGTGCACACCGCTGCAGGTAGATAACGAGTAGCAGGTAGATAAGAGTAGCGGTTTGATAAACTTAATGTTAACACTTTAAAGACATATCGTGTATTTATTCAATGAATCATATGATAAGTGAGTACCCTTGTACTGTGACAGAATGTAACAGTCATTTAATAATATGAAATCGCACATTTACTTTTAAACAGATAGGGATATATAGTCTGATAAGATAACCATGAACCCTTTGAAAATTGAATGCTTGTTGATGAGTAGTTATTTGATTCCCATACTTCCATTTGTAGGAATTTTTAGCTCATCGGTTTAACAAACAGTTTCTAACCCTCCATGAATGAAGCTTCTGAAATTATGTGAAAACCCTGTGCCAATGCATTCTCTTATATATGTG
The DNA here is from genome assembly GCA_032622095.1 of Siphonodentalium dalli. NCBI lineage: Eukaryota > Metazoa > Mollusca > Scaphopoda > Gadilida > Siphonodentaliidae > Siphonodentalium > Siphonodentalium dalli. The sequence continues at coordinate 223,196,001 of CP136066.1, forward strand.
AGTCTCTGAGTCTCTCATAGGGAGCTTCGCATATATAAGAGAATACATTGACCTAACATTATTTACCTTGACTGTGTAAGACAGTGCATTCTCTTATATATGCATGGCTCCCTATGGGAGACTTGCATATATAAGAGAATGCACTGGCACAGGATCTTTAATGCTGCACCAGAGCAGCTCCCCATAATGAAAGGATTAAAGACATATCATGTACTTATTTCAGTGAATAAAACTGCTCAGTGAGTACCCATGTACTTTGCCTTGACTGACAGAATGTAACACTCAACTAACACTATGAAATGTACATTTACTATCAATGTGGTTGAAATTTTTGACAATATTAGTCTCATACTATCGAGAATGGTAGACATCATCAGCCTATAATTAAGGAAGGGAAGAGATTGTGCCTTAAATGCAGGACCAGTTCTAATATAGAAAATGAGTATCACTTCATTATGGAATGTGTATACTATTTCGATCTAGGAAATGAACTTAATTTACTTTTCCAAATTGTTGATTGTTATCGCAGTAATTTTATGTCAAACACAAATAATTACATATTTAGAGAAATTACAAATTTCAAACATCGATATCTGATCACTCTGAGCTGTGATGGGTGGGTTCCTCGACTCGAATCAGATATGTTTTACCCCCGAAGCCAAAGAAATAGTAATTTGGGAGTGTTATTTCGGATTATGCATCTTTAACGCTTTCTGTACTTTATACTCATTGACGAGTAGTTCCCTCAGATGTTTAACCCTTTACCCAACAAAACGGCCAAAACCGGCCAAATAAAGCTTCAACAGCCTAAAATATCTTCGATCTGTCTCAATAGAACCATACAAATATGGATATCATTGGAACCGGCTCCTTGACCACATTGTGATAGTTACAGTTATGCCCTGTGCCAATGCATTCTCTTATATATGCGAGTCGACCATTTTGTCTTACATTTTTTTCTTACATTCTTTAACAATTTTATAATATTTAATGTGTTAAGCCAATGCATTCTCTTATATATGCGAGGCGACCTATGGTCGACTCGCATATATAAGAGAATGCATTGGCACAGGGCCCTTCTGTTGGGTAAAGGGTTAAATAATAAGTTCAATAAATGACCATAAGCCGTTTGTTGAACTTATTATCTTAACATTTTCTCAAATTGGCAGAATTTTTCGAAAATTGCAAAAGAAAATTACATTTGGACAAAAAGTTTCAATCCTAAGCCAGCAATTATCTCTCAGAAAATCACCAGATTTCACTAAAACTCTTCACATAATGCTGATATTTACTGAGTAGCTGCATGCTCGCTAGTATGTTTGGATAATAATTTACCAGAAGCAGCACATGCTTATACTTATCAAAACAATGATGATTATGTGCTATTAGTATGACCATGTCCTGTCTTAATCAATTGACATTAGTTTACACCATTCAACAAATATCATTAAGACCCTTACACTCATTAATAGTTACTACATAGCCCCTCACTGGAGTATGTTTGGATAACAATTTACCAGAAGTGGCACATGCTTACTTATCAAAACAAAGATGATTGGGTACTAATAGCATGATGGCCTCCTGTCTTAACTCTTTCAGTGCCAGGGATCGATCTCATCGGCCCTAATTTACGGTCTGTAGAGTGCCAGGGATCGATCTCATCGGCCCTAATTTACGGTCTGTAGAGTGCCAGGGATCGATCTCACGGCCCTAATTTACGGTCTGTAGAGTGCCAGGGACCGATCTCATCGGCCCTAATTTACGGTCTGTAGAGTGCCAGGGACCGATCTCACGGCCCTAATTTACGGTCTGTAGAGTGCCAGGGACCGATCTCACGGCCCTAATTTACGGTCTGTAGAGTGCCAGGGCCGATAAAATCGGCCCTAAACAAATTTAAAAATGGGTTGAATTTTTTTTGGGTATGCTTAAGCATGCTATAGTGAATTTAAAAACAAACTGGATAAAACCTTAGGGGCATGTTATAACTCGAAACTATCACCAAGTATTCATAATAATAATTTTGATGCCCATGAAAAACGTAAGATTCCCTGGCACTAAACCTACAAAATAAGTCTGGCACTGAAAGAGTTAAAGAATATAAGAAAAAATTATTAAAATTGTAAAAAATTGTAAAAAATAATAACAAATGATGAAAAATTGTTAGGCCAATGCATTCTCTTATATATGCGAGGCGACCTATGGTCGACTCGCATATATAAGAGAATGCATTGGCACAGGGTATATGGGTTGATACAAAAATTGGACCAGGCACTGAAAGGGTTAATCAATTGACATTAGTTTACACCTGTATCACCTAATATCATTAAGACCCTTACACTCATTAATAGTTACTACATAGCCCCTCACTGGAGTATGTTTGGATAACAATTTATCAGGAGTAGCACATGCTTACTTATCAAAACAAAGATGGGCCTAAAATGTCATGCTGTGTGTTATACATCAGTACTGAGTATGGACCTACAGTAATGCTCTAATTAATCGACTCCATAACCACAGCAGAATTATGGGTAACTTTTCAGGATTTAGTCGGAAATATGGCTTGTTGCCATTCATCGGAAAGCTCTCGGGGAGAGCTTTCCGATGAATGGCAACAAGCCATATTTCCGACTAAATCCTGAAAAGTTACCCATAATTCTGCTGTGGTTATGGAGTCGATTAATTAAGAGCATTACTGTACTTCCGAGCTCTAACAGGCAGACAACATTCGTAATGGGAACTGAGAAATTAGTGCAACAGAACGTTTCAATCAATGTATATGATGTTCCAGGATTGGTAATGATAGTACTCTCAGGGTCCAAATAAAAGTGCAGACCCAAATAATTAATGTATTGTTTTAGAACAGAGTGGACCAATCCATACATTCGTGAAGTGGTTAAACTCCTACACTAGCTGTTTATTTGTGAATGAATTTGATTAGACCTAAACTTTCTCAGTCCACACAATACAACGATTGGTTATCTACTAACATGAAGGCCTTTCTTTATCAAGAGGGGGAGAGTAAATATTGGAACAGCAAGATAATCATAAAATTACTCAAATAAACAAAGATTGATCAATCTCCGCTGTTATCTGTATATAATCAATGAGTCACGCCCTTGTTGGGTCAACAGCCGCCCCTGTCATATATAGATATCACTTCCCACACCGTAAACATCTCAAGTACTCGTGGACGGTGGACCAAATTTCACCTTCAAATTATTCAGTAACTAATAGTTTGATAAATAATTTAAGAACGTATTCTGGTTCCAGACCTCAAATTACAACAATGTATTATTTTGTTTGTATATAATAAAGCCCAGACATAAACTTGATCTATATTTGTCTGAGAATCTGAATCTAAGGCCAATATAAATAAATTGGGTTGGGCGGGTAAATTGTATTTTTTTATATTTTATTCTTAACAATTTCTATACTAAATGCTCATTGATGAGAGTAGTTAGGAAATGTTCACATAATATGTTTAATCACTTTTGTTGAACTTATTATCTGAACATTTCCCACCAATGAGTAAGAATCCTTCTGCATTTGCATTATCCTTTGGTCTGCCTGTCGTCTGCTCGTTTTCCCATGAGCACCTTTCCTGATGAATAATAGACCCTTCCAATGTAGATTTTTAAATGGTCATGATTTACCTTTCATGACGGGAGCTGCGCTGGTGCAGCATTAAATATCATGTGCCATTGCATTCTCTTAGATATGCGAGTCTGACACACATAGGGAGCCTCACATATATAAGAAAATGCACTGGCTTACAAGGTACAATGTAAATATTGTTAGGCCAATGTATTCTCTTATATATGTGAGGCTCCCTATGGAAGACCCGCATATATAAGAAAATACATTGGCACAGGGTTTTCACAAAATTTCAGGAAGCTCCAGTCATGGAAGGGTTAACCCTTTCAGTGCCAGGGGCCGATCTCATCGGCCCTAATTTACGGTCTGTAAAATTGGCCCTAAATTTTTTATTTTTTTTTTAATATTATTATTTTTTTTTAATATTATGTTTTTTTTTTAGATTTTTTTTTTTTTTTGGGTTGAATTTGTTTTTGGTATGCTTAAGCATGCTATAGCGAATTTAAAAACAAACTGGTTAAAACCTTAGGGGCATGTTATAATTCAAAACTATCACCAAGTATTCATAGTGATAATTTTGATGCCCATGAAAAACGTAAGATTCCCTGGAACTAAACCTACAAAATAAGTCTGTTAAAGAATATAAGAAAAAATTAATTAAAATTGTAAAAAATTGTAAAAAATAACAACAAATGATGAAAAATTGTTAGGCCAATGCATTCTCTTATATATGCGAGGTGACCTATGGTCGACTCGCATATATAAGAGAATGCATTGGCACAGGGTATATGGGTTGATACAAAAAATCGGACCTGGCACTCAAAGGGTTAGAGATTTAAGAACTTTACTTTGTACTGTGATTTATATTCTATGTGAAATTGTTGGTCTACAGATATTTATCCAAAAATAAAGGTTTTTCCAAATTTAGTTGTTTGTCATTATAAACATAGTTGACAAGTTTTGATCAATAAGTTCCAGGGTTTCCAGTCCATTCGCTCATATAACTCAACCATGGGTTATTGGATCTCGATGAAATTTGGTATGCAGGTTTGGCATTAGGAGGGGGTTCAAAAGAGGGTCCATTGACGTTGTTCACATTTTCAGCTCGAGTTATTTATCCATCTTTGTTTAACCTAAAATGTTGGATTTCCGTCCGTCCGCTCAAATAACATCGGTTATCAGATCTCGATGCAATTTGGTTTGCAGGCTTTCAAAAGTGGGTTCATATATGTTGTTTGCATTTTCCTTTCAAGAGTTATCTCTCTTTGTTCATCTGAAAATGTTGAATTTTTCCTCTGTCCAATCATATATCTTTTTAACTTTGGTTTCTATGGGTATATGGGTTGATACAAAAATCTGACTTGGCACTGAAAGGGTTAATGCATGAGATAAAAACTTACAATAAAATTATCCCAATAAGAACATTTGTGGATGGGACCAAAATAGCGTGTCTGTCATTTGCAGAATGAGGTCCCCAGAGGGTGAATTTAGTGCTGCTACCCTGCACAGCGGGCTAGCATCACCAAATTCACCCTCTGGGGACCTCATTCTGCTTACACCTCAGCAGAATGAGGTTCCCAGAGGGTGAATTTGGTGATGCTAACCCGCTATGCGGGGTAGCATCACTAAATTCACCCTCTGGGGACCTCATTCTGCAAATGACAGACACCCTATTTCAAGGCTTGGTTGGGAATCTAGTATTTGTTTTATTTTGGCCTAAATGGACAACTATAACTTAATTTATCATTCGAATACCAGTTAGCTCCAAATTGAAAAGGAGAATTTGTCCTCTCTGAAAGTCATAGTGTGCACTAATTTAAGTATTTCAAAGTGATATTTTAGGCTGTATGCCCAAGTGAAGAATTATCTGTTATTGTACAGTGATCCCATAAAGACTGATCTGAAGTTCGGTGATGATTGGATGAGGTACGTGGCCTGTAGGATGTGCCAAAGAATTTAGTAATGCAAAGAATAAAATCCAAGGTGACCACTGACAGCCATGTTTTTCATTGAAAATCATTCAAATTCAATAGACCCGATCTCTAAACATGCCTGTAATATTTCAAAACAATTCTTCAATAAATGTGGGTTGCAGGGTGTGATGAATTCAAACGTGAAATCCAAGATGGAACAAAGATCCATATAAAGTTTGGTGATGATCGGATGAGGTATGTGGCCTGTTGGGTGTGCCAACTGCTAAGTGATTTAGTCATGTGAAGAGTAAAATCCAAGACGTCCACTGGTGGCCAATATTTAGATTCATATGTGGCCTGTAGGGGTGGTGTAACACTCTCGAGACGACTACGAGTTAGGTAAGTTGGGTTAATTTTAGCTGAAAGTTCAATGTCTTTAGCTTGATAGTCCGGTGTCCTGAATTGTTGGGAATTATAGCTCTGAGTGGATGACCTATAATTATGGGTCGTTGACTTTTGGAGTTAAAAGCTTTGTCAAAGCGGATTATGAATTGTCCATCTGGTTTGATGTAAGCGACACCTGTTCCCAGCAGATCACGACATTTGATGGGCTAGGGGCGTTGTCCTTTTCAGCGTATATATACTAGGAGAGCAAAGCTCTCGGAAACTTGCTAAAACTCTTGCGGACTCTTGTTCAGAACTTGTTGACGAGAACATGTTATTATATTTTACTCCGTGGCCGCCTGATGTGACATTGTAATAATTGTACAATAAATTTCATCAACGTGTTTCCGAGAATTCCAACTTAATGGTTAGAACCTGGGGAGTGCTACATTCCCGAGATGGTGCCGAGTTAGCAGGACATTTCTTGGAATTCTTGGACAGGTGGTCACGGAAGAAAAATATGGAGGAAACTAAATGGACGAAATAAGGTATATATGAGGCAATTTGCAATTCATTGGCTGGTTCACCTGGTTCACAACCCGTATAGCTATTAGGTCATTTATCTGTAGTTTAAATTGTATTATTGTTACATGTACGCTCGGTGTGAATAGCCTAATTGAACAAAATGTGGTTAAAGCAAAAAAGTTGTTCAGGGAATATAGTTATAGTTTAAATTGTTGCGTCAATTTTTCTATATTAGGTATGCTTGGAAATTACCGTTATGGTTGGCGTTTTTCTATGTCGAGTTGTTATTTATCAACTATATAGGAAATAATCGCTGGAATATAATGTGTGTCCATCGTTATATGGTATCCAAATGGATAAGATTGATTTTTACAATCTACACGTGAAGATTCCAGCGAATTATTCAATGAGGCATATATATACAGAGGTAGTGAATATGCCGCAGTTGTTTGTCTGTTTGATTTTAAACAAGCGAGTTTGGTTGAACATTTTCAGAGCAAAGAAATCTGTCACAAGGTTATTGTTAAATAATTTAAACAGTGTCTTTGATGCCTATTATGGTCTATATAGTAGGAGTTTGTCAAAATGCAAAAGTAGTCCGGTTTGATATAAGTTTTGGTTTTGAGAAAAGAACTTTAGAGATAATTAAGTTGTTTTGAGCAAGCTGAGGGCGTATATATTATTAACGCACCTTTGGTAAACTTGTTTGAGGTTGAATAAATTATTTTTGAATAATGTGAGTCACTAAACAAAAATGTTCTAGGAAATTCTGGTTATACAAGTACTAAATTGTCACACCATTATGCAAGTTATATAGGTATAGAACATTTACTGATGATTTTAGGATGTTGTCAAGTTAATCAGTATGATTTTAGTGAGTTCTGGTTTTTAAACGAATTGTGGGTTCAGTTTCTGTTAAGGCTGTTCTGTCGGTCAATTGAGCGTATAATATTAAGTTTATTGTGCTCAGATTATCAATTCGAAAACATTGGTCATTTATGACAGTTTGTCAAGAAAACTGGTTACGTCCAGCGAGATATATCTTGAAATAAAAGAAATTAGTTGAAGTAATTCGGAAAATTTTAAATTACAGACATTATAGTCACTTGAAGTTTGAAGTATTGTTTGGGAATGTTCAATTTAGCCAAATGATTCCAATGTTTTGCAAGAATATCTACACGGATGGTCAGTGGTATTTTGTGTTATGACACACCCAGATTGGGTTAAAATGTCGATTTTAAAAATAGATAGATCGCTGTACATGTATCGCCATTGTATATAGGCGTTATCAAAATGGTTTTAATGTGTTCAAGTTTCGAACAAACCAAAGTTGATCAGAGTTGACAAGTCGGAAAGTCAGAAATGTATCTGAATAATCAATTATGTTGTGCCCATACAAGAAAAGAATGGCTAGAAAATTGATTATGCCATAATTACATCTATTACGTGTATTCTGAGAGTGTCTGTAAGTGTTAATCAGACTAACATGCTATCCAGTATGTCTAAATGTTTGTGGACGGCACCGAGTACACGTAATAATATACATGTAGAATATAAAAGAAGAAAAACAAAGAACTTACTTTTTAAGGAGTTGTCAGAGAAAAGAACATGAATGGAACCGAAAATAGTCCTATTAATTCCATGGAAGATATACGGATTAAAGACACCAATTGAACCATAACTATGTTGGGAACTTGTCATTAAGAAATATATCCGTTCCCACAGAAAATTTGTATACAACGGATGTACAGCACCAACGAGACACTATTAGGAACGTATAGTCCATGTGAATGATCTGGTGATTTTGAGAAAATTCAACATCCAATTGTTGTGGTCAAAATTAATGAAATTCCGCAATGAGGTGCTCGTCTATTCAAAACACCAGATTCAAATATTGCCTTAGGGCATCAATTATTGAGGCTAGCTATCGGACAGGGGACTGAGTTGACCTTTGAAGATTATTCATGCATGCTTACTTAATTAAGTCGTTGTCCACCCACAGTGGTCGAGAATGCAGGCCCGTTAATGCGGCATGCGTGTATGACCAATTTGGCGTGAACAAAACATTTCTCATGGCCACCAATTGACCAGTATCGAGATAATTAGTGTTGTGAAGTCTTTATAGATAGTACGACATCTGTTCTGTGTCACATCGAGTGTTACCAAAACAAATTTGCATATTTTCAAATTAGGAGTTGTCTGAGTTCATGAAATTATAAGTTAGGAGTTGTTTATCGATTTTTGTTAAAGGGACATGCGAATGAAAATTAGCTTACGCATATCGTTTAAGAGTTGTCGGAGGTCATGAAAATAAAAGTTGTATAGTGAACCATTGAATGGTTTTAAAGGGACATTTCATGATAATAATGTAATGTAGGTTGTATTAAAAACCCATATATAATTAGCTATGTGAACCATGCAGTAAGCCAAGCAAATTGTCTCAGGGGTTGTACCTTTTATTCCGTTGTTTCACAAGGAATAACTATATATGAAATATTTGACATTTATGTAAAATGTCCGTAATTGGTGTGGGTGTTACATGATAGTTGTTAGAATTACTAGCTGACAAGCTATAGATTACTCGACGGGTATGCCCAAATACGGGGCCCGTGATATTTGATTTGGCATTCCAAGTTTATGGAATTGTGCTTTGACACAAATGACGAGATTTAACTTGTCGGCGCTAATGATGTTGTAAAACGTTTATGTAATAGAGCATTAAGTTACATGCTGGTATACATGGAGATGTTTAGTTTGGCATTCCAGGTTAATGGATAGCGATTTTTACGTGACATGCGTGATTTTAACACGCCGTGCCAAAGATTTCTAAAATCTCAGTTGATAGAGCATTTGTGCAAGATCGTTTTGTACCATGCTCGTATTTGTAGAAGCTTGGAGCCAAAGCAAATTGTCTCAGGGGTTGTACCTTTTATTCCGTTGTTTCACAAGGAATAACTATATATGAAATATTTGACATTTATGTAAAATGTCCGTAATTGGTGTGGGTGTTACATGATAGTTGTTAGAATTACTAGCTGACAAGCTATAGATTACTCGACGGGTATGCCCAAATACGGGGCCCGTGATATTTGATTTGGCGTTCCAAGTTTATGGAATCGTGCTTTGACACAAATGACGAGATTTAACTTGTCGGCGCTAATGATGTTGTAAAACGTTTATGTAATAGAGCATTAAGTTACATGCTGGTATACATGGAGATGTTTAGTTTGGCATTCCAGGTTAATGGATAGCGATTTTTACGTGACATGCGTGATTTTAACACGCCGTGCCAAAGATTTCTAAAATCTCAGTTGATAGAGCATTTGTGCAAGATCGTTTTGTACCATGCTCGTATTTGTAGAAGCTTGGAGCCAAATTAAAATGTGAATTGGTTAGATTGTCATTTCAAGGTTGAAATCGTGTTCTACACGTATAAGCGTGTTGTAACGTTATTGACATTACCCAGATAATTCATTTCAGTTCTTACACAACGTATATGAAGTCCTTTCCACTAGACAGTATTGAACCTTTATTTATGCCCAAATTCATGATCAAGTTGAAAATTATTCAACTTTCGTATCGAACAAGGCGGTTTAAGCCATGACGGGAAGTCACACCCTTGATATTAAACCATATTGATCCTTTGTCAAATGTCGCCCGAATTCAAGGTCAAATTGAAATTCATTCCAATTTTCGTACCGACACAAGGCGATTATTTGAACATAGCTATGACGATGGGATCGACGCCTCTATCGTTTGGATCTGGAATCGCTGGATATTCGGAATGGAGCCTGGACGAAAGGAGTTAATAGGGAGGCCACTTTTAACTCCCAACACGGAATGAGAAGCTAATATTCCAGGATGGTGCCATTCTCCTGTTCGGAACAATTCCTGCTATCGACGATTCGGATTATGACATTCATGTGTTAAAACTTATGTTTTATTGTGTTAAATGTATATTCCAATTGAGATAGTTTGGATCTCCACTCACGGAATTATCAAGTTTTTTGTCTTAGGACAAAAATCTTGAAAAAGGTGATGAGAGTTATGTAACACTCTCGAGACGACTACGAGTTAGGTAAGTTGGGTTAATTTTAGCTGAAAGTTCAATGTCTTTAGCTTGATAGTCCGGTGTCCTGAATTGTTGGGAATTATAGCTCTGAGTGGATGACCTATAATTATGGGTCGTTGACTTTTGGAGTTAAAAGCTTTGTCAAAGCGGATTATGAATTGTCCATCTGGTTTGATGTAAGCGACACCTGTTCCCAGCAGATCACGACATTTGATGGGCTAGGGGCGTTGTCCTTTTCAGCGTATATATACTAGGAGAGCAAAGCTCTCGGAAACTTGCTAAAACTCTTGCGGACTCTTGTTCAGAACTTGTTGACGAGAACATGTTATTATATTTTACTCCGTGGCCGCCTGATGTGACATTGTAATAATTGTACAATAAATTTCATCAACGTGTTTCCGAGAATTCCAACTTAATGGTTAGAACCTGGGGAGTGCTACAGTGGGTGGAAGAAATTAGTCATACAAACAGGGGGGGGTGAAAAAAAAAATTCCGGCACATATGCCGGGGTGGGTGGGTGGTCAAAGCCACCAACAAGCAATTTTTTCCGCAACTAAAAAAAAAAAATCCTGCTTGTTTTTTAGTGTTTTGGCAATGAGTTGGGCTTCAAAACCACTTTGAATGAGAGAAATAATGTAATTCTAACTGTAAACTGACTGCAGGCAGTTATCGTGTTGTATTTTGTTGCAAATTTTGAAATCCAAGATGGCCGCTGGCAGCCATGTTTTTTTGGCCGAATGACCTCAAAATGACTCATTCCTATTTACATGTCCATGTTAACATCCATGATAAATAGTATGCACAGAAATTCATATACAGCTGTTTACAGTGAATTTCCCACCGCAAATCTCTGTTTTAGTGTTAAAAGGGGGGGGTGGGTGTCAAAAAATGGTTGGAAAAAACTGTCAAAAACGGAAAAAAATTTGGCGGTGGGGGTGGGTGGGTAAAAAAAATGATTGAAAGGGAAAAAATGCCATACGTGCCTGAAATTTTTTTCCGACCCCCCCCCCCCTGATACAAAGAGTAAAATCCAAGATGGCCATGTTTTTCATCGAAATCGTTCAAATTCAACAGAATTAAAATGGGAAATCCATGATGGCTGCTGGCGGCACTGTTTTAAATTCAGCATCTCAGAAATCCCAGAGTGTTTCACAAACTGTTTTCTGCATTAGAATAAGGCAAGATACTCACCATATAACCATCCGCAGTACAAACAATCATAATATGAACACATAAAGCGTAAATCTAATAAAGTCATAACTCAAGCTTTAACTGTATATATTGAGTGTTTCATATCACTTTAATAAGAAACGAAGCCTGGACACTCACCATGTAACCATCTTCTGTGCCAACGATCATGCTATCAACATACTCCCCATGTTCAAATGGGAAGTCGTCGATGTCGTCACGCTCTTCTGCGCCCCAGTCCCCATCGTAATTACTGTTCCTGACGACAGTTCGGTCCCCAACTCTCGGGTTGAAGTGGAACAAGTGATTTGTGGCGGACGGATCCATGAAGTTGAAACTGAATCTGTTGAGAGATATCATACATTTTTGTTTTTACCCTGTGCCAATGCATTCTCTTATATATGCGAGTCGACCATAGGTCGCCTCGCATATATAAGAGAATGCATTGGCCTAACAATTTTTGACAATTTTAATAATTTTTTCTTGTATTCTTTAACAATTTTATAATTTAACCCATACAGAGCCCCAGACAATATGAGCAGACGACACTCTTCTATATGATTCTATATATGTGTGGGGCTCCCTGCAGGGTAATGGATGTTTTGAAGTGATTTGTGGCGGACGGATCCATGAAGTTGATACTGAATCTGTTGAGAGATATCACACATTTTTTTTACCCTGTGCCTATGCATTCTCTTTATATATGCGAGTCGACCATTTTTTATCATGTTTTTTAAATAAATGTTTCTTTACAATTTTTAAGACATAAAATAAAAAACATCCCTTACCCTGCAGGGAGCCCCACACATCTATTGAAGCATATAGAAGAGCGTCGTCTGCTCATGACTAGTATGGGTGAAATTATGAAATTGTTAAAGAATACAAGAAAAAATTATTAAAATTGTAAAAAATTGTTAGGCCAATGCATTCTCTTATATATGCGAGGCGACCTATGGTTGACTCGCATATATAAGAAAATGCATTGGCACAGGGTGAAAAAATCTGGGGACGAGTTGCAGATCCTCTATGTATTTATTAGGCCAAAGAAAACAATACAATAGAGAAGTTTCTTGTAACGGAGGGAAGAAAAGTCGGGGCAGCGGGATTAAATTTTGTTTTAACCCTTTCAGTGCCAGGGGCCGATCTCATCGGCCCTAATTTACGGTCTGTAAAATCGGCCCTAAATTTTTTTTTTTTTTTTTTTTTTTGTTAGATTTTTAAAAAATTATTAAAATTGTAAAAAATAATAACAAATGATGAAAAATTGTTAGGCCAATGCATTCTCTTATATATGCGAGGCGACCTATGGTCGACTCGCATATATAAGAGAATGCATTGGCACAGGGTATATGGGTTGATACAAAAATCGGACCTGGCACTCAAAGGGTTAAAGGCACGGATGGCCTTCCTTATTGGTTATCATTTAGAAATAACGGGTACCAAATTATGAAAATTTCCTCAAGATATACAAACTGAATAGTATAATGATGATTTGAATGTGATATTATTCACAAAACACACTTTGTATGAGCCGAGCATTTGTTTATATACAGCACGTAAATAGTAAGCGATAAGCAAACCACTCAAAACCCTGGCGTTTTTTTTTAGGAGAGTGATTCATGCCGACCCATTCAACACCGAAATCTTGAGAGGTGAGGATTAGCAAATGCTATATACCAGTATGTTGATAACAATTTGGTGGCATTTCTGACCAAAGTTCAAATAGTGGGGTTGTTTTGCTTATTGCATACTCTTTACATACTATTTTTTAATAACATGTTGTTTGTTTCCATAACACAAATTTAGTGATGCTAGCCTGCTGTGCGGGGCCTCAATCTGCAAATAACTTGCAGGCTAAACTCAGGCTAGTTCACTATCTAGCTACCTTCACTGTGACAACACTGTAGAATGTGGTAACTAGACTAGTTACATACCCATCATCATCCTCATTGACGACTCCTCGAATTCTGACGGCTCGACCCGGAGCCATCCTAGCTGGTAGTTCGGTGCGATAAGGTGTCCTCTGTAAAAATTAACAAAATACATTCTATTCATGAAATAAAAAACAAGAGGTGGCATCAGAGATGCTGTGTCTCGTTTTCGGTGGCTTACCGCCGGTGGCTACCGCCAATTGGTGTGCATCAGTATCGGTAGACTAATTAATAGGTAAAATCGAAAAATGACTAATTAAGGGCCATAACTCCATCAAATTTTATCGGGCCAGGCTGGTTTTCGAACTCGTCCAGGATATTCTTGGCAAGTATGTCTATTCCAAATTTTAAACAAATCGGAGGACGTTTGTTGAAGTTATCGCGCTAACGAGCTAAAAATTCACGAAAAATGACTAATTAAGAGCCATAACTCTATCAAATTTTATTGGGCCAGGCTGGTTTTCGAACTCGTCCAGGATATTATTGGGAGACACTTATATACCAAATTTTAGTTGAATTGGATGACGTTTGTTGAAGTTATCACGCTAACGAGCTCAAAATTCGTACAAAATGACTACTTAAGGACCATAACTCTATCAAATTTTATCGGACCGGGCCGGTTTTCTAACTCGTCCGAGATATTCTTGGGAGACACCTATATACCAAATTTCAATCAAATCGAATAACGTTTGTTGAAGTTATCGCGCTAACGAGCCTAAAATCAGTGAAAAATGGCAAAGGGCCATAACTCTGTAATAAATGTGCGGACGAACCCGATTTTTTGTCTGCAGCTTACGTGCATGGATATGTACTCCGTCAATAAACGGTTGAGTTATAAGCAAAACACGTCGCCCAACCCGCCCACCCGCCCGCCCGCCCGTCCGCCGCCCACCGTCCCTCATCAAACTATAAGTTGAGTTTTGGAAAAAAACTTGACTAAAAAATCAAGCTATCAAATGTTTTCTTAACGCTTCCATGACTGGAGCTTCCTAAAATTTTGCGAAAACCCTGTGCCAATGCATTCTCTAATATATGCGAGACTCACATAGAAGCCTCGTATATATAAGAGAATGCATTTGCCTAACAATATTTATCTTGACCGTGTAAGCTAGTGCATTCTGTTTTATATGCAAGGCTCCCGATTGGAGACTCACATTTATAAAATAATGCACTGGTAAAAGATATTTAATGCTGCACCAGCTCATCTCCTGGGATGAAAGGGTTGAGATCGGGCTTTTCTACAGAATATAGCTTTTGTTCATTCAGATAATTCCCACCAAAAGTTTAGCACAGACTCTGATGGTGGTTTTCTAATCCCAACGGGATATCCTCATCTGATTAAAGTTTACAACAGATAGTGATTTCTGTCTAAAATTATTAAATGTGTCATACCTTCCCAAGGGAAGATGAAATTTAGTTCAATTATTGTGAAATTTCACCATAATATCAGTGGAATTTCATGAAAATTTCAGTAAAATATTTGTGAAATTTTGCTGAAATATGAAATTTTATCAAAATACCAGTGAAATTTCAGTAAAAATATAGTCTAAATTCCAATGAAATTTTGAAAATATTTTGACTAAGATATTCACAGAATATTGCATGGAAAATCAAACTATCAGACTATTTTAACATTTTTCCATTCTGATAAGTTCTAAATGCTCTGGTGTTTTGGACATGACATATAAAAATTTTGAAAATGTTGACCCCCACCTCCTGTACGACAATGTGTTGGTTCGATGTTTATCGATGGCGTTGGGAAGCCTTTTCACCAAAGTTCAAGCAGCATTACCAGTTTGAAAATGTGTTTGAATTGTGAAACAGAATCGATCTCAGAACAGCACAATGCACTTCCTTTGATAATACTGCATATGTGACCATTCACTAGCATATACATTGTATTTGAATGCGTTATTGAAAAGTCTCTGCATTGGTATGAAGTGCTCATAGTATAAAATAGGATTATACATTGATAAATTGCATACCCACAACATGTGCCACCGTATACAACATGAGTGGCTTTTTAAGCGTGATTTATTTCCCGTTTATATTTCATACAACAGAGAAACGCAGTCAAAGTATTGATTTATACAATAAGTAAGACTATAGCATCCTGTAAGACGATACCTGTAGTTAGTTATGAGTTAGCCGAGGTGTTGAGTGCATGAGTTAGCGGAGGTGTTGAGAGCATGTGTTGCACCATCTAGACTTGTATTTTTGTTATAGGTACTCAAGGCATTCAACATGGGTAAATACGAAATACCATAAAAGTCTGTGAAATAATCACCATCAAGATGACTGAAAAATTAGATACAGTAATGCCCTAAGTAATCGACTCCTTAACCACAGCAGAATTATGAGTAACTTTTCAGGATTTAGTTGGAAATATGGCTTGTTGCTATTCATCGGAAAGCTCTCACTGAGAGCTTTCCGATGAATGGCAACAAGCCATATTTCCGACTAAATCCTGAAAAATTACCCATAATTATGCTGTGGTTAAGGAGTCGATTACTTAGGGCATTACTGTACTTCCTTCTTATTTCCATAACCCTCCAGTAATGAGTTGTCATGTGTTGAAACCCATTGTTAATTTAAACATCAACTGTTACATTAAATGGCTGTTTTCACTACACAATTATCTAATTTTAATTTTAATTCATGCCAACTTATTAATGTGATTTTGTGCGATTCCAGCAAAATGCTTGCCAGCAAGATTTACTAAAGGGGTTGACAGGAAGACAGCCCGAATCCATGTGTGTCGACCCTGGCAGGATGCCGTAACACCGAATCCATGTGTGTCGACCCTGGCAGGATGCCGTAACATTTAATTTTCTGTTTTTGTTAAAACTGTTTTTACCACACTTGCAGCAAAGATAAAGCTTTTTTTTTCACATTCTTCTGGAAAAGGATGATTTTACGAAGTTTTATAATTTTTCACATGTATTCACTCAGAACACCTTAAGTCACTTTAAACATATCAAAATGTTAGGAAGAACAAAAAGTAAGAGAAACTGTTAGCTTGTTTTTTAAATTGTTATGCTGAAATGATAAAATTTATTTTTTTAAATACTTAACCCTTCCGTGACTGGAGCTTCCTGAAATTTTGCAAAAGCCATGTGTCAATGCATTCTCTTATATCTGCGAGTCTCCCATATATAAGAGAATACATTGGCCTAACAATATCTTCCTTGATCTTGTAAGCCAGTGCATTCTTACATATGTGAGGTTCCATATGGGAGGCTCACATATATAAGAGAATGCACTAGCACACGATCTTTAATGCTGCACCAGCGCAGCTTCCATCATGAAAGGGTTAATATAAAAATACTTAAAGGTCTGTTGACCACAATGCAACCTAAATGGAAAAGTTTAAGTATTCAAATTTATACTGAACACTTTATTTATTATTGTTAAGAATGTGAAGAAGTTAAGAAAAGCCAGGAAGAATTTTAGAAAAGTTCATTAAAATATTAATTTTTAAAGAACCATTAAGCTGAAATTATTAATATTATGCACACGATACAGAAATTACCAAACAATATGATTGAAAACAGATTACACTCCAATGTTACATAAATTCACAATATAAAAAATGTAAAAGGTTAGCTGACAAAATGTTCCCCAGGGCAAAATATTTGACACGTTTGTTTTAATTATTTGAGGTTGTGTAGGCCTATTCATGCATGTACTGAAAATATCAAGCATATAGGTATTAAAGTGATGCGAAGCACTCTGGTAGGGTGGTCAGATAGAAATTGAGAATAATCTTGCTCAAAGTAGTTATTTTTACAAATATTATATCCAAATTGACAACACACGCCACCATTCTTATATATTAATAGAATTGAAGAATAGAATATATTTATTTTAATAATAAAGGGCCCTCAGTGGGTAAAAGTTAAAAAGTGAAATAACAAACATATAGGAGGCCCCCACCCCCCTTTATCGTACGCCGTATTCCATGCCCTGTTATGATGTACGCCGTATTAGGAGGTATTCGGTATTCCAAAAATACCGGTATTCGTACGCCAACCTTCCAAAAAATTAAGTTTTTATGTATTCCATATGGCTGTTAACTGGTATTCCGTATTCCACCCTCTGTGTTAAGTGGTATTCCGTATTCCAGGGGGGGTGGGGGTGGGGGCCTCATATAGTATAAAGTGATTAAATTTGTGGGTATATTCGTGTTGGAGTGCAGGTAATGTTTAGTTCTTTAATAGATCACTGATTTTGGTTCAGTTTAGGTCCCGCGGGTAAGTGCAGGTAACATTGGATTGTCAGTAGATTGGCCTGATTTTGAAGTGCATGTAAAGGCTGTCTTCGTTTGAGCTGCGGCAGGGACAAGTCTAGAGGTTTCACTTCACCCTGTTTGGTTATTAGGGAGAAGTGGACTGTTATCAGTAACAAGCTGAAGTTAAATTTACATTCCCAACATCACCCTTCTATGATGCAATAAGTATTATGCAACACAAGAGTCCATTTATAATGAGTAATTACACTTTGAATAATCTGTTTGGTCATATACAGTAATGCCCTAAGTAATCGACTCCTTAAACACAGAAGAATTATGGGTAACTTTTCAGGATTTAGTCGGAAATATGGCTTGTTGCCATTCCCTGAGAGCATTCCGACGAATGGCAACAAGCCATAATTCCGACTAAATCCTGAAAAGTTACCCATAATTCTGCTGTGGTTATGGAGTCGATTACTTAGAGCATTACTGTACATACTGGTATATGAGAGACAAGTCACTTCTCCCAAGGACAAAAATAAGGAGAGAACATTTTTGGGAGAAGATGTCTCCCAAGTCGCACTCTAGGATGGTCCCTGAGCTGCGGGTAAGTGCCTAAGCATGTGCGGGTAATATTACATTTTATGCTTCCAGTATTATTTTAAGTGCGGGTACATTGTTACTGGTGTCGTGGTGCCATGATTATGAATGCGGGTATGTATGAACGTATATCGTTCGTAATTTTAGCTGACTCTCTTCTTATTAGATTCAGTGCTGTATAAGGAGATAACCATGCAAAAATGCAGATATACAAAAGGATTCAAGGATATAAGACCCCTCTATACAGTAATGCCCTAAATAATCGACTCACTGAGAGCTTTCCGATGAATGGCAACAAGCCATATTTCCGACTAATTCCTGAAAAGTTACCCGTAATTCTGCTGTGGTTAAGGAGTCGATTATTTAGAGCATTACTATATACAAAAGGATAAGACCCCCCCTATAATTAGTGGATTAGCAATATTAGAAATCATCTGTGCATTCAAAAGAGATGTGGTACAGACAAGTAATATTAAAGTCATGCCCTGACAAAACACTTACCAACTAATAATTGTGCAGACCGT
Organism: Siphonodentalium dalli; assembly: GCA_032622095.1. Taxonomy (NCBI): domain Eukaryota; kingdom Metazoa; phylum Mollusca; class Scaphopoda; order Gadilida; family Siphonodentaliidae; genus Siphonodentalium; species Siphonodentalium dalli. Next base: position 223,214,963 of record CP136066.1, read on the forward strand.
CATGGAAGACAAATATATTGATTGAATATAAACTCATAAAATAACATTAGCATGCAAGGCTCAAAATAAGTGGCCGGTCATGGTCATTGTCCGATGAAAAATAGCTTATGTCCAGTGCACTTCTGTATCTGTCAGACAGTTTGACCAATGCATATTTTTAAACAATCTGTATCTGTTTGAGTACGGCCACGGAGCCACTACTGGCCAAATAGGACATTGAAAGTAAAAAAATAGTTCTTTTTTAATTTCAGATCAATTCAGAGTGAATATAATTATGTTGTTTGTGAATTGCATGTGTATTTATTAATCGAAGTAAAGTTTTTGAACTTTTGAAAACAAAAATAACATAGGTTTTTCCCAGGTGGCGATTGGACGCTCACTAAAATGTGCGCATTATTGACGAATAATTTGTCGATTGTAAATTTAAATACTCTCATACAGTATATCTGAAAAATGACAGGCACCATTTTGAAATGACCAACACTATCAATTTGGTGCCTGTCATTTTGACAGGCAGTAAAAATATTTTTATTTTGAACCTTGTTAGCATGGTCAGGCTAATAGCAATGAAGTATTCAAGTTTGTAATCATTTCTCAACAATTTAATCAAATTGTCAATCCATGGAATGCTATAAAACAATTGGGTGTCACACATTTAGTCTTGATAACAACATTTATACGAGACATAATATGAAATTTAAGCAAAAAAAAAAAGGGTCATGCCCTGAGAAAACACTTACCAACTAATAGTAGAGACCGCAATGGAAAACAAATATTATGATTGAATATAAATTCAAAATGGTTCATAAACCAACTTATTGAATTGGTGTTGCTTAATGAAGTATTCAGGTTTGGAACCATTTCACAATAATTTAATCATAAGCTGAGCAAGCCTGCAAATAGTGTGTCTGTCATTTGCAGAATGAGGTCCGCAGGGTGTGAATTTAGTGTTGCTACCCCACATGGCACGGGCTAGCATCACTAAATTAACCCTCTGGGAACATCATTCTGCTGAGGCCTAAGTATCTATACTCTCAAATTAACTTTGTTTTTAGTTACCTTTTCTCTTCTGTATCCTCTAATTTGAAGAAGATAAAATGCATAATCAAGGTGACTAATGAGTGAACATCACCAACTTCAATTGGGGAACTGTAATCTGATTCGAGGTCTCCCATAGCATTTTAGGCCTAAGCAGAATGAGATCCCCAGAGGGTGAATCTAGGGATGCTAGCTCACTATGCCGGGTGGCGTCTCTAAATTCACCCGCTGGGGACCTCATTCTGTGAAAAGGAATAACTTTGAAAACATGAAATTGCAGTGTAAAAGTCTGCATTCACCAACAACCCAGTGAACCCAGTCTAATCTAGAGGGAGCAAATAAAACAAACATGCAGACCCAAATAAACATCATGCAAAGGCCAAAGAAAATTAAATGTCTGGTTTGGGTTACAAGTGGGATGTGTTTTATGATATATTTTGAGAAACAAATTCAATAGATTTTCTTGAAAACCATGAAAAAAACTTTAGGGTAGGGGGTTTAAAATAGGGTCGGTAGGGAAACCCAAACCACAATTTTTTTTTTCTTTGGCCCAAGTGGACTTTTTAGTATTATAATGATGATTAATTTGGAACACTGGAATACATAACTGAAGGGACATAAGGCACTAACAAATGTAAAAAAATAAAAAACGTTTGTGAAACTATCAACACTAAGAACATGGAAAAATAGATAAGCTTTTATCTCCTTTTTCAAACAAAGGGACATAACTCTGTTGAAAATTGGCAGGCGGAATCAATATTTGAACATGAACTGTATTTTGTGTTAGCAAACTCACATAACATTTCATTCCATCCAAAAGTTAAATAATATAATCTGGAAACAAAAATTCAGAGCAAATTCCAACAAAAAGGGCCATAACTCTGGTGACAATTGGTGGGCGGAAGCCAAATTCGAACTTGATCTGTATTTTGTGCTAGTAAGCCAGCATACCAACATTTAATTCCATTCGGCTTAGACTATTTAAAGATATGATCCCGAAACCAAAAGTGAGGGATGTACAGACAGACAGACCATTAACTAATATGTCCCGTTTTTTTAAAACAAGTGCTTAAAAATAAGAACAATGTCTGTTTTACTATGTTCTTCTTCGTGAAATGGTTCTATAAGATTTTTTGAATTTGTCAAATCTACTCACTGCGAGTGCTTTATATCCCTTTAAGAAGTGATTTATATTATAATGAACTCACCGCACTATCCTGGAAATTAACGTCGTACCACTCTGCTCCTTCAGAAAGTCGTAGATATCTGACGCATTCCGGAGAAATTCTGTGATCGTAGTGGCAGAATGAGTGTCCATTCACAAACACTTTATAGCCATCCCCCTTACAGGCGAACCTGATCTTAAAATTTCCGCCTTCGGAGAATGGAAAATAATTATCCTCTCTCTCCTCGCCTCCCCAGTCTCCGCCCTGGAATGTGTTTCGGATGACGCAACCTTCATCCAGTCGCGGGTTAAAATGGAATGCGATATCACAGCCATCTTCGTCAGTGCAATCCAAGTTGAAGGAAAATCTGAAAAATATGGCACAATCAGGGGACGAGCCTAGAAAGGGACCAGCCTAGAAGGGGACCAGCCTAGAAGGGGACCAAGGACCAGCCTAGAGAGCGACCAAGGACCAACCAAGAGGGGGACCAAGGACCAGCCTCGAGAGTGACCAAGGACCAGCCTAGAGGGGGACCAGCCTAGAGAGCGACCAAGGACCAGCCTAGAGGGGGACCAAGGACCAGTCTAGGGGGCAACTAGGGACCAGTCTAGAGGGCGTCTTGGGACCAGCCTTGAGGGCGACCAGGGACCAGCCTAGAGGGCAACTTGGGACCAGCCTAGAGGTGACCAGGGACCAGTCTAGATGTCGACCAGGGACCAGCCTAGAGGGCGACCAGGGACCAGCACACATGGCGACCAGAGACAAGCAGAGGGCGACCAGGGATCATCATAGAAGGTGACTTGGGAGACATTTTCTCCCTAAAATGTGCCACTTCTCCCTATTTTTGTCCCAGGGAGAAGTGACTTCTGAGAAGTGACTTCTCCCTCATATACATATACCAGTATGCATATTTCAAAACAGCATATAAATTGTATTCACTCATTATAATGGTGTATTTACTCATTATAATGATTTTATAAATGGGATCTTGTGTTGCATAATACTTATTAGATCATAGAAGGGTGATGTTGGAGTTTAAATTGAACTTCAGCCATTGTTACTTCTTGATAACAGTCCACTTCTCACTAATAAACACACAGCGAGAAGTGTATTTCGTAATTATAATGATGTACATGTAATTACTCATTATATTAAATGTTTTTATAAATGGACTTTTGTATTTGCATAATAATTATTGGATCATAAAAATGTGGTGTTGGGGTGTTAACTGAACTTCAGCCATTATGACTTCTCCCAGATAACAGTCAACGTCTCCCTAATAAGCAAATGGTGAGAAGTCACTTCTCCAAATTTTAAACTTCTAGACTGGTCCCTGGGCACAATGGTTGCATAATATTTTAATCTCCGCAGAATTGTCCTGATATTTTCAAGCAAGATATCCGATTGGAGCTACTCTTGATTGTCTTATAGCACTGTGGGTGAACGGAAGAATTATTTGTATGCGTTTTGTAGTACTGTAATTCAATGTGGAGAAAGAGAAAATAAGTCGATATGGTGAGTAGAAAAATATGTTATTTTTTTCAAAAACACCCAAAAAATAACCACTGAAATTGCTTTCCTCGTATTGGTAGTATGATAAGCTCTAATTCTGTGCCAAGATGGTCTGGGAATTGTGTATGAACTTTGAACTGTCCAATGTCGAACATTCTAAATTTGTGCAAACGTTCTGTTATCACCAGCAAGCCTTGAAATAGTGCTTCTGTCATTTGCAGAGGGTGAACTAAGTGATGCTACCCGGCACTGTGGGTTAGTATCACTAAATTCACCATATGAAGACCTCATTCTGCTTAGGCCTCTCTTCTCTGGAAAGTTTCTTTATTATTTATTAACATTGTTTTTAGTTACTTTTTCCTTTCTGTTCAGTTACTTTAACCCTTTACCCAACAAACCGACCAAAACCGGCCAAATAAAGCTTCAACAGCCTAAAATATCTTCGGTCTGTCTCAATAGAACCATACAAATATGGATATCATTGGAACCGGCTCCTTGACCACATTGTGATAGTTACAGTTAGCCCTGTGCCAATGCATTCTCTTATATATGCGAGTCGACCATAGGTCGCCTCGTATATATAAGAGAATGCATTGGCCATTCTTTAACAATTTTATAATTTTTAATGTGTTAAGCCAATGCATTCTCTTATATATGCGAGGCGACCTATGGTCGACTCGCATATATAAGAGAATGCATTGGCACAGGGCCCTTCTGTTGGGTAAAGGGTTAAACCACTAATTTTTACTAAAACATATACAAATAATTACTAAAACATATACAAATAATTACTAAAACATATACAAATAATAACTTCCGTTCATCCACAGTAGTTACCTTTGTGTCAAATTAGATAAATAAACAGAACTAAAAAAAATGCTTTATGGTGCCCATATTCAGAATATTATTAAACACCTATATATGTAACCCCGCTCGAAACCTATATGTTTGTGGGGGGGGGGGGGCGTTATTGTACCATATTCATGATTACATGATAGGCAGTCCTAAATGTAAACAACCCCATAACAATGTATACCATGCGTCCATTGTACCAGACGCCATGCAATGACATTAGATAAACAAAGAATGATAACTCTAAAATGGGAAATGCAAACAATGGCATTAGACACTGTCCAGGGCCAGTGTCTTACATCACTAATGTAATCTCTAAACAGTCGCTTCAGACATTTGGGTAGCTGCTATCTGGAACTCATGCAGTGGATAAGATATAGATATTTGTTACAGGATTGTACTTGATGGTCTATGGCTATTTGTTGAACTTACTTTTATGAGTCAAAGGGATTATGTGCATTTTCCAGATTTAAATATGAGTTTTTAACTATTACTAATTTTTTAATGTGCATTGTGAATTTCCACTGCTCATGTACGACATGTAGTTAATCTCGACAGACAAATGTTTCTATATTTTAAACAAATTTAAAGCAAAACCACTTTGGGTTAAAGACTACGTTAGTTATGTAGGTTCCTGGCCCTACTCTCTATCGACCAACATCCACACCAAATTTCATTGAGATATCCCTTAAAGGGGTACTGTACGCCAAATGTTGTTGTTGGTTTCTATAGTCTCCGAGTCGGAGAATAAGGTAACAAGTTTTTCAGTATTTGAAAGTCTGTTGAGTACGAAGTAGTGTTACGGATGACAAATTTACCGGAATGCAAAAATACAAATTGTCGTTGTCGAGTAATTTTTGTACAGTTTTCAACCAAATGAATCAAATAAAAGTTATATTATAGGCATACTAGTCCCATATAATCTTTTAAGTTATTGTATCGTCGCTAGTCAGTGAGTGGCTTGAGTGTTCTCCCCGTATCATCATAATATTTTAAGCGATCGTGTGTGCGATCGGTTTAATAATCCAGTATCCCTCAATTACTTTGTTTGATTACGGAAATTCGTAATTTAATTGACGTCATTTTATGGCTCCAGTCATAAATTCAATTTATATCAAATTATTAACTTTTAAATTATTAAATTTTAAGATAGAATATTAACCTGAGTGTTTACAGAATACATCTTCGACTCAAATTACTTATGTTTCTATATATTATCGATATTAGATCGTTGTTGTCACCGGAAATTTAATGAAAATGGCGTACAGTACCCCTTTAATTCATGGGTATGTTATATGCATGACGGACAGAAAATCAAAATTCCCCTATGAACATAGGATAGCTACAGTAATGCCCTAAATAATGGACTCCTTAACCACAGCAGAATTATGGGTAATTTTTCAGGATTTAGTCGGAAATATGGCTTGTTGCCATTCATCGGAAAGCTCCCAGTGAGAACTTTCCGATGAATGGCAACAAGCCATATTTCCGATTAAATCCTGAAAAATTACCCATAATTCTGCTGTGGTTAAGGAGTCCATTATTTAGGGTATTACTGTATATCATAAGATATGTGACTGATGTTGGATAATCTTTTAAAAGCATTTTAACATGATATCAATGATCTTGTACAAGCATGAGTCTGTCATTTGTAGAACGAGGTCCCCAGAGGGTGAATTTAGTGATGCCTTTCTGCATAGCAGGCCAGCATCACCAAAATCACCCTCTGGGGACCTTATTCTGCATGGCCTCATCTGCTATGGGAGATATTGACTCAGACTGAAGTTCCCAAATGGTGAATATTGTGATGTACACCCATTGGGAACCTTGATTATGCAATGTGTCGTCTGCGAATTAGGGGATATAGAGCAACTAATCTAAAAAAGAAATAGATTCTATCTGAAGAAATTTGTATAGAAATTTGATAATGAAGAAACTTCGCAGAGAAGATGAGGCCTGAGCAGAACGAGGTCCCCAGAGGGTGCATTTATTTAGTCACTAAATTCAACCTCATGGGACCTCATTCTGCAAATAACAGACACACTAAACTCAGACTTGATCCTGTAACATTTTATTGAGATTTTTTCATGATAGGAGAACATGCAGGCGGATACTATGACTCCACCACAAGTGGATGGATGAACAAACATGTAGTGAAAAAAGTAGGGGTGGGCAGTTTGGGCGGAAATAAATTATTTTAATGATGAATTATCCACTTTAAATAGTATACATACAATGACTTCAGCAAACTATGGTACGATTAAACATATTTTCTGTCAAGTATTTGCTGTTTATCAATAATATGATCCAACTTGACCTATGTTTATTAATAATATGAACCAACTTGACCTATGTTCATTAATAATATGATCCAACTTTACCTATGTTTATCAATAATATGATCCAACTTGACCTATGTTCATTAATATTATGATCCAAATTGACCTATGTTCATTAAAAATATGAACCAATTGACCTATGTTTATCAATAATATGATCCAACTTGACCTGTTTATCAATAATATGATCCAACTTGACCTATGTTTATCAATAATATGATCCAACTTGACCTATGTTCATTAATAATATGATCCAAATTGACCTAGGTTCAGTAATAATATGAACCAATTGACCTATGTTTATCAATAATATGATCCAACTTGACCTATGTTCATTAATAATATGAACCAACTTGACCTATGTTCATTAATAATATGATCCAACTTGACCTATATTCATTAATAATATGATCCAACTTGACCTGTTTATCAATACTATGATCCAACATGACCTATGTTCATTAATAATATGATCCAACATGACCTATGTTCATTAATAATATGATCAAACATGACCCATGAGACTCACCCTGATGAACCATGTGGAACCTTCCCTTGTAAAATCATCTGTTTCCCCTGTCTAAATCCATCTGGGATGTACAGCCTCTGGCCATGACTCTAAAACAGAAAATTAGATTAATGACAATTATATAGGTAATAAATTAGATTAATTATTAATAACATAACAATAAGCTAACAGCCTCGACTCAAGACTCTGAGAGTATAATGACAATGAAAATAATTTATTTTCACATATTCTTTTGGCTTTTTATATCATTTGCAAGATTTTGATAACATTAGTTTTGATTATCTTTGTATAAACTGCAATAAAAACAATGCATTGACAGATAACAACTCTTTTTGAGACTGAACATTATTTTTCGTTTTTTTGGAAAGATTTCTTCATTTCAGAAAAAATTCTTGAAAACCATGAAAAAAAACTTTAGGGTAGGGGGCATAATATAGGGTAGGAAAACCTGAACCACAAGTATTTTTTCTTTGTTCTGACGATTCATTTGTAGGGATAGTATTAATAATTTATTAATTTATTATACATCTTATACAGTAATTAGTTTTAATGAGTGGAGCTATTATTTGGCCGGATCCAAACTTACAGTAATGCCCTAAATAATCGACTCCTTAACCACAGCAGAATTATGGGTAATTTTTCAGGATTTAGTCAAAAATATGGCTTGTTGCCATTCATTGGAAAGCTCTCACTGAGAGCATTCTGATGAATGGTAACAAGCCATATTTCTGACTAAATCCTGAAAAATTACCCATAATTCTGCTGTGGTTAAGGAGTCAATTATTTAGAGCATTACTGTATCAAGCATTTCTGCTCCAAGCCAGGTACTCTGTTTACAGGGGGAGTTAAAGGTAAATAATGCAGTTTGGCATCAAATGGCAGAAAGTGGGATTCCAATGCAGGACGTCCACATGCTGTATGACATTATTAGTCAAGCAAGCTATACACTGGACCAGCGTGTCACTACAGGCTTAAATGGACCAGCGTGTCACTACAGGCTTAAATGGACCAGCGTGTCACTACAGGCTTAAACTCTTTATTTAGCTTAACCCTTCTGTGACTGAAGCTTCTTAAAAATTTTGCGAAAGAGATAGACCATCTTTAACCCTTTCATAATGGGAGTTAATTGTGCTGGCGCAGCATTAATGATCCTCTGCCAGTGCATTCTCTTACATATGCGAGTCTCCCATATATAAGAGAATGCATTGGCTTACAAGGTCAAGGTATATATTGTTAGGCCAATGTATTCTCTTATATATTCGAGGCTCCCTATGATAGACTTGCATATATAAGAGAATGCACTGGCTTACAAGGTCAAGGTATATATTGTTAGGCCAATGTATTCTCTTATATATTCGAGGCTCCCTATGATAGACTTGCATATATAAGAGAATGCACTGGCTTACAAGGTCAAGGTAAATATTGTTAGACCAATGTATTCTCTTATATTTTCGAGGCTCCCTGTGGCACAGGGTTTTTTGCAAAATTTCAGGAAGCTCCAGTCATGGAAGGGTTAACACCAACAGGTCGTAGTAATAATATATATAGAAATCCCCCCCCATGTATACATATACATAATTATACAGTATACACACCCCTGTGATGCAGAGCAAATGTAAACACAGAAATTACATGTTTATATCAGGAGATATATGGCTACAATGTCTCTCTTTTCGGTAGAATATTCAATATACAGTCATATAATTCAAGGAATACGATGTAGGTCACTATGCCTATGTACACAAAGTATATTAAGTGGACAAGTTGAGACTATAACACTCAAATCCTAATATCTATATATCGTTGCTGTAGTATAAAGGGACACAGCTAGATCATGCCATGAATCCTAATTGACTCTGGCTACACCAGGTCCTGTAGATATCATATTGAACCAGTTCAAAACCTGTGAAAATTTTTGTTAAGCTAGTACAACACCTGAGTGAATCTATGCTATCTGAAGACCACATCAAGCGGCCATATTCTATAACAATAAAAATGTCAAAAAAATTACTTTAATCATATTTTTAGAATGGAAATTTTTTTGAAGAGCGTTCTGAGCAAGTATAAACAAGAGCACGCCGTCGGGGCGTGGCATAATACGCCTGTTTCTGGAGTAGAGTGGGGCAAGGTTTAATTCATTTGTTTGAAACCTTTGACATAGGATGAAATAATAACAAAAATAAAACACAATAACTTCAAGTGTGGTATTTTTGACTGAAAAATTCACATACCCAATTTGTTTATCTATCAGAAATCTCAAAATATAAACATTTTACGTTGAAATTAATATACCTTGTTACCAGTGAGAAATAACAACATCAACAATCATTCCATCCAATCCAAACAAGTTCGAACTTGATCTGTATTTTGGGGTGGTAAACTAATATACCAAATTTGGTTCAGTTCACTTGATTCAATCTAAAGTTATCATCCGGAAACTGCAAATCAGGTAAAATCTAAGTCGAAAAAGGGACATAACTCAGTCAAAATCATGTGGACGAAACCCGTATTCGAACTTGATCTGTATTTTGGGGTGGTAAACTAATATACCAAATTTGGTTCAGTTCACTTGATTCAATCTAAAGTTATCATCCGGAAACAGCAAATCAGGTAAAATCTAAGTCGAAAAAGGGGCATAGCTCAGTCAAAATCATGCGGACGAAACACATATTCGAACTTGGTCTGTATTTTGGTGTGGTAAACTAACATAACAAATTTGGTTCAGTTCACTCGATTCAATCTAAAGTTATCATCTGGAAACCAAAAGCGGACAGACAACGGACGACAGACGACGGACGAACGGACGAACAACCCATTTACATAATACGGCTGTTTTTTCAAACGGGTGTATAAAAATTATTGGAACTGAATAACTGCCATAAAAAGTACATGATTGGAACTAGTAAAAGTCCCGAAGGACAAATTAAAAGAAAGCAACAATGCTTTAAGACAGTTAAAAGAATGGTAGTTTGTGCTGGAAAATCATAAGCATCCGTTTGCATTTTGAACTTCATTCAGGAGGCGTCTAACTTCATTCAGGAGGCGTCTAACTTCATTCAGGAGGCATCTAACTTCATTCAGGAGGCGTCTCGTGTCTAACTTCATTCAGGAGGTGTCTAACTTCATTCAGGAGGCGTCTAACTTCATTCAGGAGGCGTCTCGTGTCTAACTTCATTCAGGAGGCGTCTAACTTCATTCAGGAGGTGTCTAACTTCATTCAGGAGGCGTCTAACTTCATTCAGGAGGCGTCTAACTTCATTCAGGAGGCGTCTAACTTCATTCAGGAGGTGTCTAACTTAATGCAGGAGTTGTCTACCTTCATTCAGGAGGTGTCTAACTTCATTCAGGAGGCGTCTAACTTCATTCAGGAGGCGTCTAACTTAATTCAGGAGGCGTCTAACTTCATTCAGGATGCGTCTAACTTCATTCAGGATGCGTCTAACTTCATTCAGGAGGCGTCTAACTTCATTCAGGAGGGGTCTAACTTCATTCAGGAGGTGTCTAACTTCATTCAGGATGTGTCTAACTTCATTCAGGAGGTGTCTAACTTCATCCAGGATGTGTCTAACTTCATTCAGGAGGCGTCTAACTTCATTCAGGAGGCGTCTAACTTCATTCATTCGGGAGGCGTCTAACTTCATTCAGGAGGTGTCTAACTTCATTCAGGAGTTGACTAACTTCATTCAGGAGGTGTCTAACTTCATCCAGGATGTGTCTAACTTCATTCAGGAGGTGTCTAACTACATCCAGGATGTGTCTAACTTCATTCAGGAGGCGTCTAACTTCATTCAGGAGGCGTCTAACTTCATTAATTCGGGAGGCGTCTAACTTCATTCAGGAGGCGTCTAACTTCATTCAGGAGTTGTCTAACTTCATTCAGGAGGTGTCTAACTTCATCCAGGATGCGTCTAACTTCATTCAGGATGCGTCTAACTTCATTCAGGAGGTGTCTAACTTCATTCAGGAGGCGTCTCGTGTCTAACTTCATTCAGGAGGCGTCTAACTTCATTCAGGAGGCGTCTAACTTCATTCAGGAAGCGTCTAACTTCATTCAGGAGGTGTCTAACTTCATTCAGGAGGTGTCTAACTTCATTCAGGCGGTGTCTAACTTCATTCAGGAGGTGTCTAACTTCATTCAGGAGGCGTCTAACTTCATTCAAGAGGTGTCTAACTTCATTCAGGAGGCGTCTAACTTCATTCAGGAGGGGTCTAACTTCATTCAGGAGGTGTCTAACTTCATTCAGAAGGCGTCTAACTTCATTCAGGATGTGTCTAACTTCATTCAGGTGTCTAACTTCATTCAGGAGGTGTCTAACTTCATTCAGGATGTGTCTAACTTCATCCAGGAGGTGTCTAACTTCATTCAGGAGACGTCTAACTTCATTCAGGAGGTGTCTAACTTCATTCAGGAGGCGTCTAACTTCATTCAGGAGGCGTCTAACTTCATTCAGGAGGCGTCTAACTTCATTCAGGAGGTGTCTAACTTCATTCAGGAGGCGTCTAACTTCATTCAGGAGGCGTCTAACTTCATTCAGGAGGTGTCTAACTTCATTCAGGAGGTGTCTAACTTCATTCAGGATGCGTCTAACTTCATTCAGGAGGTGTGTAACTTCATTCAGGTGTCTAACTTCATTCAGGGGGTGTCTAACTTCATTCAGGAGGTGTCTAACTTCATTCAGGAGGTGTCGAACTTCACTCAGGAGGCGTCTCGTGTCTTAACTTCATTCAGGAGTTGTCTAACTTCATTCAGGAGGTGTCTAACTTCATTCAGGATGTGTCTAACTTCATTCAGGAGGCGTCTAACTTCATTCAGGAGGCGTCTAACTTCATTCAGGAGGCGTCTCGTGTCTAACTTCATTCAGGAGGCGTCTAACTTCATTCACGAGGTGTCTAACTTCATTCAGGAGGTGTCTAACTTCATTCAGGAGGCGTCTAACTTCATTCAGGAGGCGTCTCGTGTCTTAACTTCATTCAGGAGGCGTCTCGTGTCTTAACTTCAGGAGGTGTCTAACTTCATTCAGGATGTGTCTAACTTCATTCAAGAGGCGTCTCGTGTCTAACTTCATTCAGGAGGTGTCTAACTTCATTCAGGAGGCGTCTAACTTCATTCAGGAGGCGTCTAACTTCATTCAGGAGGCGTCTAACTTGATTCAGGAGGCGTCTAACTTGATTCAGGAGGCGTCTAACTTGATTCAGGAGGTGTCTAACTTCATTCAGGAGGTGTCTAACTTCATTCAGGAGGCGTCTAACTTCATTCAGGAGTTGTCTAACTTCATTCAGGATGTGTCTAACTTCATTCAGGAGGTGTCTAACTTCATTCAGGAGGTGTCTAACTTCATTCAGGAGGCGTCTAACTTCATTCAGGAGGTGTCTAACTTCATTCAGGAGGTGTCTAACTTCATTCAGGAGGTGTCTAACTTCATTCAGGAGGTGTCTAACTTCATTCAGGAGGTGTCTAACTTCATTCAGGAGGCGTCTAACTTCATTCAGGAGGTGTCAAACTTCATTCAGGAGGCGTCTAACTTCATTCAGGAGGTGTCTAACTTCATTCAGGAGGTGTCTAACTTCATCCAGGAGGCGTCTAACTTCATTCAGGAGGCGTCTAACTTCATTCAGGAGGCGTCTAACTTCATTCAGGAGGTGTCTAACTTCATTCAGGAGGTGTCTAACTTCATTCAGGAGGCGTCTAACTTCATTCAGGAGGCGTCTAACTTCATTCAGGAGGCGTCTAACTCCATTCAGGATGTGTCTAACTTCATTCAGGAGGTGTCTAACTTCATTCAGGAGGCGTCTAACTTCATTCAGGAGGCGTCTAACTTCATTCAGGAGGTGTCTAACTTCATTCAGGTGTCTAACTTCATTCAGGAGGCGTCTAACGTCATTCAGGAGGTGTCTAACTTCATTCAGGAGGCGTCTAACTTCATTCAGGAGGTGTCTAACTTCATTCAGGAGGTGTCTAACTTCATTCAGGAGGTGTATAACTTCATTCAGGAGGTGTCTAACTTCATTCAGGTGTCTAACTTCATTCAGGAGGTGTCTAACTTCATTCAGGAGGTGTCTAACTTCATTCAGGAGGTGTCTAACTTCATTCAGGAGGCGTCTAACTTCATTCAGGAGGCGTCTAACTTCATTCAGGAGGTGTCTAACTTCATTCAGGTGTCTAACTTCATTCAGGAGGCGTCTAACGTCATTCAGGAGGTGTCTAACTTCATTCAGGAGGCGTCTAACTTCATTCAGGAGGTGTCTAACTTCATTCAGGAGGTGTCTAACTTCATTCAGGAGGTGTATAACTTCATTCAGGAGGTGTCTAACTTCATTCAGGTGTCTAACTTCATTCAGGAGGTGTCTAACTTCATTCAGGAGGTGTCTAACTTCATTCCGTCTAACTTCATTCAGGAGGCGTCTAACTTCATTCAGGAGTTGTCTAACTTCATTCAGGAGTTGTCTAACTTTATTCAGGAGGCGTCTAACTTCATTCAGGAGGCGTCTAACTTCATTCAGGAGGCGTCTAACGTCATTCAGGAGGTGTCTAACTTCATTCAGGAGGCGTCTAACTTCATTCAGGAGGTGTCTAACTTCATTCAGGAGGTGTCTAACTTCATTCAGGAGGTGTATAACTTCATTCAGGAGGTGTCTAACTTCATTCAGGTGTCTAACTTCATTCAGGAGGTGTCTAACTTCATTCAGGAGGTGTCTAACTTCATTCAGGAGGCGTCTAACTTCATTCAGGAGGTGTCTAACTTCATTCAGGAGGCACCTAACTTCATTCAGGAGGCGTCTAACTTCATTCAGGAGGCGTCTCGTGTCTAACTTCATTCAGGAGTTGTCTAACTTCATTCAGGAGGTGTCTAACTTCATTCAGGAGGTGTCTAACTTCATTCAGGAGGCGTCTCGTGTCTAACTTCATTCATGAGTTGTCTAACTTCATTCAGGAGGTGTCTAACTTCATTCAGGAGTTGTCTAACTTCATTCAGGAGGCGTCTAACTTCATTCAGGAGGTGTCTAACTTCATTCAGGAGGTGTCTAACTTCATTCAGGAGGCGTCTCGTGTCTAACTTCATTCAGGAGTTGTCTAACTTCATTCAGGAGGTGTCTAACTTCATTCAGGAGGCGTCTAACTTCATTCAGGAGGCGTCTAACTTCATTCAGGAGGCGTCTAACTTCATTCAGGTGTCTAACTTCATTCAGGAGGCGTCTAACTTCATTCAGGTGTCTAACATCATTCAGGAGTTGTCTAACTTCATTCAGGAGGCGTCTAACTTCATTCAGGATGTGTCTAACGTCATTCAGGAGTTGTCTAACTTCATTCAGGAGGCGTCTAACTTCATTCAGGAGGTGTCTAACTTCATTCAGGAGGCGCCTAACTTCATTCAGGAGGCGTCTAACTTCATTCAGGAGGCGTCTCGTGTCTAACTTCATTCAGGAGTTGTCTAACTTCATTCAGGAGGTGTCTAACTTCATTCAGGAGGTGTCTAACTTCATTCAGGAGGTGTCTAACTTCATTCAGGAGGTGTCTAACTTCATTCAGGAGGCGTCTAACTTCATTCAGGAGGCGTCTCGTGTCTAACTTCATTCAGGAGTTGTCTAACTTCATTCAGGAGGTGTCTAACTTCATTCAGGAGGCGTCTAACTTCATTCAGGAGGCGTCTAATTTCATTCGGGAGGCGTCTCGTGTCTAACTTCATTCAGGAGTTGTCTAACTTCATTCAGGAGGGGTCTAACTTCATTCAGGAGGTGTCTAACTTCATTCAGGAGGCGTCTAACTTCATTCAGGAGGCATCTAATTTCATTCAGGAGGCGTCTAACTTCATTCAGGAGGCGTCTAACTTCATTCAGGAGGCGTCTAACTTCATTCAGGAGGTGTCTAACTTCGTGTCTAACTTTTAAATTCCAACTACATCTTCTATTAAGTTGCACCAAATTTTCAACTCTGGAAACTTTGCTTTGTAACCCCTCCCCAATCCCCTTGTGTCATAATTTCCCAACAAGTTTCATATTTTTTCTAATTGTTGAAACTATGGAGGCATTTGAGTCTAAAATGTGAAAGTATGGAAGTATAAAGTATTGAACTCTTGGTCTGAAATTCACATGCATCTACTTAAAACTTAGCTTATTATGGTCTGAAATTCACATGCATGTACTTAAAACTTAGCTTATTATGGTTGAAAAAAACTCAAATATCACAACAATATCAGTCTCTATTATTTTCAGTCCGGAATTTCCAAAACTGTTGAACAAATTTTGACCACACACCACTGCCCGCCCACCCCCTTCTCCATTTTAATTATCCTCGGTCTGTCTGTCATCTCCTCATTTTCCATAAGCACTTCTCAAGGAAAATAATAGACACTTCCAATGTATATTTTTAAATGGTATTGGTCAGATCTATTCAATACAAGTCATGGAAGGGTTAAACTACCCTTATAGGGCCCCTCACAGACATGAGCAGACGACACTCAGCAATACAAGCCGCCACCTGTATGGGGCTCCCTACAGGTATTGGTCAGATCTATTCAATACAAGGTGATTTAAATTGCCCAATTTGACTGAAATAAACTAATTAATCGGTCATTATAATTTACTTTGGGGGCAGGGACGCCAGAGAAGGGGGGCATGCGGGGGGCACTTGCCCCCTTGCCCTGGCCCAGGGGAGTCCAGTGGGTACACGAAAAGTGCCCTCCTGACTGGTTTGCCCCCCCTCACCCTTTGGTGCTTCCAGCATCCCTGTTTGGGGGTTAATTATCCACATAAAATAATTAGAGGAGGGGACCAAAAATAGGGTCGGGAGGGGGGTGAGAAACAAGCAAGTGTTTAACTGTGTTTTATATTGCCACTATTTATCTCATGAGAATTAATCTACTTAGGAAGGGGGTGTATCTCAGTTCTGGACTATAAACATTAATTTACTTATGAAGTGGGTGTATATTCCGGTTTATTAATTTACTTATGAAGTGGGTGCTTATGAAGTGGGTGCATCTTCAGGACATTCCCATGAGAATTTATTTACTTACGAAGTGTGTGTATCTTCTGGACATTCTGTCTCTTTGGTGTTAATCTGTGAATTAAAGACAACTATATATATTAACTGGTCACATAACTATATATATTAACTGGTCACATAAATATAACTATATATATTAACTGGTCACATAAATATAACTATATATATTAACTGGCCACATAAATATTTAGATGGTGGTAACAACATATCACAGTAATATACTAATTTGCAAGTGGAAGAGACTAGTATCCATTGTCCACCCATTCACTCATAGATTCTCCCATTTCTATTTTTTTTTCCAGCTGATACATCAAGCTTTCCAACTGTTGAATTTCCAACCTAACACCCACCTATGGCTGTAAAATTTCATACTGTTGACCATTGTAGTCCATAAAGTTGAACAAATATCCACCCGGCAGAAAGAGGGGTGAACAAATTCAACCTGGATGTCTGCTGGATGGGTATTATACTTGGAGTCAAGAGTCCCCACCCTGCTTCATTACGACGATCTGACAACATCCTAGTCCGTGGATCCGACTATTCTAACAGAGCTTTGCTCTGATTATAAACGGAAAACAGAACCCATAGACACTGCCGGTGTGGTTGCATCTCTTAATTTGCAATAATTTATGCACAACATCTCCCACACTTTCATTCATTAAAACTCTTAGTGCTTAATTTTATGAATATCATCATATGTCATTCTTAAATGATCTTAATGATTTAAAATGGTTTCACTAGCAAACCAAGTTCGGTACCGGTAACTCTGAAATTGATCTTAACATTCTTAGGAAATTTCAATACATACTTTAAAAAGGAAATATATCTCTTGAAGTCCATTATAAACTATAATTATTCCTTTGAAATTTAGAAATTCTTTGCAGATAAACATCTCTATTAATCTGAGGACCATTGTGGAAATAAGTCTGCCCATTTATGGGTCAGACTTTTCAATGTTATCCTCGGTGCGATGGGTGAGTCTTATTTCATCATAAATACCACTTCTTTAAAAATTAATATATTTTATTAAATAAATTATAATGAAATGAAACTGAAATTAATCTTTCAAATTAATGATTGACACTATTTAGATATTTTCTCATATGTTTAAAATCAGCTGTACAATCTAAACTGTAATATCTTATGGTCCATTCAAACTGTAGGACCTTTTGTAATATGTTTTTACATCGCACCAGAGGTGACGATGAAGACGTTTGGGAGGTCACTGTATATTTTGTATATAAATACTTTTCGTTATTCTGTCCATCTTATGTATATATTTCGTTTTCTCAATATCCATTCATGTTATTTAATTGGATCAGAGAATAAAGCAATTCACCAAATAAATCTATCTATCTTATATATCTATCTGATCCTATCTATAACGTCAGGTTCACGAACTAACAACGTCCAATCTATTGCCCTCCAATAATTCACTGTAGATGGTCGATATCTTTGATCGCAATGCGAAGTATGGTTTAAAATCCACATTTTTTCACAATCATTTCTTGCAACCATAACATTTTCGCGGTAAAAACTGGTCAAAAAGGTTTTAATAAAGACACTCACTATGCCACGCTTTTCGCGCCAAAATATAAAACTAGCGCCAATCACCAGACGCAAGTTTGCACCAGACGTGGCCGAATCGAGGCCAGCGGAAGTTGGCAAAGGCTTCCGAACGGTAACCCATTCGGCAAACCTCGTCAGATTCCGTCACCGTTTCAGAGGTCACAGGTCGAGGAGTTCAGAATGAACGGTAACCGTGCCGAATCGGAACACCTCGGCAACTTCCGCCTATATCTCCGTCTGAGGCCAATGAAAATTAAATGTTTAGTTAATGCTTCATACCATAACAAATGACTGATTGAGAGTCTGTAGATAAGATTTTTTTAGTTTGTTATGTTTGAACTATAATTGGGTGGGATTTTAAATTTACTTTAGTTTCATGAATGGGTTGAGTTTATATTACGATTTTTTAGTGCTAAATTGGAATGAAAAGTCAACTAATTTTGGAAACGACGAATATACAGTGCGCTATTGTATCCAATTGAACATATATAATATATATATAGTGTATGTAGTAAAACCCCATCAACATTTTATATCCTGGCCTATGGACACGCATGGCCACGATGCATGCATTCTACGAAGTGCATCGAGTGCAACTTCATTACTATGACGACTGATAACCCGGATGAACACATCGTTCGGACAGCTAGTTATATGTTATATAACCACAAGTATTCATTCCTGCCGCACCAAGAAGTCAGGCACGGTCATGACAATAACCCGTATATCTGCCTCGCCTACATTCATGTTCTTCGAAATACATAGGTTGCAAATTAGCCTATCCATGACGATCATCGTATACATGCTTAAAATACAGTCAATTTGTCATATTATGACAATGGATGAGAAATGACGTGAATGCCCTCTGCTTTGTAGGGACCTCGCTATGGGTCTCCGTTATAAGGGTGTGGGGTGTCCAAATTAGACTTTACATCTACCCCCACTCCCACCCCGTGAGTGTCGGAAACTTCATTTGCACCCATCCTTTGAATTGGAATGTTCCAACTGATCCCCCAAACTTTCCAACTGGTTAGGAATTTCCAATCTAACACCCAATATGTTTTTGAAAAGTTCAAACTAATGTTCAATTCACTCGAAAATGTTGACTGAAAATAAGACAATATTCGAATATTTGTCTAAAAAGTTAGTAAAAACGACATAATTTACAATAATTATTGGATGGATTTCAAACTATCCGAACACTCTCAACCTGTAATATATATTTTAAACTTAAATGTCTAACTACCGTTAACTAACGGGCCTGAGAATAATTAGAATATTGTGTCTGTCCTTTGCAGAATGGGGTCCCCAGAGGATGAATTTAGTGATGCAACCCCGCACAGCGGACTAGCATCAGTAAATTCACCATCTGGCTCTGCATGGGGACCACAATATCTCTAACTCTCGCACGCGACTAAGAATTAACCAGGGGGTGCAGGTCAAAGGGGGGAACCAATGTTATATAATATATCAGTTCCATAAGGACGATTTCTGAGAACTAAATTTAACGGCGCTGTATATATATATGATATATACACGCATGTAGATTGACCAGAGATGTATCTTTCTATACTTTACCTTGTTTCGCTGACATAGACATAAAACAATTCTAATTTGTTTTTATATAGGTCGAGTTAACGTGTCATAGATATACATAATTGTGTGCGTATACAAGACGACATGCAGAGTAGATGTATAATATGTGTCGTGCAGAGATAATGCGTGCAGTTTTATTTCTTGCATCACTATCATGACAGTCATTGAAGAATATTCATAAATTCAATCCGAATTTTATATTGGTTTAACGTTTTAAAGTCACCCAAGCATCGACACTGCATGGTGTATACTTATTGCTTTTATATTCGTATCAGCAGAAAGTAATTTCTTTGTACTGATGCATTCCATTCATGCAGTCGCGAGCATTTAAGGTTATGTCAACGACTCATGCAATTGCAATGCTATATTAAATACAACAAAGACGTGTTGGACTCAAATATCGAGATTTTAAAGTTCGAACTTAAATCGTCCTATTCACATAAGAAACGCGGATCTATAGTGAATATATAATATAGTATAAAGGACGTATGGGCTTGTAGGCAGATTATGTATTTACCAAGTTAAAGGTCAACTTAATGTTTGAGTCCCCGATAATTTCTATACCGAGTCAGTGTTATTGAATATTGTTGGAACTATGAGACCAATCAAGCGATATTAAGGATTCTGAGATTCACTCACAAGACTCCATGCACTTAAATACCCAAAATGCACTACAATTCGAAACTATAGGATATAGAGTTATACCACCCCACCCCAACATCGACAGTAATAGACTGACAGTATACAGTCCAGATAAAAAATAAGCACATAATCACTGAGAACACACGTCGGTGAGAACAATCAAATGGTATAATTATAATATAGACCAGCTGATGTGCCCGACTTTGTCCAGGCTATTTGGGGAGTTCTTTGTGATCGCCTCTGCCTGTGCAGAATATACAGCGTCTGGACAAAGTATTGTTCGATCGGCACACACACATACCTATATGAGCGTATACGAGGGAGGTCACGGTCAAGGACACGGTCGCACGTGAACTTGGACCCGCCCATATTGTTCCCGTGATCAAAGTAGGCCTGTAAACATACCAAATTTGAGTCGGATCGGTCGAGTTCCAGTAACATGCCTATATGGGCGATGGCAATGCCAAGGTCAAGAACACGGTCGCACGTGCAATTGGACCCGCCCATATTGTTCTCGGGATCAAAGTGGGCCAACATACCAAATTTGAGTCGGATCGGTCGAGGTCCAGAAACATGCCTATGTGAGCGTGCATGAGCGAGGTCAAGGACACAGTCGCATGTGAAATTGGATCCACCCATATTGTTTCCGGAATCAAAGTAGGCCTACATGCCAAATTCGAGTCGGATCGGTCGAGGTCCAGAAACTTTGAGTCGGATATGAGCGTATATATGAGCGAGGTCAAGGACACGGTCGCACGTGAAATTGTTTACCCGCCCATATTGTTCCAGGGATCAAGGTCGGCCTACATACCAAATACGAGTCGGATCGGTCGAGCAGTTTTCGAGTCTATAACACATACACACTTACATACACACATACGGACAGAAGTTCCATAATATATAATAGATTATGTCGGTTAAATATGATGTGATATGGGGATTCGAACATTAAGTGAATTAGCCTTTAAATAGTCTGGAAGCCGAAGCACCGCCGCCATGAGTGCCTCAAGCCTAACTAATAAACTTGCTCATCTCCCCAACAACGGTGCATGAAAGTGTTCAATTTTAGTATTGGCGTAGGTAAGCTTTGAGATCTGAAGAAAACATTCCCCCACCAAAAAGTTCCACATTACTTTAATTATAACGGTCTTGTATATATGCTACATACATTTACATGGACATAAATTATGCGTGTATTATACACATCGCTGCACACATCATGCAGTCAACAAAAATGAAGAACAGAAAATAAAAAAAACACATAACAGAGAGGATCAGAATAGAACATCAATGCACAGAAACAAAGAGTTTGATAGTCAGTTACAAAGAAAAGTTAACGCAAACGTCGGAAATATATGAAACCACAGGTCCCCTGATGCGACAACCCCACCACGAGTAACCACCTTAATACCTGAATAAAAGGTTTGTATCTACCAGACCAATATTGAGCATAGACTCACTTGCGAACAAAATAGTGACCACACATAGTGAATCATATTGTGACAAATGGAATTCTGCATTTCTAGCTGCAGCTGTATGCTTTATTTGTTGGGAATCTGTTCAAGAATTTGTCCGGTTTCTAAATTGTGCACATATTCATATATATCTTTGGTAATCTTCCACGTATCAACGCGGCTGATACATCAAATTAAAGGTACTAATATGGTCTAAAGAAATGGTATTGTAGCATTATCTCAAGCACAGGAGGTTTTGATGAATTGTGATCGTAAGTGAGTCTATTCTCAATACAGGTCCGATATATTATACGATCCTTGTATTAAAGGGGTACTGTACGCCAAATGTTGTTGTTGGTTTCTATAGTCTCCGAGTTGGAGAATAAGGTAACAATTTTTCCATTATTTGAAAGTCTGTTGAGTACGAAGTCATGTTACGGATGACAAATTTACCGGAATGCAAAAATACAAATTGTCGTTGTCGAGTAATTTTTGTAAAGTTTTCAACCAAATGAATCAAATAAAAGTTATATTATATGCATACTAGTCCCATATAATCATTTAAGTTATTGTATCGTCGCTAATCAGTGAGTGGCTTGAGTGTTCTCCCCGTATCATCATAATATTTTAAGCGATCGTGTGTGCGATCGGTTTAACAATCCAGTATCCCTCAATTACTGTTTTTGATTACGGTAATTCGTAATTTAATTGACGCCATTTTATGGCTCCAGTCATAAATTCAATTTATATCAAATTATTAACTTTTCAATTATTAAATTTTAAGATAGCCTATTAACCTGAGCGTTTACAGAATACATCTTCGACTCAAATTACTTATGTTTCGATATATTATCGATATTAGATCGTTGTTGTCACCGAAAATTTAATGAAAATGGCGTACAGTACCCCTTTAAGGTTTGAGATCTGAAGAAAAGATTCCCCCCACCAAAAAGTCCACATTACTTTAATTATAACGGTATTTATATATGCTACATACAATTACATGGACATAAATCATGCGCATATTATACACATCGCTGCACACACCAGTCAACAAAAATGTAGAACAGAAAATAAAAAAACACACATTACAGAGAGGATAAGAATAGAACGCCAATGTACAGAAACAAAGAGTTTGATAGTCAGTTACAAAGAAAAGGTAACTAAACCGTCCGAAATGAAACCACATGTCCCCTGGTGCGACGAGTATTCACATTAATACCGTAATACAAGGTTTGTATCTACCAGACAAATATTGAGCATAGACTCACTTGCGAACAAAACTGCGACCACACATGGTGAATCACTGTGACAAGTGAAATTTTGCAGTCCTAGATATAGCTATGCTTTATCAGATGGGAATCTGTTCCCAAGGGTTTGTCAGGTTTCTAAATTGTGCACATATTCATATATCTTTGGTAATCTTCCACGTATCAACGCGGCTGGTACACCAAATTAAAGGTACTAATATGGTCTAAAGAAATGGTATTGTAGCATTATCTCAAGCACAGGAGGTTTTGATGAATTGTGATCGTAAGTGAGTCAATGCTCAATACAGGTCCGATATATACAATCCTTGTATTAAAGACCCACTTAATTTTCGAGTCTCCGATTATTATTTTTATAGTGACTTGATATACGGTTTTAATAACAATCTATGCCATAAAATATGATTAAAATACTATAATTCATCACTATTTGAAACATCTGTGTCTCATAAGATGCTTACAGAGAAATAGAAAACTGCTGAAGACTTCCCCCCTCTTGCATCCAGAATGCAAAAGAATTCAAACTTTATTTTCTGTTCTATCTTTAATATATAGAGTTATTCCCCCTGCATTGAAAATAATACTGATTTTTACTTCAATCTTGATGACAAAACGCATTGGCAACTCAACAAAAACAAGAAGTCCACAGTTTATTACACCGGATAAGTTGATAATACAGTGTTTTTGAGCTTCCTCTTTCAAATGGTATATAATATGACATATATTTCATATAAAGTAATCTGGGGGTTCGAAAATTAAGTGGGCCTTTAAGGTATTAAGGTGGATACTCGTGGTTGGGTTGTCGCACCAGGGGACATGTGTATTAAACCAGCTTGCGGTAGTCATGCAACTAATACACCACAGCAATCAGTGCAAATAATCTTCCATTGTGGTTCGAAATCAAATATCATCCGGTTGTATAAAATTTGTTTACTCAGACGATCTCATTTCTAACAAGTTGCATCGCATGTTAGGTACGCCTGTCCTCAGTGTCATGCATGGGTAGCGGTATAATGTCAAGTTATCAACGTGATATTGATATCAACTTCAAGGTACTTTACGATTTGTGAGTAAGCTATACTTATTCACTACGTTCTTATCACACAATACTGGATACTGAAAACGTAAAATGAAAAGTAATCCTCAACCATTCCGACATGCACGCGGTGCATTTAATGTATACCAATTTACCGTATCATGTGTTATATAATGATGCAGTTTGAGCAAACTTGACATGCACTTATACAACACAAATACACGACCACATATGTATACAGATATACCACAACATACACGACCACATATGTATACAGATATACCACAACATACACGACCACATATGTATACAGATATACCACAACATACACGACCACATATGTATACAGATATACCACAACATACACGACCACATATGTATACAGATATACCACAACATACACGACCACATATGTATACAGATATACCACAACATACACGACCACATATGTATACAGATATACCACAACATACACGACCACATATGTATACAGATATACCACAACATACACGACCACATATGTATACAGATATACCACAACATACACGACCACATATGTATACAGATATACCACAACATACACGACCACATATGTATACAGATATACCACAACATACACGACCACATATGTATACAGATATACCACAACATACACGACCACATATGTATACAGATATACCACAACATACACGACCACATATGTATACAGATATACCACAACATACACGACCACATATGTATACAGATATACCACAACATACACGACCACATATGTATACAGATATACCACAACATACACGACCACATATGTATACAGATATACCACAACATACACGACCACATATGTATACAGATATACCACAACATACACGACCACATATGTATACAGATATACCACAACATACACGACCACATATGTATACAGATATACCACAACATACACGACCACATATGTATACAGATATACCACAACATACACGACCACATATGTATACAGATATACCACAACATACACGACCACATATGTATACAGATATACCAGAACATACACGACCACATATGTATACAGATATACCAGAACATACACGACCACATATGTATACAGATATACCAGAACATACACGACCACATATGTATACAGATATACCAGATCATTTTACTTATATTCCCAAGGACAGACATAGTCTGTCATGTTCGTTCCACTGAGTTGAGTATAACATATCAACCGCATGTATATAAAGCCTTTGGACAGTCATGCCTATAGTACGGTGCCTATTATGTGTCGTGGCATTTATCTGTTGCGATGAACAGGTCGTTAAATTCAGATTCATTATTATTAGACTTTAGGTAGGGTTCAATAGTCCGAGAGTTAAAAATCAACTGCATGTATATGTCGAGTCAAATTAGTATAAATGTAATTAACTACCGGGTATATATGAACAATGGAATTGTCTGTTTTCTCTGACCTATGCATGTGTACTGAGCGGAGGACCACATACAGTATACACGACCATCAAGAAAGCAGAGGGCAACACGTCAACAACATAGAAAAACAACGTCACGTTTTCCCCGACAATGAATGGGTAGTTTCCGAGTCCACCCACCTCAGTCTCCACGTTGGCCGTGACCACCAGCATAGGCTTGACAGCAAACAATCAATGGATATGACAAATGGGCAAAATTATGAATATTTTCCTTGTTCAAGAGATGGATCTGACCATTTGTCAGGATATCCTTTACTTTTTCTATACACTTTTTCTGACACAGATTCATATACATTCAGGGCTAGTAAATAAAGAGTCTTACATAATCTGCTTTATTGCACATTCCTTGTCATTTAGGGCAACTAAATTAGCACCAGGGCTAAAAGACCTAGAACATGACAAAAGATTGGAGCGACTTAAAATTCCAACACTCCAATACAGAAGACATCGAAGTGACATGATAGAGTGTTACAAAATCTTTAACACATATGACCAAGAAGTTGCAGACATGCTCTAGTTTACGTGGCATGTACATGTATAAATGAGGTGGATAAAGTGGCAACAACAGGAGCCAGCGTCCACTAAAAGTATAAGTAACCATAAGTGAGTAAGTCATTATATCTATTAACAACTTCCTGTCACTCATGTGAAGTGCTTAATTAGGCACAGCTAAATACCACTACACTGTAACTACTATATCCCGGTAGAAAAGATGTAAAAGATGGCGGTTAGATACATGACTATATATCATTACCGTTATATAATATATATCTGCGTTTACATTGAATCATGTGCAGAATCAACCTAAAACACTTCAAAAAACTTTTTTAAAACTCATGTAAAATAAATTCAGTAGAACAGTAAAGCGTTCAGTAAATTAAGCCCCGGTTCCATATTCCCGATTTTCTGTCCCGAATTAGTATATTCGGCACCAATTCGGGACCAGACCAAATCGGCAGCATTCGAGAGAATTCTGGACGAGTTTTATTCCAAAAGCCGCCGAACTGATGACAAAATTTAATCGTCCCGAACATTGCCGAGTATTCCAGAATGCTTCCGAATTTCTTCCCGAATGATAAAGAATTATACCGAACTGATACCGAAATTTCGTGCGAGTAGCTGCCGAATTACCCAGATTACTACCGACTTGTTGCCGAATACCCCGAATCAATGCCGAACTGGTACCGAATTGATGCCGAATAAATACCGAATTGGTATTCAATTGCTGCCGAACGTCCCGAATCGATGCCGAATTTTGCAGATACACCGGATCTCAGTATAAAAGCAGCCACACATGGCGAATTCGGGAATAAGCTACCGAATACTGCCGACTACTCCAGAATATCCACCCGAATATTGCCGAATACTGCCGACTACTCCCGAATAGGTGCCGAATTGCTCCCGAATTTCTCCCGATGATTGACAAATCGGGAGCGATTCGGCTTGGTTCCCGATAGTTTTGAACATTTCAAAACAGTCGGGAGCGGGGCCAGAATAGTCCCGAATCGACCCCGATAGCACCGATATCCCCGATCATGTTCGGGGGTAAAATTCACTGTACCGACTCGTCCCGAACTTACTCCACGATTTTTGCAAAATTATGATTCGGGAGTCATTCGGGAACATTCGGGGTGGAAAATCGGGGATATGGAACCGGGGCTTAAGGCACATATTTCCAAGCTGTATATGCTTCGATATTAATTATATGGTGTGTTGGGATTACCCATCCATTGTTTTATACAAGTCACTTTGCATTTTATATATTCAGTTTTTGTGTTTAAATTGTTTGGCTGACACCATTGTAATGGTTTGCTATCAACAAAATCTTGACTCTTGATATAACTAGTAAATATTAATTAAAATTAAATCATCAATCAATAAATTCAACATTTGGAAGGAATGTGGTGTCTCTCGTAAATGATTATATCACGATAAACCAAGTGTGTCCATTTGCCCCTTATACCCCCTCACTGTAATATCATGCAGAACAGACAAGGGACTGGAGGTCATACGGGCCGGGGTGAATTGGAGCCAATTTGGAGGCATGGGAACCTACACGGTATAGAAGACATCCAAGTTCACCAGGATTGGTGTAGAAGACTTGTTGATGAAATCAGAATGCGCGGATATATATCGAGAAAACAGATGGCAACACGTCTATAAAGAATTCAAAACGTCTAAATTACAGACAAAAATAATTTATACAGAGAAAATCAACTTCGCATTTTTGCCGACAATATATGCGTAAAGTCAGAGCCCACCCAACTCCCCACGATGGTCCTGACGTACCACCGGCACACCACACTCGTGACACTGTCACCGGCGACACCACCGCATCACTATCACATATCCAGAGACCGTATAGTGATATAACATAGGCATGTTGTAACATATAAACTTACCTGCACTGTGTAGTGTGTAGCAGAAGTCGTCCGATGTTCACCCGAGGTAGTATTCTATTAGAAGAAGGATTGTTGACGACTGCGCGGTTAGATATATATTAGTGTGATCTTGTTATCAACAAGTCAGACACCATTCACGCTGTCTGCATTCATTGGAGTATAACGGGTGTATTGGCCGAGAGTTTACACCATCCACGTGACGCCTTGAGTCGAATCGCTATGCCGCTGAGTAAGTTCCGGCTGTCAGCTGATTTTGGCTCGCATCCGCATTCACTCATTCAGTGGGCGTCTTGATAAGATAACAGTAAATTTCAACCCTGCAAATAGTGTGTCTGTCATTTGCAGAATGAGGTCCCCAGAGGGTGAATTTAGTGATGCTATCCCGCAGAGCGGGCTAGCATAAAAAAATTCACCCCTCCGGGGACCTCATTAGGCTTAGGCTTCATCTTCTGGGAAGTATCTATAGTCCCAACGTTTTCCCTTCTGGGAAGTGTTTATACATCCCCTAATTTGCAGAAGATAAAATGCATAATCGATGTGACCTATGTGTGAACTGAACATAATAATCATCAGCAGGAGGAGGATTCAAACTGAATATCTGATCCTATACATGTATTTCTCTCATATATAGCAGTTGATATCTTGGCAGAAGGAGGTTCACAGAGGGTGAATTTGGTTACGCTAGCCCGCCTTGTGGTATATCGTCACTAAATTCACCCTTTGGGGACCTCATTCTGCAAATGGCAGACACACTATCTGCAGGCTTGGTAAACCGTAAGTTATTGCAGAACAAGACAGGCTCACATGCAGTCTCACTCAGACGTACACAACGCAAATTATTTAATGTGACAGGCCGCACGGGTCGGTTATCTGGCACTGAATGGGTGTATCGATTGTAAGATGTCTCGAAACTTCTAAATAGCAACCTGGTGCGTGCGTTATAATTAAGTATCTATAGTACTTACACATGCATGCGGGCATATCGACGAATATGTACATACACATGTATATATATTGTATAATCAGGGACGTTGCGACGTTGGGGATGTCTGACCCCCCCCCCCCCCCCAACAACTTTGGTGTCATAACTTCCAACATGTGGACAATATCGTGCCTGAAACAATATCAGTTGAAAGAAAGCAAAAAACGCGCTCAAGATCATATATTATATACCCATGATTGTAATTATTGGATATAAAATATATTGGTTTCGCGAATGACCAACTCAGAATTCCGTTAAAATAACAATAACAACCATCACCTAATTAACGAACCGGCGGCCGACTCGGCCTTCTCCGACCACAACCCACAGTCGGCTGCAGAACGAAAAATGTCTATAAAAGTTGAAATATAAGACTTACAAATTATCTTTCTCATTTCTTTTATTTGTAATTGACATAGCTGGTCACAAACCAAAAATCAACATTATTGACATAATAATGTAAAGGGTAATAAACGAAATTGAAATTCCCAACTACACCTTTTACCGGACTCGGCCTCCGGGTCGCAGTTCGACTTTTAAATCCGTCCCAAAAATTTCCATTTCTATAAATAAAAAACCCCCAGCGCCCAAACAAGAAACAAGAATCTCTACATTAGTATACACGCGGCGCGCGTAATTAGCCATCGGTCAGGGAGGTGTCAAACAATTTATTCCGGACACGTATGAGGGGGGGGTGCATGGGTAGGTTGTCAAGAGGACCCAAAACAGTCCGGCAGCCGAGGGGGTGAAGTAAAAATTTTCAGGTAAAGTTTTTTTCTCTGCCGAATATTACAGAGGGTGGGTGTGGAGTGCTGACTGTTGAGCATTTTCAGAAAAATGAGAAGTAAGCACCATCAACCCTCAATACACAACAGTTTTATGGTATACATGGAAGGCAAACTCAGTTTGTATTATATATGTGTCATTGGGGATCATTTATTTCAATATACGATGGAGGAAAGTGTCATTTTCAGTAAGATGGCAGCCAAAATGGCCTCCAAATATAGAAAAATTGCCAAATATCATACCGCTTTCCATGTGTTCAGTGTTTTTTATCAGTAACACCTGAATCTGCAAAACGAACAGTTTTATGGGTATTTATTAATGAACAATAATCAATTTGAAGCGTCCAATAATGTTCCAAGTCACCACGTTTCAAGTTTGGATGGCGTGCTCAAACAACAACGGAGCGATTATAAGCTGTCTCTTTTCGCTGCTCGGAACTGTATTTATGCGACGTTCAGGCTATATTACCTACAGGACATACACTGCCGGAATCAACTAGAAAGCATTTCGTAGACCGGCAGCACACACTTTTCATAACACTCCAGTCATACTCAATGGGCTATTGAAAGCACCCTCAGGAGGTACGGACAGTATGTCTGGTATAATCGGCATTAAACTCAAACCGGAAAGTATAAAAATCTGGGCCAACAGCCTCCATACATACAACAATATAATCCGTAACCTTAATGAAATGCCCGATGAAGAAACGGTTGTCACCCAAACACACCACAAGGAGGAGTATGCTTCCAGGATGAAAATTGAACTTTGTTTCCACCCACTTGACCCAAGTTAGCATCCAGATTATTCTGAGTAAAATTATAAATGTTTATTCGTCTTTGGAAAACGGAAAAAAAACAAATGAATGGTTTTGAAACAGGTTTCCCCGTAAAATCTTCACAATGGCACAATATTCGCGTAAACGGAACAGACATGTTCGAAACTGAGGTAATATATACAAGATCTATGAGTCTACATCAGGTGCCAGATGTTGTGATGTTAGTACTTTGTTCAAAGTTTGTTGTCGCATGAGTTACACCTTATCCGACATCGTTGTTTGATATGTGACCCCCCCCCCCCCGAAGAGTGTAAAGATGAGTTACCATAAGCTATCTGTATCGATGGGTGCATGTGCTACAACATGGGTCATCTCATGGCCATGCAATTGTACCATTCAGGATTACTTTGACATATTCAGGTTCTACATCATGATGCATGTCCAGCGGAGTGACGTCTATATCATCGTAGATCGATATAGGGGAGGCAGCACAAAAGATTCGACATGGGTCGGGAGAGATCAAGGCACCAGTAGAGTATTCGCTCTGAAGAGAAACATCCGATTGCCAACCCAGAAGGTTGTTTTCACAATTACGAAAAACAAGTTGCAACTCATATATACTGATGGTATGTGATGAATCACTGATGATATTGTGTCAAAAGCTGGAACCTTCCAAACAATGGACCACAAACTTGTGATTATCGGCCAGGACCCGGTGCCTATCGAAATAGCTTGTGGTGTTATTGCTAGGACTCCAACGAAGAGGGCGACACAATTATCATTCATCAAGTTTCAAACTCCAACAGTACTCATCGCTATGCATATGCATATATTTATGTATTATATAACTTTATACCACTGGTGAGCGAATGCTGTGAGCCAAGAGAGTGCGTGCAGTAAGAAAGAGATATGTATGAACGCGAGGAATGCCATATTTGTATACACATATCAATGCCATTGACTATTATGTATTTGACATTCCTCACTGTGAATGTTTCTGCAATAAACATATATATATATAAAAAAAAGTACTCATCGCTAATAATAATTGCAAATGACACCGATATGTTTGTATTGCTGTTACATTTCATACATTCTGGTGATATCGACGGACATGTGGCAATAATTTATGGTTTCTCCTTCCAAAGGATATTCACTGATCGATCTCAGTGCAACATACGCCCAGCATAGAGAGATATTACCAGATTTACTTGCAGCGCACGGTGTAACTGAGTGTGATACAGTTGTGTCATATTTCGGAATAGGCAAATTTTCTGCACTGAAGAAATAATCGCCTAAGAGATTTGGTTGTCGCACGGAAATTTTTTCCGATGTTCTTAAGGACACAGCAGAGTTCATCTTGTCATGCAATGGACTCCAAGAGTACTCATCGATGACAGAGGCACGTACACGCACGTGGCATCTCAAGGTTGGACGAGCTACGACAGCCGCCCCAAAGTTGAATAAGTTACCCCCAACAATGAATCGTTTGCTGAAAATGTTAAGGGGGTACAGTTTCAGATGTGTATTTTGGCTAATGCAGTTCAGTGTGACCCACCTGCAAATAATGCAACAAACTTCGGTTGGACACTGTTCGACTGATCCCTTTCACCAAATGACCATACCAGACAACACATCAATAGCTCCTGGAAGTTTACTCAAACTTATTCGCTGTTCCTGCTCTAGTGGAACACCCTGTACTTCTCGACGTGGTGGATGCAAGCGTGTGCAATTACCATGCACTTCATTCAGTTCCTATCAAGGTGACACTATCTGTTCTAATGTTCTTAATAGAGAACTCAATACAGAGATTGCAGTGACATTAGAACAGCCAGTGTCACCTTGACAGGAACAGAATGAAGTGTGTGCTAATTGTGCACGCTTGTATCCACTGCGCTGAGAAGCACATGATGTTCCACTAGAGCAGGAACAGCGAATAAGTTTGGGAAACTTCACTGCACGAGGGCCTACGTCAGGTTTTATCCTCATGAGGATGAAACCTGACTTACCTCATCTTGAAATTGAGTTTCTTATGTGGTACCTCAAAGACACTTGTTCGACGTTGAATCTTTTATTCATTGATTTCCCATAGTTTTGAAGTTTCAGATGGACAGCAATAACCACTCTGTTTCCAATAACAAATGACTTCCTTTTACATCTATATAAACTATATTTGTTCAGTGACACAATGCGAAAGGCGATGTTATAATATATTCTGTATGTTGTTGTAGCATATAGTTACAACAACATACAGAATATAATATAACATCGCTTTTCGCATTGGAAAACTGTATATATCTTTTGGTTCATTTTGACTATTATTTTCTCATTTGTATGTACTTTTTTGTTTTGTTTTGTTTTCACAAACCAAAGTTAAACACGAAATGTGTTGTTCATTGTGTGTAATGCTACCCATTCTCAATTCAGATTATGGCCCCCTAAGTGATATTACTTCACTTTTACTAAACATTTGCAACAATTGTCTGGTTTATGTATGTTCCTACAACAAAATGCATGCCATGGGGAAATGGAATGCACATATCCTCTATTTTCCTGTCCAGAAATGAATAAAGCGCATCCGAGATGATCTTTGAAATTCGGCTGCCATCTTGGATGCCATCTTTCAAATTGGAATTATCAAGGGTAAGATCATCATACCAACCTGGAAACTGTTGTGTGAACACCTATTGTGATATTCAGGTGAGAACAGCATTTCACCTGATAATTTTAACTGCTCCCCAAAATCCAGGTTTTAAGGTCAGACTATTAAAATCAACTTTTTTAGAGCAACCAGAAAAGGTCCGTACCCAAGGAATGACACAATTCTTTGCATAAATGATTCGATAATGTGTATAATAAAAAATTAAACACCAATTTCTGATCTGTGAAACACATAAGGACATATTCGTGGAAAATATCAACGTTTTTAACTTCCGGTCGCCATTTTGGCAGCCATCTTGGTTGGGGAGTACCAACTGCTACCATAAAAGGTGGGGAAATGTTATAGCATCACAACAGTGTGCATATTTATATACATGTCACCAGATATTCTCTCTAAAAATTCAGATAAAACTGACATAGTGTTTATTCTGTGAAACGGTGGCCATGTTGGACGCCATCTTGATTTATTAAAAATGCTCAAGGGTGAGATCTCCACACCCACCTGGAAACTGTTCTAGAAACACCTTGTTATGATAATCAGGTGAGAAAAAAACTTTACCTGAGAATTTTTACTTCCACCAAAAATCCAGGTTTGGCTGCCGGACTTATAGATGATGTAATTTTAAAATCACAGCTGCATATAGACAGTCAGTATAGATTGTATATCGTTGGAAATTTACTAAATACCCGGTATATATTATAGTTACAGGCCCACTTAATTTCCAAATGCCCAGATAACATTATTCCATATTATATACCATTTGGAAGAGGAACAAAAAATATATATATTCCACCAGAATACGAAGCAGCTGTGGCCTAGGACACTGTCCACCAAGTGATAGAGATTCATTCCAAGACTCCCCCCTTGTCAACCCAGAATGCATCATAATTCAAACTAAGAGATAGAGTTATTCCCCTTCCGTTAAATACAGGACACACCTTGGTACCTCGACAAAAACAACATGTTCCCAGTTTATTCGACCGGATCAGTTAATAATACAATGTATTGGAGCTTCCTCTTTCAAATGGTATATAACATGGAATATGTTGTATATAATGTGATCTGGTGATTCGAAAATTAAGTAGGCCTTTAATAGACTGCCGATTTTGGTTCAGTTTAGGTCAGTGATAGTTGAAGTCCATGTAATGTTGAATTGTCAGTAGATTGGCCCGATTTTGAAGTACATGTGAAGGCTGTCTTCGTTTGAGCTGCAGCAGGGACAAGCTGAACATAAAATGAACAGACACGTTACATAAGCAACCACTGTCATGTCAAACTCAGCTAACCACACACACACCAACCAACAATAGATAGTTGATAGTAAACAGAAAGTAATAAGTAGTGAAAATTCTAATATTTTTCCCAAAACAAATTGTCTTACTGTTACTAGGGTGGTGATTGTCGAAAAATGGTCGGAAAAAAAACTTGCTATAACGGAAGAAAAATATGGTCGAGGGGTGGGTGTGTCTAACAAATTGCCAAAGGTAAAAAAAATCATCATATGCATGTGTGAATTTTCTTCCGACACCCCCTGCATCATGCATTTGGAACTTATTCCAACCATAGGGTGAAAATGTCCAACGGTTAAAAAAGTTGAGGTGCCATAAGTTGGAAATTTCCAACCCAATTGAGGGGTGAGTGCAAATATAATTTCTCTGACTTTGTCCAATGCATGGGGTGAAGTTGGAACACCCCGAGTGACAAGTAATAGCCACGTCCCTGGGAAAAATTATGGTCCACTGTTGCATGCAGCCATTGGATAACCCCTAAACACCACCACCCTCTAACTGGCCTAACTTCACTTCCTGACTGCCACTAACGATAACCACAATCAAACGCTTTATTAGCCTACCCATGCATGCATATAAAATTGGTGCATATCAAATTACACCAATTACAATGTATATTTCCTTGGAGGGGTCCCCCATTCCCCATAAATAATGAAAATTGCATAACCATATGTCCCAATATACATCTCTCTTATTGAATCTAGACTCGTTAGCGCCGGTGATCGACTATTGTTTTAATCTTTCGCAAGAAAGAACCCCTCCCAGACCTATAAAGATGCGAGCTCTGTCAGCGAACCAGTCACTGCTATGCGTCCCGGAGCGCGAAGCATAGTAATTAAAGGGATGCAACTGTATAGAGATTGGTAAAGGTTGTGTATCTATTCCCAGCAAATATCATAGATTACCTGGTATAAAATAATATAAATATGAATCAGGGACACCTGTCCGGAAAAAGCTTCTATCAATTAATATCAATTGTGTTTGAAATTCTTATGATGTGACAGTTTTAGGGGGTATTTTTAGAACAAAAATCAGCGCGAAAACGCTTGGAGCGCACCAAGAGAGAGCACTCTATCTTGTTAGCGCACAAAATCAAGGAAATTGCTGATCTGTGATTTACCGCGAAATACTATCGACATAAACCACTTTATTACGCTAAAATAAAGAGTGTGTTTAGAAGTCTCATTTACGTGCAAAGAATTAATATTCACATATAATAAATTCATTGCAAGCTCTGAATTTGAAATGGAATGCCTTTAACAACTCAATCATTATTTAACATGAAATAAGAAGGAGCATGTGGACACTATTTTCAACATTGTTATCGCCATCTTCAATGATTCATCTTCATCATCATTATCATCATCATCATCATCTGATCATCATCATCGCCATCGTCATCATCGTCATCATCGTCATCATAACTATCCTCATCATCATCATCGTCATGAACATCATCATCATCATCATCATCGTCCTTGCCATCATCATCATCATCATCATCGTCGTCGTTTCCATCCTCATAATCGTCCTCATCATCATCATCATCACCATCATCATAATCATCATCATCATCATTACCAGCATCTTTCGGGGAACAGCATTGGTGTGGCCTATAGGCAATACCTCACCCCAATGTGCATAAGCATACCCATGAACTGTATTCACATCGCGGCCAAATTGTATTGTTAGTTGTTTATATGAGTTAATATAGTATACATATCCTCATCGTCATCATCATTATCGTCAGCACTATCATCATCATCGTCGTCGTCGTCGTCGTCGTCATCATCATCATCGTCCTCATCATCATCATTATCGTCGTCGTTTTCATCATCATCATCATCGTCCTCATCATCATCATCGTCATCACCATGATCATCGGTATCACCATCATCTGTCGGGGAACATCCTTGGTGTGGCCTATAACCAATACGTCACTCCAATGTGCATGAGCATACCCATGAACTGTATTCACATCGCGGCCAAGTTGTATTGTTAGTCAGTTGTTTTTTGAGTTAATATAGTATACATCGCAACATCATCATCATCATCATCATCATTGTCATCGTCATCATTATCACCATAATCATCATAATCATCATCATCATTCTCATCATCATCATTATTACCATTATCATCGTCATCATCATTACAATCATCATCATCATGCATCGTCATTACCATTATCATCATCATCATCATCATCATCATTCTCATCGTCACCATTATTACCATTAGCATCGTCGTCATAATCATCATCATCATCGTCTTTACCATTATTATTATCATCATCATAATCATTATTACCATCATCTACATCCATTTATCATCACCATCATAACCACCATCATGCTCGTTGGCATTATCGTTGATCATAATCATCAATATCACCATCCTTCTCCTCCTCCGCCTCCTCCTCCTCCTCATCATCATCATCATCATCATCATCATCGTCATTACGATTCTAATCATCATCATCATCATCACCATCATCTTCATTATTATCATCATCATCACCACCACCACCACCACATCATCATCATCATCCCGCATCGTCGTCATCATCATCTTCCTCATTACCATCACTAACATCGTCGTTGGCATCATCATCAGAATCACCATCTTCATCATTATCATTATCATATTCGTCGTCGTCATCATCATCATTATGATCGGCAGCATTACCATCATAATCACCATCATGCTCGTTATCATCATCATCATCATCAATATCACAATCATCATCATCATCATCGCCATCGTTGTCGTCTTCATCACCAATACCTCCAACACTATCATCATCATTATCATTATCATCATCAACAACAACATCAGCATCATCATCAACATCATCATCATCATCACCATCATCATCATCATCATCATCATTACCACCATCATCATCATCATCATCATCATCATCACCATCATCAACATCATCATCATCATCACCACCACCACCATCATCATCACCACCACCATCGTTGTCGTTTTCGTCATCATCACCTCCACCACCATCATCATGATCATCATCATCATCGTCATCAACAACAACATCAGCATCATCATCATCATCATCGTGGTCATTCTGCATGGTGGAGTCTGTGGGCTAAAACTTTATAGAGCCGCATCTCTGTGAATGCCGATGTTTGTGTCCGTCTACACATATCTGAGCCGCCATCATCATCATCATCATCATCATCACTAGCATCATCATCATCATCAACAACAACAACATCATCATCGTCATCATCATAATCGTAGTCATGCTACATGGTGGAGTCTGGTGGGCTAAAACTTTAAAGGGCCGCCTCTCTGGGTGGTGGAGTCTGGTGGGCTAACACTTTATATGGCCGCATCTCTGTGAATGCCGATGTTTGTGTCCGTCTACACATATCTGAGCCATGAGTTAATTATCGATCTCAATATATTTTTTGGGTCAGAGTTTCCTCTGGATGAGGCAGTTTGAAATGATCGAGGGTCCAACATTTTATCTCTGTTAGAGCTTCGCAGCTGCTGTCGTTTTCGGTATAGGCTACTTACTCGTCGGCATGTTCCTTCATAACGAAGCTTTTCTTCAGCGTGGAACAAAGCATTAAAGAGCGATACGTCTTGTTATTGTACAATCCTGATATATTAAAACTATCATAAAGAGTGTTTACAAGTCTAATTTAATTTCTCTTAAGAATTATTTATTTTTCTTAAAGGGGTACTGTACACAGGGATAGACAATTTTTTTATTTACTCCCATTGAAATAACTTTCAAGTTAGATTGTGTTCGTGTTATATGAGTTTCGTATAAACCTAATTTAGCGAAGAAAATATTGATCTTGGAAACGAAAATATTACGATTTCAAACTACGCGCAATGTTTTTTACCTTCACCGGAGAAGACTCAGGTCGCAGGAAGAACCGGAAGTTCATTGTTCACAGCTTCAATTGATGCCTTCAATCTCTTCCATCGAACAATCTCACTCCCTATAAAAATACTTGACGCTTTATGACTCTTGTTTCTTTCTCCTTTTTTTCCGAATCGGTTATAGCGGGCCTTTCTTTTGCAGGTAACATGTTATGTGCAACTCAATAATGTTCGCGAACGGCCGTCGATAAAAGACACGCAACAGATACTATTTCAAGAACGGTAACTCGTACTGGCATAATTCTCCATTTTATGACTCCAGCCATAAATTAATTTATATTAAATAATTCAATTTTACTTTTGTGACAGCCTGTTAAAGGGGTACTGTACACAAAGATAGGCGATTTTTTTATTTACTCCCATTGAAATAACTTTCAAGTTAGATTGTGTTCGTGTTATATGAGTTTCGTATAAACCTAATTTAGCGAAGAAAATATTGATCTTGGAAACAAAAATATTACGATTTCAAACTACGCACCGGAAGTTCATTGCTCACAGCTTCGATTGATGCATTCAATCTCTTCCATCGAACAATCTCACTCCCTATAAAATACTTGACGCTTTATGACTCTTTGTTTCTTTCTCCTTTTTTCCGAATCGGTTATAACGGGCCTTCTTTTGCAGGTAACATGTTTTGTTTGCAACTCAATAATGTTCGCGAACGGCCGTCGATAAAAGACACGCAACATATGCGATTTCAAGAACGGTAACTCGTAATGGCATAATTCTCCATTTTATGACTCCAGCCATAAATGAATTTATATTAAATAATTCAATTTAACTTTTACGATAGCCTGTTAACCGGAACGTTTTCAGTAGACATCGTCGACTCAAATTAGTTATTTTAAAATATAATATTGATATTAGATCGCTATTGTCACCGGGAATTTATTGAAATTGGGGTACAGTACCCCTTTAAGAACAATTTATTTCTGGATAAGAGGAATTCAATTTTTGTTTAGAAGAATTTAAATTTGTGTTAAGAATAATGGAATTGCTGTTGAGAGAAATTCGACGGGACCACAATTCTTGTTTTGTTTCTTCTAAAGAGGAATTGACTATTAAATGTGAATTTGGCTCCCATGGTTGTAGATTGGTTTTCCATGACGTTCAAATTGGTCATGTCCGTTTAAAACACCTTAACTCATTTTACGGTTTCTGGACTGAGGCGTTCAGTAACGCTCTGGACGGGGTGTCGTTGTCGTAGACCAATTTTTATTCACTGCGGAACACAAAGATGTCTGCGCCCATCAAGTAATGAGAAATAGATTTGACGGTAATCTTCACTATATATTTCATCACATTGTCATTGATCCTTATACTCGTTAAGTTCTAATGTTCATAGATGTGTTCATAATGAAGGTATTTGCTGGTTTTATCAGTGATAACGAAAACTTACTGTTTTCATAACCGATTTATTGTTTTGTTTTCATTTCCAATAACCATTTTGATAAGGCAAATTCCAGAAAACTAAAAAAAAACAGCCTATAAAATTAGTAAATATTAAAGGTACAGAGAGGTGTATAAAATTATGAGATGTTTGTAACAATATCACCATAAATGGGACAGGGGACATTTGGAACATTATCGTACTTGTGTGCACAGGTGGACAAGGATGTTGTTATGTAAATTGTAACCAAATCGGTATCTGGAGAAGTCGGCCCCGCGCGAAGTCGGCCCCATACGAATACGGCACCACGCGAAGACAGCCGCAGAGAAGTCGGCCACATTAATTAGAAGGGATTAAATCGGCTTAATTTTATTGAGATATATAGTGTATATGTTGGCTAATTGTGAGGTCCCCAACTTAATTTTATTATCCCCCGCCAAATTGAAAATTTGCGGGGGATATAATAGGAATGGGTTCCGTCTGTCCGTCCGTCCCGAATTTGCAAGTGTCTTAACTTTAACAAATGTCAACAGGATTCAAAGATATTTGGTATATGAGTTCACATGACGAGTTCGCAAACCAGGTCCGTCCGGATATTTTCAGCAGAGTTATATTGTTTAGCACATACTGAGAATGCAAACATTATTGAGAATGCACTTCCCCAACTAAACAATTCGACGGTGGATACCACCGTCTGCGATTGCTTGTTGATTTAGTGTAGTGTTTATTGTGTAGGCAAATTGTTAAGTCTGCAATGTTTTCCTAGTTGTAATAACAAAATGAACTTTACTTATGGGCAGTCGCAGATACTAGTAGCGGCTCAGATATAAATACGGTCGGCCAATGAGACCTGTTATTCTA
This sequence comes from Siphonodentalium dalli, assembly GCA_032622095.1. Lineage (NCBI taxonomy): Eukaryota > Metazoa > Mollusca > Scaphopoda > Gadilida > Siphonodentaliidae > Siphonodentalium > Siphonodentalium dalli. The sequence continues at coordinate 223,255,517 of CP136066.1, forward strand.
TCGCGCCGTGATGACCATCCAAATGTCGTCGAATTCTATGTACAAATTTGTTATTATTATATTGTCATTATTATTATCAGTTTCATATTTCATATCATAAAATAAATAAAGAATGATTTTAAACAATGGTTCTGTTATATATGGGGCCGACTTCTCTGGGGCCGACTTCGCGTGGGGCCGTCTTCGTATGGGGCCGACTTCTCCTGTATTCATCAAATCAAGGATGGTGAATATTTACATGTACAAGTAAAATTGTCAAATTTAAAGATGAACTGATATGATGAAATGAACTACTTTATTATTTGTTTAAATGTGATTGAATATTTGCCGAAAAAGGTTTTATGTATGCATCCATGTTTATTTCACATTAAACAGGTCGGGCACACATCCAAAACGGGCTACCACAGACCGATTGAGCTATATTTTTAATTTGAATTACACGTCTCTACTCTAGTGTCGCGAATAAACATATGTGTATGGTTATTTTTTTTAATGAAAATTGCCACCCTGTATGAGCTTATTCCGGTCTATATGTTTATTATTTTTTTCAATTTCAATCTGACACAATCGTATAAAAATTGCCAGCTGTGACAAGCTGCAGCTTTTTACTGACAAATTTATAAGCCACAGCTGGCAACAGCCAATTACGCATCCATGTCATGACACTCAACCCCATCTAAAGTTACCACTAGTAGTACATGTACCAGTAGTAATACATGTATCGTTATTGGTACTGGTAGTGGTAGATATAGCAAAAATGGATGTCATTAACTTTGAATTCAATTGCACTTATTGGACACTCAAGTAACAGCAAATACCAAGTGAGGGTTGACAGATTGATAGCTAATGATCAACTTATTCGAATATTGAGACATCTAAGAAAGTCTGCCCTGTACATGTACTTCTATTCCGGTCTGTTCTATTATTGAAATTTGCCCAATCGTCCACCCTGTACTACTATTCCGGTCTGTTCTTCTATTCGGGACACTAGAGTATCAATTTTGGGCATGCCACGAAAATGCTTAACTTCGAATTGACTTTCATTAGTTTGTGTACCACTATCCCATTTACAAAGAAACACTAAACTTCTTTGCCAAATTTACTATAAAACCAGAACAAAAATATGTCAATAAAACTCACTATGGGAACGGGAATAAAACTCACTATGGGAACGGGAATAAAACTAACGATGGGAACAGGGATAAAACTCACTATGGGAATGGGGATAAAACTCACTATGGGAATGGGGATAAAACTCACTATGGGAATGGGGATAAAACTCACAATGGGAATGGGGATAAAACTCACTGTGGGAATGGGGATAAAACTCACTATGGGAACGGGGATAAAACTCACTATGGGAACGGGGATAAAACTCACTATGGGAATGGGGATAAAACTCACTATGGGAATGGGGATAAAACTCACTATGGGAATGGGGATAAAACTCACTATGGGAATGGGGATAAAACTCACTATGGGAATGGGGATAAATTCAGCCTGTTACATTCTTACTATAAATTTGGATTAAATCATTAAAACTTTAACCCTTTACCCAACAAACCGGCCAAAACCGGCCAAATAAAGCTTCAACAGCCTAAATTATCTTGGGTCTGTCTCAATAAAACCATACAAATATGGATATCATTGGAACCGGCTCCTTGACCACATTGTGATTGTGACAGTTATGCCCTGTGCCAATGCATTCTCTTATATATGCGAGTCGACCATAGGTCGCCTCGCATATATAAGAGAATGCATTGGCCTAAAAAAAATATTTTTTTAACACTTTTTACCATTTTTTCTTACATTCTTTAACAATTTTATAATTTTTAATGTGTTAAGCCAATGCATTCTCTTATATATGCGAGGCGACCTATGGTCGACTCGCATATATAAGAGAATGCATTGGCACAGGGCCGTTCTATTGGGTAAAGGGTTAACTTACCAGTATTTCTTTTTCAGTGGCTGTGGTAAATAGATGTTATCAATACTATACAAGAACTTCTTTCCCAATGTGCATCGCCTTGTCCTCCTGAATTCTACTCGTACTGCTTACAGACGAGCCGGTATGCTTGTCACAAGCAAAATAGAATCGCTTGCATTGCGAGACCTGTTCACACCAGAACTGAAGAAACTCGAAGATTTATTTAACAGTTATAATTATGAACTGCGAATTGCTGGGGGCGCTGTCCGCGACCTTCTACAAGATAAGGTTCCTCACGATGTCGACTTTGCAACAACTGCGACTCCGCAAGAAATGAAGGATATGTTCAGTAAAGAACAAATAAGAATCATCAACAATAAAGGGGAGAAGCATGGGACAATTACTGCTAGACTAAATGACAAGGTACTGACAACCATGAATATTTTCTAGTAACACAATTACCATAATCGACTCCAAGTTTTTATTCACTGCTTTTTTTGATTCTCCATCACTATACCTGATATCTTAATCCTTCCATGACTGGAGCTTCCTGAAATTTTGCGAAAACCCTGTGTCAATGCATTCTCTTTTATATGTGAATCAACATCGCGGAATTAAGTCAACAGCTGAATTTGACACTAACTATAGTCATAACTATGTGATATTGGGTGGGTTCATTTAAAAATGCAATAACTCACTTAAAAAAAACATGGTAATCATCACCACATCACCATTATTACCATCATTCATTGTCGTCATTAACATCATCACTGCCACCACCATAATTACCCTCATTATCATCACCATCATCGTTGTCGTATAATTGCCATTGTTATCTCCATCACCATATTATATATCCTATGGGAGACTCATATGTATAAGAGAATGCATTGGCACAGAGTTTTCACAAAATTTCAGAAGACTCCAGGCATGGAAGATTTAAACTGTGCACACATGTGTGTTGCATATGTTACATTATAACGCAGACCCTTCGTTTGCAGGTAATGTGTTTGATATTGGAATAAATGCAATATTGCAAATCAATTAATCTGTAATAAATTAATTCTATGATAATGTAAAACCTGTCAAATCCCAACAACTAATGCTTTAACAATTTTATAATTTCACCCATACAGAGCCCCAGACAAACATGAGCAGACGACACTCTTCTATGTGCTTCTATATATGTGTGGGGTTCCCTGCAGGGTAATGGATGTTTTTTTATTTTATGTCCTAAAAATTGTCAGAAACATTTATTTTAAAAAAAATGATAAAAAATTGTTAGGCCAATGCATTCTCTTATATATGCGAGGCGACCTATGGTCGACTCGCATATATAAGAGAATGCATTGGCACAGGGTAAAAAAATCCCGACTTACAAGTTGAATTTCCTTCACTTCGCAGACAGCCGCCATCTTTTATTGATTGATAACAAGAAGCGTCATGACGTATGTCCTTAATTACCATATAAGGTATGCGTTACAGTTTGAATTGAAAATAGAATCTCTTCTTTGTGTGCATTAATGGATACAATGTAACGGACTCCGTATAAACATGCCTTTGTGTTATTGTCTATTCCACTATCAATGCAATGGGTTCATCTGAACACTCCAGGATTTGACGAGACATTATTCATCATCATCATGGCACAAGTCTCTAGACTTTTCGTTCCAGTACTAATGAAAATCATAGTAACACATATTGTCACAAATAAGAGTCATCCGCAGTGTTACATGGATATAGTTAAGCCATATTAACATAATCAAAATCATAACGCTTGTTGTGGAAAAATCTGTCAAAGTTTTAAAATCTTTCAAGGTTGGTGTAATGACGATAAAGTCTGCCCAGAACATACCAGTCTTCTACTATCCTCTGGGTGAAGAAATATATGATCTTTGTGAACTGTTCCTTTCTGTAATTTCCACCTGTGATCTCTAGTTTTATCTCATAATGTTCTCTGGAATAGTTCACTTGTGTCCACGTTATAATGACCATATAAGAATTTATAAACTTCAATTAGGTCTCCACGGAAACATCTATATTTTAGTGACATTATATTCAGTTTGTCCATACGATCTCTGTAGCTCAGTTTCTTCAGCTGTGGTAATAATTTTGTTGCTTTCCATTGAACTCTTTCCAAAGTTATTTTTAAACTGATTTTTATGGTGTGGGTGCCAATGCCGAATTTGAATACTCTAGTACAGGGCGTACCATGCTCACATACACAGAGCTTAAAATTCGGCGAAAATCCAACCGAAGATTCTCGTAAATATTCTCTCAAAATACCATGGATTCTCGCAAAATTGAATGGAGTATATGCCCTGCATACAATTGCCTGAATGTATTTATAGTCTCTTGATGGTTTCTGAATGAAGTTTGTGTCGGTTCATCCAATTACTCATAGAAATCTGGTTGGCCCTAGCAACTAAGGAACTAACTTATGATTAACATATTTTGAATTATTTTCCAGGAGAATTTTGAAGTAACGACGTTGAGAATAGATGTAGTTACAGACGGCAGACATGCAGAAGTGGAGTTCACAAATGATTGGCAGGTGGATGCTAACAGGCGAGATCTCACTGTTAATTCATTGTTTCTAGGTAAATATGTTATTATAATGCCTCCCCCTCCATAATGAATTCATTGTTTCTAGGTAGATATGTTATTATAATGCCTCCCCCTCCGTATCTCACTGTTAATTCATTGTTTCTAGGTAATTAAGTTATTATAATGCCTCCCCCCTCCGTATCTCACTGTTAATTCATTGTTTCTATGTAGATATGTTATTATAATGCCTCCCCCCTCCGTATCTCACTGTTAATTCATTGTTTCTATGTAGATATGTTATTATAATGCCTCCCCCTCCGTATCTCACTGTTAATTCATTGTTTCTATGTAGATATGTTATTATAATGCCTCCCCCTCCGTATCTCACTGTTAATTCATTGTTTCTAGGTAGATATGTTATTATAATGCCTCCCCCTCCGTATCTCACTGTTAATTCATTGTTTCTAGGTAGATATGTTATTATAATGCCTCCCCCTCCGTATCTCACTGTTAATTCATTGTTTCTAGGTAGATATGTTATTATAGTGCCTCCCCCTCCGTATCTCACTGTTAATTCATTGTTTCTAGGTAGATATGTTATTATAATGCCTCCCCCTCCGTATCTCACTGTTAATTCACTGTTATAGGTAGATATGTTATTATAGTGCCTCCCCCTCCGTATCTCACTGTTAATTCATTGTTTCTAGGTAGATATGTTATTATAATGCCTCCCCCTCCGTATCTCACTGTTAATTCATTGTTTCTAGGTAGATATGTTATTATAATGCCTCCCCCTCTGTATCTCACTGTTAATTCATTGTTTCTAGGTAGATATGTTATTATAATGCCTCCCCCTCCGTATCTCACTGTCAATTCATTGTTTCTAGGTAGATAAGTTATTATAATGCCTCCCCCTCCGTATCTCACTGTTAATTCATTGTTTCTAGGTAGATATGTTATTATAATGCCTCCCCCCTCCGTATCTTACTGTTAATTCATTGTTTCTAGGTAGATATGTTATTATAATGCCTCCCCCCTCCGTATCTCACTGTTAATTCATTGTTTCTAGGTAGATATGTTATTATAATGCCTCCCCCCTCCGTATCTCACTGTTAATTCATTGTTTCTAGGTAGATATGTTATTATAATGCCTCCCCCCTCCGTATCTCACTGTTAATTCATTGTTTCTAGGTAGATATGTTATTATAATGCCTCCCCCCTCCGTATCTCACTGTTAATTCATTGTTTCTAGGTAGATAAGTTATTATAATGCCTCCCCCTCCGTATCTCACTGTTAATTCATTGTTTCTAGGTAGATAAGTTATTATAATGCCTCCCCCCTCCGTATCTCACTGTTAATTCATTGTTTCTAGGTAGATAAGTTATTATAATGCCTCCCCCCCTCTGTATCTCACTGTTAATTCATTGTTTCTAGGTAGATAAGTTATTATAATGCCTCCCCTCTGTATCTTACTGTTAATTCATTGTTTCTAGGTAGATAAGTTATTATAATGCCTCCCCCTCCGTATCTTACTGTTAATTCATTGTTTCTAGGTAGATAAGTTATTATAATGCCTCCCCCTCCGTATCTCACTGTTAATTCATTGTTTCTAGGTAGATAAGTTATTATAATGCCTCCCCCTCTGTATCTCACTGTTAATTCATTATTTCTATGTAGATAAGTTATTATAATGCCTCCCCCTCCGTATCTCACTGTTAATTCATTGTTTCTAGGTAGATAAGTTATTATAATGCCTCCCCCTCCGTATCTCACTGTTAATTCATTGTTTCTAGGTAGATAAGTTATTATAATGCCTCCCCCTCCGTATCTCACTGTTAATTCATTGTTTCTAGGTAGATAAGTTATTATAATGCCTCCCCCTCTGTATCTCACTGTTAATTCATTATTTCTAGGTAGATAAGTTATTATAATGCCTCCCCCTCCGTATCTCACTGTTAATTCATTGTTTCTAGGTAGATAAGTTATTATAATGCCTCCCCCCCTCCGTATCTCACTGTTAATTCATTGTTTCTATGTAGATATGTTATTATAATGCCTCCCCTCTGTATCTCACTGTTAATTCATTGTTTCTAGGTAGATATGTTATTATAATGCCTCCCCCCTCCGTATCTCACTGTTAATTCATTGTTTCTAGGTAGATATGTTATTATAATGCCTCCCCCTCTGTATCTCACTGTTAATTCATTGTTTCTAGGTAGATATGTTATTATAATGCCTCCCCCCTCCGTATCTCACTGTCAATTCATTGTTTCTAGGTAGATAAGTTATTATAATGCCTCCCCCTCTGTATCTCACTGTTAATTCATTGTTTCTAGGTAGATATGTTATTATAATGCCTCCCCCTCTGTATCTCACTGTTAATTCATTGTTTCTAGGTAGATATGTTATTATAATGCCTCCCCCCTCCGTATCTCACTGTCAATTCATTGTTTCTAGGTAGATAAGTTATTATAATGCCTCCCCCCTCCGTATCTCACTGTTAATTCATTGTTTCTAGATAGATAAGTTATTATAATGCCTCCCCCTCCGTATCTCACTGTTAATTCATTGTTTCTAGGTAGATAAGTTATTATAATGCCTCCCCCCTCCGTATCTCACTGTTAATTCATTGTTTCTAGGTAGATAAGTTATTATAATGCCTCCCCCTCCGTATCTCACTGTTAATTCATTGTTTCTAGGTAGATAAGTTATTATAATGCCTCCCCCTCTGTATCTCACTGTTAATTCATTGTTTCTAGGTAGATAAGTTATTATAATGCCTCCCCCCTCCGTATCTCACTGTTAATTCATTGTTTCTAGGTAGATAAGTTATTATAATGCCTCCCCCCTCTGTATCTCACTGTTAATTCATTGTTTCTAGGTAGATAAGTTATTATAATGCCTCCCCCCTCTGTATCTCACTGTTAATTCATTGTTTCTAGGTAGATAAGTTATTATAATGCCTCCCCCTCCGTATCTCACTGTCAATTCATTGTTTCTAGGTAGATATGTTATTATAATGCCTCCCCCTCTGTATCTCACTGTTAATTCATTGTTTCTAGGTAGATATGTTATTATAATGCCTCCCCCTCCGTATCTCACTGTTAATTCATTGTTTCTAGGTAGATATGTTATTATAATGCCTCCCCCTCCATATCTTACTGTTAATTCATTGTTTCTAGGTAGATATGTTATTATAATGCCTCCCCCCTCCGTATCTCACTGTTAATTCATTGTTTCTAGGTAGATATGTTATTATAATGCCTCCCCCCTCCGTATCTCACTGTTAATTCATTGTTTCTAGGTAGATATGTTATTATAATGCCTCCCCTCTGTATCTCACTGTTAATTCATTGTTTCTATGTAGATAAGTTATTATAATGCCTCCCCTCCGTATCTCACTGTTAATTCATTGTTTCTTGGTAGATAAGTTATTATAATGCCTCCCCCCTCCGTATCTCACTGTTAATTCATTGTTTCTAGGTAGATAAGTTATTATAATGCCTCCCCCCCTCTGTATCTCACTGTTAATTCATTGTTTCTAGGTAGATATGTTATTATAATGCCTCCCCCCTCTGTATCTCACTGTTAATTCATTGTTTCTAGGTAGATATGTTATTATAATGCCTCCCCCCTCCGTATCTCACTGTTAATTCATTGTTTCTAGGTAGATATGTTATTATAATGCCTCCCCCCTCCGTATCTCACTGTTAATTCATTGTTTCTAGGTAGATATGTTATTATAATGCCTCCCCTCTGTATCTCACTGTTAATTCATTGTTTCTATGTAGATAAGTTATTATAATGCCTCCCCTCTGTATCTCACTGTTAATTTATTGTTTCTAGGTAGATATGTTATTATAGTGCATCCCCTCTGTATCTCACTGTTAATTCATTGTTTCTATGTAGATGAGTTATTATAATGCCTCCCCCCTCCGTATCTCACTGTTAATTCATTGTTTCTAGGTAGATATGTTATTATAATGCCTCCCCCCTCCGTATCTCACTGTTAATTCATTGTTTCTAGGTAGATATGTTATTATAATGCCTCCCCCCTCCGTATCTCACTGTTAATTCATTGTTTCTAGGTAGATATGTTATTATAATGCCTCCCCCTCCGTATCTCACTGTTAATTCATTGTTTCTAGGTAGATATGTTATTATAGTGCATCCCCTCTGTATCTCACTGTTAATTCATTGTTTCTATGTAGATGAGTTATTATAATGCCTCCCCCTCCGTATCTCACTGTTAATTCATTGTTTCTAGGTAGATAAGTTATTATAATGCCTCCCCCTCCATAATGAATTCATTGTTTCTAGGTAGATATGTTATTATAGTGCCTCCCCCTCTGTATCTCACTGTTAATTCATTGTTTCTAGGTAGATAAGTTATTATAGTGCCTCCCCCTCTGTATCTCACTGTTAATTCATTGTTTCTAGGTAGATAAGTTATTATAATGCCTCCCCCTCCGTATCTCACTGTTAATTCATTGTTTCTAGGTAGATATGTTATTATAATGCCTCCCCCTCCGTATCTCACTGTTAATTCATTGTTTCTATGTAGATATGTTATTATAGTGCCTCCCCCTCTGTATCTCACTGTTAATTCATTGTTTCTAGGTAGATAAGTTATTATAATGCCTCCCCCCTCCGTATCTTACTGTTAATTCATTGTTTCTAGGTAGATAAGTTATTATAATGCCTCCCCCCCTCCGTATCTCACTGTTAATTCATTGTTTCTAGGTAGATATGTTATTATAATGCCTCCCCCCTCTGTATCTCACTGTTAATTCATTGTTTCTATGTAGATATGTTATTATAATGCCTCCCCCTCCGTATCTCACTGTTAATTCATTGTTTCTATGTAGATATGTTATTATAATGCCTCCCCCTCCGTATCTCACTGTTAATTCATTGTTTCTAGGTAGATATGTTATTATAATGCCTCCCCCTCCGTATCTCACTGTTAATTCATTGTTTCTAGGTAGATAAGTTATTATAATGCCTCCCCTCCATAATGAATTCATTGTTTCTAGATAGATAAGTTATTATAATGCCTCCCCCTCCGTATCTCACTGTTAATTCATTGTTTTTAGGTAGATAAGTTATTATAATGCCTCCCCCTCTGTATCTCACTGTTAATTCATTGTTTCTAGGTAGATATGTTATTATAATGCCTCCCCCTCCGTATCTCACTGTTAATTCATTGTTTCTAGGTAGATAAGTTATTATAGTGCCTCCCCCTCTGTATCTCACTGTTAATTCATTGTTTCTAGGTAGATAAGTTATTATAATGCCTCCCCCCTCTGTATCTCACTGTTAATTCATTGTTTCTAGGTAGATAAGTTATTATAATGCCTCCCCCTCCGTATCTCACTGTTAATTCATTGTTTCTAGGTAGATATGTTATTATAATGCCTCCCCCTCCGTATCTCACTGTTAATTCATTGTTTCTAGGTAGATATGTTATTATAGTGCCTCCCCCTCTGTATCTCACTGTTAATTCATTGTTTCTAGGTAGATAAGTTATTATAATGCCTCCCCTCCATAATGAATTCATTGTTTCTAGATAGATAAGTTATTATAATGCCTCCCCCTCCGTATCTCACTGTTAATTCATTGTTTCTAGGTAGATAAGTTATTATAATGCCTCCCCCCTCCGTATCTCACTGTTAATTCATTGTTTCTAGGTAGATATGTTATTATAATGCCTCCCCCCTCCGTATCTCACTGTTAATTCATTGTTTCTAGGTAGATATGTTATTATAATGCCTCCCCCCTCCGTATCTCACTGTTAATTCATTGTTTCTAGGTAGATATGTTATTATAATGCCTCCCCCCTCCGTATCTCACTGTTAATTCATTGTTTCTAGGTAGATAAGTTATTATAATGCCCCCCCCCCCTCTGTATCTCACTGTTAATTCATTGTTTCTAGGTAGATAAGTTATTATAATGCCTCCCCCTCCGTATCTCACTGTCAATTCATTGTTTCTAGGTAGATATGTTATTATAATGCCTCCCCCTCCGTATCTCACTGTTAATTCATTGTTTCTAGGTAGATAAGTTATTATAATGCCTCCCCCTCCGTATCTCACTGTTAATTCATTGTTTCTATGTAGATATGCTATTATAATGCCTCCCCCCTCCGTATCTCACTGTTAATTCATTGTTTCTATGTAGATATGCTATTATAATGCCTCCCCCCTCCGTATCTCACTGTTAATTCATTGTTTCTAGGTAGATATGTTATTATAATGCCTCCCCCTCCGTATCTCACTGTTAATTCATTGTTTCTAGGTAGATAAGTTATTATAATGCCTCCCCCTCCGTATCTCACTGTTAATTCATTGTTTCTATGTAGATAAGTTATTATAATGCCTCCCCCTCCGTATCTCACTGTTAATTCATTGTTTCTAGGTAGATAAGTTATTATAATGCCTCCCCCCTCCGTATCTCACTGTTAATTCATTGTTTCTAGGTAGATAAGTTATTATAATGCCTCCCCCCTCTGTATCTCACTGTCAATTCATTGTTTCTAGGTAGATATGTTATTATAATGCCTCCCCCCTCTGTATCTCACTGTTAATTCATTGTTTCTAGGTAGATAAGTTATTATAATGCCTCCCCCCTCCGTATCTCACTGTTAATTCATTGTTTCTATGTAGATAAGTTATTATAATACCTCCCCCCTCCGTATCTCACTGTTAATTCATTGTTTCTAGGTAGATATGTTATTATAATGCCTCCCCCCTCCGTATCTCACTGTTAATTCATTGTTTCTAGGTAGATATGTTATTATAATGCCTCCCCCTCCGTATCTCACTGTTAATTCATTGTTTCTAGGTAGATAAGTTATTATAATGCCTCCCCCCTCCATATCTCACTGTTAATTCATTGTTTCTAGGTAGATATGTTATTATAATGCCTCCCCCCTCCGTATCTCACTGTTAATTCATTGTTTCTATGTAGATAAGTTATTATAATGCCCCCCCCCTCCGTATCTCACTGTTAATTCATTGTTTCTAGGTAGATAAGTTATTATAATGCCTCCCCCCTCCGTATCTCACTGTTAATTCATTGTTTCTAGGTAGATATGTTATTATAATGCCTCCCCCTCCGTATCTCACTGTTAATTCATTGTTTCTAGGTAGATAAGTTATTATAATGCCTCCTCCCTCCATATCTCCCTGTTAATTCATTGTTTCTAGGTAGATATGTTATTATAATGCCTCCCCCCTCCGTATCTCACTGTTAATTCATTGTTTCTATGTAGATAAGTTATTATAATGCCTCCCCCCTCCGTATCTCACTGTTAATTCATTGTTTCTATGTAGATAAGTTATTATAATGCCTCCCCCCTCCGTATCTCACTGTTAATTCATTGTTTCTAGGTAGATAAGTTATTATAATGCCTCCCCCCTCCGTATCTCACTGTTAATTCATTGTTTCTAGGTAGATATGTTATTATAATGCCTCCCCCCTCCGTATCTCACTGTTAATTCATTGTTTCTATGTAGATAAGTTATTATAATGCCTCCCCCCTCCGTATCTCACTGTTAATTCATTGTTTCTATGTAGATAAGTTATTATAATGCCTCCCCCCTCCGTATCTCACTGTTAATTCATTGTTTCTATGTAGATAAGTTATTATAATGCCTCCCCCCTCTGTATCTCACTGTTAATTCATTGTTTCTATGTAGATAAGTTATTATAATGCCTCCCCCTCCGTATCTCACTGTTAATTCATTGTTTCTAGGTAGATAAGTTATTATAATGCCTCCCCCCTCCGTATCTCACTGTCAATTCATTGTTTCTATGTAGATAAGTTATTATAATGCCTCCCCCTCCGTATCTCACTGTTAATTCATTGTTTCTAGGTAGATAAGTTATTATAATGCCTCCCCCCTCCGTATCTCACTGTTAATTCATTGTTTCTAGGTAGATATGTTATTATAATGCCTCCCCCTCTGTATCTCACTGTCAATTCATTGTTTCTATGTAGATAAGTTATTATAATGCCTCCCCCCTCCGTATCTCACTGTTAATTCATTGTTTCTAGGTAGATAAGTTATTATAATGCCTCCCCCTCCGTATCTCACTGTCAATTCATTGTTTCTATGTAGATAAGTTATTATAATGCCTCCCCCCTCCGTATCTCACTGTCAATTCATTGTTTCTAGGTAGATAAGTTATTATAATGCCTCCCCCTCCGTATCTCACTGTCAATTCATTGTTTCTATGTAGATAAGTTATTATAATGCCTCCCCCCTCCGTATCTCACTGTTAATTCATTGTTTCTAGGTAGATAAGTTATTATAATGCCTCCCCCTCCGTATCTCACTGTCAATTCATTGTTTCTATGTAGATAAGTTATTATAATGCCTCCCCCCTCCGTATCTCACTGTCAATTCATTGTTTCTATGTAGATAAGTTATTATAATGCCTCCCCCCTCCGTATCTCACTGTTAATTCATTGTTTCTAGGTAGATAAGTTATTATAATGCCTCCCCCCTCCGTATCTCACTGTTAATTCATTGTTTCTAGGTAGATATGTTATTATAATGCCTCCCCCCTCCGTAATGAAGTTATTGTTATAGGTAGATAAGTTATTATAATGCCTCCCCCCCTCCGTAATGAAGTTATTGTTATAGGTAGATAAGTTATTATAATGCCTCCCCCCCCTCCGTAATGAAGTTATGGGGGGGTATATATATGAATCAGCTCATCGATCTTTCTGTTTGTCGGTGGACGCAACTGTCTGAGCTTATATTCATATATTTTTCAGTCAATTTCTTTTAAATTTGGCACAGATATTTAGTACCACGGGAACCTGTGCATCTGCGATTGTGAGGTCCGTCTTGTATTGTATAGTTTTGTCCGAGCTTGAATTCCTACATTTTCCAGTCATTTTTTTAATACTTAGCTCATATTCAGTAATGCCCTAATTAATCGACTCCATAACCACAGTAGAATTATGGGTAATTTTTCAGGATTTAGTCGGAAATATGGCTTGTTGCCATTCATCGGAAAGCTCTCCCCGAGAGCTTTCCGATGAATAGCAACAAGCCATATTTCCAACTAAATCCTGAAAAATTACCCATAATTCTGCTGTGGTTATGGAGTCGATTAATTAGGGCATTACTTTATTTACCACTATGAGATCTTGTGCACCTGTGATTAGAAGCTCAATATGACTTTTTATAGTGGTTTAAGTGGAGATATTGTATTTTTTGTTTCGAAAAACAAATAAATATGTTAATATGGCTACCCTTAAAAGATAAGATAAGATAAATTTTAATTAAAAAGTCCGTGTTAAAAACATTATACAAACACAAGCTCTGAAGAGCTTTTGACCGACTTAATGTAGGGCAATTGCACTGTGGGTGTATCAGTAGTCCCACTAGGTCAGTCCCAACTAGAGTTTTATTTATGGGGTAATCTCCCTTGTATGTGTGTATGTGGTTTTCAGAATAGAAATGAGGTAATCTATCTTTTCTGGAGATTCGTTATCATTGGATTCATTTCACCAACTCTCTGCTTGTTGGTAGAACTGAATTTTCCATCATAAAACTCACTTGTAGCTTTTCCCAAAACCTCTCAAGGTAGTATGTGTATCCCTTTTCAAATACCTCCAAATACCTTTAACCCTCTACCCAACAAAGCGGCCAGAAATGCCCCAATAAAGCTTCAACAGCCTAAAATATCTTGGGTCTGTCTCAATAAAACCATACAAATATGGATATCATTGGAACCGGCTCATTGACCACATTGTGATGGTTACAGTTATGCCCTGTGCCAATGCATTCTCTTATATATGCGAGTCGACCATAGGTCGCCTCGCATATATAAGAGAATGCATTGGCCTAAAAAAAATCTTTTTTTAACACTTTTTACCATTTTTTCTTACATTCTTTAACAATTTTATAATTTTTAATGTGTTAAGCCAATGCATTCTCTTATATATGCGAGGCGACCTATAGTCGACTCTCATATATAAGAGAATGCATTGGCACAGGGTCGTTCTGTTGGGTAAAGGGTTAATACAAACTTTTTTTTTCCTTTTTTTTTCAGAAATTGATGATTCAGGTTTTTGAATATTTTGTGTGCCATTTTGTGGACTTTGATAGAACAGTGTTCAATTACCCGTATTTCTATTCTATGTTTTTAGATCAACTTGACTAAGTCAAGTATAAAGTATTGCCATGGGTTGGCATCCGTCATCCATCCATATGTCCATCAATAATTTTTGTTAGCACATCTTACATGTCACATCTCTCATCCGATTGTCACCAAACTTCATATGGATCTAAATCTCTCCTATTTTTACCGAAATTTGTTAAAAAACATGGCTGACATCAGCCATCTTGGATTTCAAATTTGAATCTATCGGCACACCCTGCAGTCCATTGACTGTAACACATTAAATCCCCCCGATCCAATTTGAGCTACAGCAAGAATGACCTGAGCGAGCTAGCATCACCAAATTCACCCTCTGGCGACCTCAATCTGCTTAGGTCTCATCTTCTGGGAAGTATATAGTCTCAACATTGTTTTTAGTTACTTTTTTCCTCTTGTTCAGTTTCTATATCCCCCAATTTGCAATAGATAAAATGCATAATCGAGGTGACTAATGGGTGAACATCACCAACTTCAACTGTGGAACTTCAACAGTTGAACTTCATATATTTTTCAGTCAATTTCTTTTAAATTTGGCACAGATATTTAGTACCACGGGAACCTGTGCATCTGCGATTGTGAGGTCCGTCTTGTATTGTATAGTTTTGTCCGAGCTTGAATTCCTACATTTTCCAGTCATTTTTTTAATACTTAGCTCATATTCAGTAATGCCCTAATTAATCGACTCCATAACCACAGTAGAATTATGGGTAATTTTTCAGGATTTAGTCGGAAATATGGCTTGTTGCCATTCATCGGAAAGCTCTCCCCGAGAGCTTTCCGATGAATAGCAACAAGCCATATTTCCAACTAAATCCTGAAAAATTACCCATAATTCTGCTGTGGTTATGGAGTCGATTAATTAGGGCATTACTTTATTTACCACTATGAGATCTTGTGCACCTGTGATTAGAAGCTCAATATGACTTTTTATAGTGGTTTAAGTGGAGATATTGTATTTTTTGTTTCGAAAAACAAATAAATATGTTAATATGGCTACCCTTAAAAGATAAGATAAGATAAATTTTAATTAAAAAGTCCGTGGTAAAAACATTATACAAACACAAGCTCTGAAGAGCTTTTGACCGACTTAATGTAGGGCAATTGCACTGTGGGTGTATCAGTAGTCCCACTAGGTCAGTCCCAACTAGAGTTTTATTTATGGGGTAATCTCCCTTGTATGTGTGTATGTGGTTTTCAGAATAGAAATGAGGTAATCTATCTTTTCTGGAGATTCGTTATCATTGGATTCATTTCACCAACTCTCTGCTTGTTGGTAGAACTGAATTTTCCATCATAAAACTCACTTGTAGCTTTTCCCAAAACCTCTCAAGGTAGTATGTGTATCCCTTTTCAAATACCTCCAAATACCTTTAACCCTCTACCCAACAAAGCGGCCAGAAATGCCCCAATAAAGCTTCAACAGCCTAAAATATCTTGGGTCTGTCTCAATAAAACCATACAAATATGGATATCATTGGAACCGGCTCATTGACCACATTGTGATGGTTACAGTTATGCCCTGTGCCAATGCATTCTCTTATATATGCGAGTCGACCATAGGTCGCCTCGCATATATAAGAGAATGCATTGGCCTAAAAAAAATCTTTTTTTAACACTTTTTACCATTTTTTCTTACATTCTTTAACAATTTTATAATTTTTAATGTGTTAAGCCAATGCATTCTCTTATATATGCGAGGCGACCTATAGTCGACTCTCATATATAAGAGAATGCATTGGCACAGGGTCGTTCTGTTGGGTAAAGGGTTAATACAAACTTTTGTTTTCCTTTTTTTTTCAGAAATTGATGATTCAGGTTTTTGAATATTTTGTGTGCCATTTTGTGGACTTTGATAGAACAGTGTTCAATTACCCGTATTTCTATTCTATGTTTTTAGATCAACTTGACTAAGTCAAGTATAAAGTATTGCCATGGGTTGGCATCCGTCATCCATCCATATGTCCATCAATAATTTTTGTTAGCACATCCTACATGTCACATCTCTCATCCGATTGTCACCAAACTTCATATGGATCTAAATCTCTCCTATTTTTACCGAAATTTGTTAAAAAACATGGCTGACATCAGCCATCTTGGATTTCAAATTTGAATCTATCGGCACACCCTGCAGTCCATTGACTGTAACACATTAAATCCCCCCGATCCAATTTGAGCTACAGCAAGAATGACCTGAGCGAGCTAGCATCACCAAATTCACCCTCTGGCGACCTCAATCTGCTTAGGTCTCATCTTCTGGGAAGTATATAGTCTCAACATTGTTTTTAGTTACTTTTTTCCTCTTGTTCAGTTTCTATATCCCCCAATTTGCAATAGATAAAATGCATAATCGAGGTGACTAATGGGTGAACATCACCAACTTCAACTGTGGAACTTCAACAGTTGAGGACTGAGTAGAATGATGTTCCCAGAGGGTAAATATGGTGATGCTAGTCTACCGTGCGGGATATCGTCACTAAATTCACCCTCTGGGGACCTCATTCTGCAAATGTCAGACACATTATTTGCAGACTTGAGCTACAGTATCATTGAAAATTTAATTTCAGGCTTCGATGGAACAGTATTTGATTATTTTAATGGAGTCGATGATTTGAAGTTTGGGAGAGTAAGATTTGTTGGAGAAGCGACGGAGCGAATAACAGAAGATTACCTCAGGATATTGAGATATTTCAGGTGAGAACAATGCTGTCATATCATAATATTTACATAGTCTGCATGTTAGGGCTGCAATGATACAGTAATGCCCAAAGTAATTGACCACTTAACCACAGCAGAATTATGGGTAATTTTTCAGAATTTAGTCGGAAATATGGCTTGTTGCCATTCATTGGAAAGCTCTCGCTGAGAGCTTTCCGATGAATGTAAACAAGCCATATTTCCGACTAAATCCTGAATATTTACCCATAATTCTGCTGTGGTTAAGTGGTCAATTACTTTGGGCATTACTGTATGCCCACCTCACGATTCGATCCGATTCATGATTTTTTGCAACGATACGTTACGTATCACGAGATATATTACAGACTGAAAATTGGACCAGTTTACAACTTTTGTAAATTTTGCATATTGTTTTGGTCGATTTTCCACACACCGTCTTTCTCAAAGTGTTTCCATACAGGCAATTTAAATTAACCGGCGGCAGGACAATTATTAGAGTTGCCTCGTCTGTGACTGGTTGAGAACTTGCAATTTTATCACAGTCTGATAGTTCCAATATGTTATTGATTTTAAATTTCATCGAGACATCGACCCTCGATATAATGGAAGAACAAGAATTTTGATTGGTTAACAGAACAGGAAACTACAGAATTATGGCAGTTACAGCCAATGAAATGTGTTCTCTCAGAGTGCTTGGGCATGCATTTAGGCTGCAAAAATATGGATCGAAAATGTACCGGAATAATTACAGAACGAACTGCATATCCCACCCCTGGTAAACATGATTCACCGAAACCGCGGTGAATCATTGCAGCCCTACTGCATGTGTTACACTAGGCTTAACATGATGTGAAACACTCCACTAAGGAGTTCCCGGAAGGGCTAACAATATAATGGTTGATCCTTTCTGTGTCAATATTCGAACCCATGTCCAGACAAGACCTGATTGGCGCGGGTTCGAACCCCGACATGGGTGAAAATCAGAACCGATTTTCAAGCTTGATCTGAGTTGAGGGACACCTCAATGTGACATTTTGAACAATATATGGCCATTACAATGATAATTTTGTTACGCACCCTGCAGCAAGCACATTTGAAGCAATGAACACTCATACCGAGTCTGTGCCTCCATAAATATATATGTTATCAGATTCACCCTGACATCTTGTTTAATTTCAGATTCTATGGTAGGATATCCCAAGAGTCGAACAGTCATGAAACAGTGACACTACAAGCAATCAAAGAAAACGCACACGGTCTCAAAGGTTCGTGCATCATTATAACCCCCTCTCCCGACACAGTATCCAATTTGTCCATCAATTTTTTTTATATCGTTTTGATGATTTAGAGGAAGATCAAAATTATTTTTAAATTGTTCAGTATCAAAATTACATTTTTAGGGCAAAACATCAGTCTAGTTCATATGTTACATTCAGTTTTCAGCAGAATAAAGCAATAGACTGTGTTAAATTATATGTTGTTGTAACTGGATGTATGGAACCCTCAATACCTCCTTAATTTTCCTTAATTGCGAAAATACACAATCATGAAATATGCACACTGTTTCAAATGTCGAGATACAATCGTTCTGATGCATAATTTCTGAGTTTCAGTTATATGAAATGGCCAACTGGTAGTGTGTGTTGAAGTAAGTCCGTACTCAGTATGGACATATAGCTCACACAGACTCACAGCGTGAGATTTTACATCCGTACTCACTGAATACCACTCAGCCAAGAGGTTAACTCAATGGGGACCTGTTCACCATCAATTATGACATTCAACTGACTAATTTAGTAGAGTTATCCTTCTTTTTTTATGTATAAATTTATTATGCCATAAGTTTTTATTGATTCATTCAGTGTTTTTTAACCCTTTACCGGCCAAAATAACAAACCGGCCAAAAAAGGCCAAATAAAGCTGCAACAGCCTAAATTATCTTGGGTCTGTCTCAATAAAACCATACAAATATATGGATATCATTGGAACCGGCTCATTGACCACATTGTGATGGTTATAGTTATGCCCTGTGCCAATGCATTCTCTTATATATGCGAGTCGACCATAGGTCGCCTCGCATATATAAGAGAATGCATTGGTCTAAAAAAAAACTTCTTTTTACCATTTTTTCTTACATTCTTTAACAATTTTATAATTTTTAATGTGTTAAGCCAATGCATTCTCTTATATATGCGAGGCGACCTATGGTCGACTCGCATATATAAGAGAATGCATTGGCACAGGGCCCTTCTGTTGGGTAAAGGGTTAATATCCCTGTGTCATGTGGGTATACACATTTAAAGGCACACTTAATATTCAAATCACCAGATCATATTATACACAACATTATATACCATTATATACCATTTGGAAGAGGAACCAAAAATACATATATTTTACTGGACTGCAGAACAGCTGGGGCCTATTAGTGGCCACCAAGAGATAGAAATTCCCAGATTCACCCCAAGACTTCCCCATTATTTAACCCAGAATGCATCATAATTCACAACTAAGAGATAGACTTATTCCCCTTCTATTGAGATTAATGGACTGGCAGTACTGACCAGATCAAAATTAAGCACAGAATACACGTCGGTACCTTGATAAAAACATGTTCATAGTTTATTGCACCATATAAGTTGATAATACAATGTTATTGAGCTTCCTCTTTCAAATGGTATATAATATGGAATATGTTGTTTATAATGTGATCTGGGAATTCGAAAATTAGGTGGTCCTTTAATTGAGATTAGTCTGAATATATGCAGTCAACATCATTTCATTGGATTTATCGGTGTATAAAACAGTAAGAGGAGGAGTATTTGCGAGTGATATATGCTTTCAGCTATATTTTGTAAATTATTCGTTCTCGGTATATTGGTGTGTGATTTATATTTGCAGGTATATCTGGTGAGCGATTATGGGTTGAGATGAGAAAAATTGTTTGTGGTAGATACGCCGGACCTATCATGGAAGTGATGATTGACGTGGGAGTCACACAATATCTAGGTCAGTCTGTAATGTGTTGTTTGTGGTAGATACGCCGGACCTATCATGGAAGTGATGACTGATGTGGGAGTCACACAATATCTATGTCAGTCTCTAATGTGTCGGGTTGATCTTAAAATAAAGATATAATGAAAATGACCCCATATCAGAGTGCGGATTTAAACCACAGTTGTTTCAGTCACAAAAAACTAAAAGTGAGCCTAAATGAGGATAAGGTCTGTCCCAGAATGTTTTTGTCATGACAGCAGTCTGACATTTTGGCATTAGTAGTAAAGAGTCTGTATTTTTTCCGCTTATTTTCTTTGGTTTTTAGCTGAGGAAGTTCCGTTTTGATACCAGAAAATTTGCTCATTATAGTTTAATTGTCATACCAATATATGATAATACTGATCGAAAAAACATACTATCACGTAGAAAAACACCATAAAAAATCCAGCATGTATTGTAGGTAATGTGTCAGTTTTTTAGTCAAGTTTTTTTCCAAAACTCGACTTATAGTTTGATGAGGGGCGGCGGACGGGCGGGCGGCCTGTTTTGCTTATAACTCAACCGTTTATTGACAGATTAAAATTTTGGTGTGTGAGTACATATCCATGCACGTAAGCTGCAGACAAAAAATTGGGTTCGTCCGCACATTTATTACAGAGTTATGGCCCTTTGCCATTTTTCACTGATTTTAGGCTCATTAGCGCAACAACTTCAACAAACGTTATCTGATTCGATTGAAATTTGGGATATAGGTGTCTCCCAAGAATATCTCGGACGAGTTCGAAAACCGGCCTGGTCCGATAAAATTTGATAGAGTTATGGCCCTTAATTAGTCATTTTTCACGAATTTTCAGCTCGTTAGCGCGATAACTTCAACAAACGTTATCCGATTTGATTGAAATTTGGTATATAGGTGTCTCCCAAGAAAATCTCGGACGAGTTCGAAAACCGGCCTGGTCCGATAAAATTTGATAGAGTTATCGCCCTTAATTAGTCATTTTTCACGAATTTTCAGCTCGTTAGCGCGATAATTTAACAAACATCATCCTATTTGATTGAAATTTTGATATATAGGTGTCTCCCAAGAATACCTCGGACGAGTTAGAAAACCGGCCCGGTCCGATAAAATTTTATAGAGTTATGGTCCTTAAGTAGTCATTTTGTACGAATTTTGAGCTTGTTAGCGTGATAACTTCAACAAACGTCATCCGATTCAACTAAAAATTGGTATATAAGTGTCTTCCAATAATATCCTGGACGAGTTCGAAAACTAGCCTGGCCCAATAAAATTTGATAGAGTTATGGCCCTTAATTAGTCATTTTTCGTGAATTTTTAGCTCGTTAGCACGATAACTTCAACAAACGTCCTCCGATTTGTTTAAAATTTGGAATAGACGTACTTGCCAAGAATATTTCGGACGAGTTCGAAAACCAGCCTGGCCTGATAAAATTTGATAGAGTTATGGCCCTTAATTAGTCATTTTTCGATTTTACCTATTAATTAGTCTACCGATACTGATGCACACCAATTGGCGGTAGCCACCGGCGGTAGCCACCGGCGGTAAGCCACCGAAAACGAGACACAGCATCTCTGATGCCACCTCTTGTATTACATTGCCGTCTAAGTGTTTATTTTAAAAACAAAATGAAAATAAAAATCCAACATATAAGTAACAAGTATTTGATGACCCATAAATATGAAGCCAAAATATAATAAGAATAACTTAGAAAACTGCATTAACCCTTTATGGAGCCCCAGACAGAGAGAACAATGCACTGATGATTGTCGTCTGCTTGGATCTGTATGAGGCTCCATACGGGAGTGTTCTATAACCCTATTCTCTTATATATCATTATATCTCACATATATACCCGGTAAGAGAATACATTGGCCAAACAATATTTACCTTGACCTTGTTAGCCAGTGCTTCTCTTGTATATTTGAGGCTCCCTATGGGAGAATCACATATAAAAGAGAATGCACTAGCACAGGATCTTTAATGCTGCACCAGCACATTTTTAATCACAAAAAAAAGACCCTCCAAAAAGTTCTGAGGCTGTCAACAATGAACGTTCCACAAAAGAAGGTGAATAACTCTATATCATGCAGAGAGATAACTCTATAACCTAACTGGACCATGGGGTGTTGTAACAATGAACGTTCCACAATAGAAGGTGAATAACTCTATATCACACAGAGAGATAACACCATAACCTAACTGGACCATGGGTGTTGCAACATATTTTTCTCGTTTAGAGAAAATCCCTTCCTATTGACAATGGCTTTTCTGCCCTTAACCCTTTGAGTGCCAGGGGCCCTAAACCTACAAAATAAGTCTGTTAAAGAATATAAAAATAAATTATTAAAATTGTAAAAAATTGTAAAAAAAATAAAAAAATTGTTAGGCCAATGCATTCTCTTATATATGCGAGGCGACCTATGGTCGACTCGCATATATAAGAGAATGCATTGGCACAGGGTATATGGGTTGATACAAAAATCGACCTGGCACTGAAAGGGTTAATATTTCTAAATCTGACTAGTCTGGACATGCAGTAATTGAGTTTTTAAAGATTCATGATCCGAATTAACACTCGCAAATTACTATTTCCTTGGCTTCGGGGGTCAAAAATATTTTATTCGAGTCGGTGAAACCCACCCGTCAAAGTTCAGAGTAATTAGATAAAAAAAAATTAAATCTATAATTTTCACCACCTATAATTTTAGTGGCCCAGTTAAAGGTCGACGAGAAGACGGTCTCGGACCAAATTGCGGATGAAGATGGATAACTCTAAAATCAAGTGGCTTTTTTGTGTCAGATATTTAACAAACCGGCAAAATTTCGTTGAACAAAATGTTGATAAATAACAGGTTTTGCAGCTGGGTTTTGGGCAATTTTATACTATAGCTGACTGTTGTTAGCATTTTTTATTTTTGGGCAATTAATTGACTCTGATAACTGGCCCGGCATTTAAAAAACGTTGTTGTTTTTGGAATCTGATGATATTGGGACAATCAAAGCAGATTGAGTTTTTAATAAGTTTTATGGCGACGGTATATCATAAACAATCCGAATTACAGAATCTTATAATCATCTGATATTCAACACATTTAGTATCCGGGTCCGTGCTGATATTAAAGGTACTCAATCCGATTAAACACCCCTAAATTACGATTTATTTAGCTTTGGGGGTAAAAAATATTTGATTCGAGTCGAGGAACATACCCATCAAAGCTCAAGAGTGATCAGATATTGAATTTTAAAGTTTGTTATTTCTATTGTTTGTGGCCCAGACACACGCCGTCTAAATGATGGTCTCCGTCAAAATTGCGGACGAAGATGGATAACTCTAAAAACAAGTGATAATACGGCCATATTTCGTTGAACAAAATGTTTATAAATAACACGTTTTGGGAAATTTGATGCCATAGTTGACAGTGGTTAGCATTATTTTGTTTCAATTAATTGATTCTGATAACTAAAGAAATGTTGTTGTTGTTATTGTTGTATCTTGATGATATGGTGACCATCTGATCGGATTGAGTACCTTTAATATTATTATGTCAGAGTTCATAAATCATAACACAATCTGACCACTTGTCGTATTAATAAAACTATTAAATTATTATTTTAGGCCTCATGAAATAATTGTTCGATTCTCATACAATTACTTTACCTTGGTCAATGATGGAGCGAGGATGGAAAGGTTTCCTTTTTGTTCTTGATAGCAGTAAATTCCCACCCATAGAGATTAATTAAACACAAATAGAAATCTAAACATAAACAAAATCTACTCCTCTATCTATATATAGAGAGCAGGATCTGTCTGTCTATCTGTCTGCAATTTTTCTCCCAGACCCCTGGACTGATTTCAACCAAATTGGTGAGGTTTATCTCACAGTCGACATTAAATAACCCAACACAAATTATATCATAATTATATTATAATTAACATAATAATAAAGTTCCGGCATCAACATCATTGCGCTGTCATGCGCCGATAAGGCCAAAAAAAAAACTTGTCTGTTTCCGATTTCTTGAGCATAAAAATCCAGGTAGGAGGTAGGAATTTGTTTTTTTAAATCCATCGAATTAAATTTTGTAGCATCTATAATGCACCATATTCTAAAAAAAAAAGATAAAAGTTGTATTCTCAATAACTTTGTATCCAGTTGCTGAAGATTCTGACAGAAAACTAGCTTTATATCTGACAATATACCCAAATCTTGATATAAATAATGATACCAGGTAATCTAATATATATTTGAGAAATCTGTCTGTGTGTGTGTGTGTCTGTGTGGCCGCGATGGACTCCGAAACGGCTCGACCGATTTCGACGAAACTTGGTACGGACACGTAGTATCACCCCGGAACCAACATAGGCCCATCCATTTTTCGTGCGGCGTGACCTTGACCTTCAAACCGGTGACCTCCGGATCCGCTGAGCCGCAGTGCTAAATGATTGTCACCGATGCAGGGAGGACAACTCTATATTAATACGTCGACGAACGTAACACACAGATATTGTCAATTTGCAGGCTATTAAGAATCGTGTATCTATCCAAAAATATAGCATTTACCATAGATATTGTCAATTTGCAGGCTATTAAGAATCGTGTATCTATCCCAAAATATACAATATACAATTTCTGATATATAAATTTTGTTACAGCTGATATTCTTAAGTCTATTGTGGAATCATTTATATTTTTATGCTATATTATTTTCCACACCTCGCTTAGTGCCAAGTCGTGTAGAGTTACCTCGCGGGTAACAGTTCGCTAAATATCATCATCTTTATGGTCTGGAATCTCATCCAAATTTTGTTACAGCTGATATTCTTAAGTCTATTGTGGAATCATATTTTAGCTGAAATGGCTTCCAGAATGCCCCAAATTTTGTTGCGAAATGGGTGATCGTTCGATCGCTTCTCGGCCTTTTGGCTTGAGCCCGTGCTGTGAGATACGTCCCCGACGATGGTCACCCCAATGACTGACTGACGGACTTCCGCTTCTAGCGGGGGACTGACCCCGACAGGCAATTTGATCATCTCATAAGGGTGAGTCACCTCTTTCGGGGTGCTCCAGCTGATAAGAGTGGTCCGCAATAGCCCCGGGCCAACAACCAAAAAAATAAAAATAAATTTGGTTAAAGCCGTGTACGAATCAAGCCGTGAATGCCAACAACAATGGCATTGTTGGACTTTGACGGCGAGAAAATAATTAGTTATAATTAGTTAAAATTTACTAAATACACACAATGCTATTTTCTCTTTACGGCAATGTGAGAATTTTCGGTGCCCCATGCCCTGAATGCCAACAACAACAACAACAACGTTGTCTATGACTGTTTACATGATTTATAAACAAAACTGATACCCGGATTTCTATAAATATGGAAATTTGGACTGAAAATCTGCAAGACTCTGAGACTTACGGAATTAATGGAACATTTCTGCGAGTTAAATAATTTATTAAATAACTAATAAAGAGCGTTTATAAAGACCAGTGACCTTCTATCTCGGCTCCTGCTGTGCCGATTTCGACCAAATTTGGTATGTGGGGGCAGTTTGAGGCGCCAACAAATTTCGTCATGCCCGTGTGGCATGACCTTGACCTTTCAAATGACCTTGAACCTGTATGCCGGTATCCGCTGGGCCGATTTCCACCATTTTCGGGGTGTTGGTGTAAATGGGGATGCCAATGAATTTCATCCCGAGATGCCAGTGCAGCGTGACCTTGACCTTCAAATGACCTTGACTCTCTATCAAGGATGGTTCGGGTAGCCAAACATTTTCAACGGGTAGCGGTGTGAGCTTGACCTTTAAAATGACCTTGAACCTCTATCTCGGTATCCGCTGGGCCGATTTTCACCATTTTTGGGGTGTTGGTGTAAAAAAAACAACATAACCACTCTCCCCGTCAGGACGGGTACCCAGCTAGTCTATACTATATATTTTGAGACTTCGTATATATATATATATATGTGTACTTCATAGAATCGAAAACGGTTCGCTCGATTGAGTTCAAACTTCCCATCTAAATGTAAAAACCCACGGGAATCGTCGTCGCAGCGTTTTGAAGAAGCTCAGAGCACGCGTTCTCCACTCTCCAAATCACTGCAAAGGCACGGCGGGGGTTAATCGCGTTGATAGTTAAAGAGCGTCAGTTTTCCGAAGTGTCTATATAAAGAGCGTCGTTTTCGCTATCTACTTATCTGTATGACGGGCAATTCAATGCAATGTTATCGCATTTGTTTTCAATGCAATACCGGATTCGACATCAAGCGTGAATGCTTATGTGAGTCGTTTCCGGGAATCAGTGTTAAAAAAAAAGGAAAACAAAGAATGCGTTGTCTGTCGTTCCTAGGAAGTGGGGGATTTCATCGAGTTCTATTGACCATCTCGTAAGGGTGGACAACCTCTGTCAGGGGCTGCTCAATGGCCACGGGGAGTTAAATAACGGGGAAGTTTAGGACGGGTACCATGAATTAACTCATTGAAAAACAAAGAATGCGTTGTCTGTCGTTCCTAGGAAGGGGGGATTTTTCATAAAAAAAAACAATTAAATTATAAAAAAGAATTAAATTAATAATTAAATAAATATTAAAAAATTCAAAAAAACATAAATTAAATTTAAAAAACATTAAATTAATATTAAAAACATAAATTAAATTTAAAAAACATTAAATTAATATTAAAATATATTTAAAAAAATATAAATAAAAACAAAATAATTTTAAAAAATGTCATGTTTCGAACAAACGCCGCCGGTGGCGGGCTAACCTGCTAGTCTACTATATATTTTAAGACTTCCGTATATATGTATATATATATATGTGTGTGTATATCCTTTATTGACTCGAAAATGGCTCGACCGATTGAGCCCAAACTTCATATGTAAGGGTAAAAAGCCACGGGAAGTGTCATCGCACCATTCGCGAGCCTGTGCGACCACTCCTTCACCCTTCAACTGCCACCGTAATGGGGATTGATGGGTTAAATACTTGCCGAAATTTTAGAGTTACTTCGCCTACATCATACAGAAACATGTGATGGCAGAATTCGCGTTTCTTACTAAGTTTTCTCCACTCGATTCTCTTAAAATGCACCCTAATCGGTCAAATTCTTTCGATAATTCTATCTAACATCTTAGCTATTATTTGGAGTTATTGTTTACAATATCAACGTATTGAATACGTGGAGCCGACAACGTTATAGCACGTTCGTCGGCTAATCGTAAAATACACACAAATATGTGTTAAAGTTCACTAATTCACCACCTTTGTGTATTCAAGAATATGAATCACACCAAAATTAAGCGAATTGTATATGGAATGTGTAGGTATAAGCTGCCATGTATATATCATTCCCCAAATGCTTCAATATCATGACAATCTATTAGTTATTATAAAAAACCTCAAAGTTTACGGAATGTCGCGATATACGCAAGAGCACAAACATACTAAATTATCATCATACGCTATTTCGCTGTTGGCCGATCGTTCAATGTAACATAATTATGTTTGTCCTGAACTCTGTGAAGAACGATTGTTAAGTATATATATGAACTTATCCATGTTGTGTGAAGACTTATAATAACAAATTTAATGTTAACATACGCGCATCTTAAAAACGTCGAGACGAAATTTCGTACTTAGGGCTTCCAAGGGACGGGGGAGATTTTCGTCGGGTCAGTTTGTCCACCTGAGGTGACCTTGACCTTGAAACGGGTACCCACAAATGACCTTGGGCGATATCTCGGTCATCAGCAGTGAAATTTAGTACTCATGCCCTATGCCAACCTGGGGATGTAGCATTCTACTAACATCTCCAAAATTTTTAAAGAAATCGACCATAGCACTCCATAGAAAACATCGTCTGAACTGCACTCATTTGTAAATATTTACATCTCGATTCGGGACGCAACTATCGGCGATAAACTAACACAAATTATTTCGCCATCGTGAGTCATTGTATTTAATTAATATTTAAGAATCACGGTGTGTGTTGTCAATTTGGATTAATATTCGTAAAAATTAACTACTTTGAGCAAGATTATTCTCAATTTCTATTTAATCACTCTACCGGAGTGTTTCACATCACTTTAACCCTTTAGGGGCTAATTATGTGATAAATATAAGTTTACATTAGCTTGAGAATCAGAAGTTTAACTTTGTGTGGCCTGAGAAACAGAGATTTAACACTGCTGTTTATTTTTTGTAGGTTTACCTTCGTCACCAAATCTGAGAGAATTCCAGAGAGTTTGTGCTGATACAGCAGCGGAGTCATGTTTACCGATGACTTACATATCAGCTCTATGTAAAGAAGAGTCCGAGGTGAGCAAGGTTTATATACAGGATGGATAACAGTCAGGCCTCAAAATATGGTGCTGGACATTTGAAAGAGTGTCGTCTGCTCATGTTTGTCTGGGGCTCTGTATGGGTGAAATTATAAAATTGTTAAAGAATACAAGAACAAATTATTAAAATTGTAAAAAATTGTTAGGCCAATGCATTCTCTTATATATGCGAGGCGACCATGTTGACTCGCATATATAAGAGAATGCATTGGCACAGGGTAAAAAAATCCCGACTTCCGACTGGATTTGATATGGCGGGTCCCAGGAGGGTGAAATTAGTGACGCTATCTCACAGTGGGCGAGAGTCACAAAATTCAACCTCGGGGGACTTTATTCTGCATGGACAGCATCTGATATTGGGAGATCCAGACTCAGATTTAAGTTCCCAGATGGTGAATATGGTGATGTGTCCCCATTGTGTACCTAATTATGCATTGTGCCGTTATTGGAATGAAGAGCCTTCCATTGTGTCCCTGCTCTCAATTCATACTATTTGTTTATATTTCAGATCTATGACCTACAATCGCGAGTCAAGATGTCAAATGACGAACTCAAACTCGGTCTGTTCATTGTCAACCACAGAGATGAATTCATGGGCGACGATCCCTTTCGATATTGCCAGAATCTATTTATAGATACACCAGGAAATGTAAAAAAGGTCAAGGAGATAATATGTGAACTTATGAAATATCGGAATGAATTTGAGGTTTCAGAAAAACTTTCTCAGTGGGAGCCGCCAAGGTTTCCTGTGACGGGACATGATTTAATTACTAAGAAAATACCTGCGGGACCCTTGTTTGCGAAAACTCTTAATGAGTTGCGCCAAATATGGAAAGAAAGTGAATTCAAATTGACAAAGGATGAACTACTCGAATGTTCTTGTGATATCGTAGAGAAATTAAAATAATTCTTATTTTTCCTGCATGTTTTCATTGGATATTTGTGACCCGCCATATAAAATCCAGTCGGAAGTCGTAATTTTTTTTTACCCTGTGCCAATGCATTCTCTTATATATGCGAGTCGACCATAGGTCGCCTCGCATATATAAGAGAATGCATTGGCCTAACAATTTTTTACAATTTTAATAATTTGTTCTTGTATTCTTTAACAATTTTATAATTTCACCCATACAGAGCCCCAGACAAACATGAGCAGACGACACTCTTCTATATGCTTCTATATATGTGTGGGGCTCCCTGCAGGGTAATGGATGTTTTTTTATTTTATGTCCTAAAAATTGTAAGAAACATTTATTTTTAAAAAATGATAAAAAATTGTTAGGCCAATGCATTCTCTTATATATGCGAGGCGACCTATGGTCGACTCGCATATATAAGAGAATGCATTGGCACAGGGTAAAAAAAATCCCGACTTCCGACTGGATTTGATATGGCGGGTCACATATGTACACTGTATGTCATGCATTACTAATGATACCCTGGGCTGAACATAGGTGACGATTTGATAGGCAATCAGACATTTATCATCACCACCATGGTAACAAATAACCGGAGACAAGACACCACTTCTAAATTGAGCATTAGATTGAATTTTATTCCACTGGTTCAGCACCCTGTTGGGTTCAGCACCCTGTTGGAAAGTTCTGGTCGGAAGAAATGCAACAATAGCTGTAGGATTTTTATGTTTTATTAATTTTGTTATAAGTTTTATGTTCATGATAAAAATCTGTGGAAGTCTCAAACAGGGAATGTACTCTTATAAACAGACAACAAAATGTGTATACCACTAACATGCGACTCTCACGTAAAGTCTCGATTCGATATGATTAACAGTGGTAATGCTCATCAGATATTATACCACTAACATGCGACTCTCACGCGAAGTCGAGAATCAATATGATTAACTGTGGTAACGCTCATCAGAACTTATGAGTCAAAATAAACCCTTTCTATACTGAATGGATTCACCCACCCAGTTGGAGAAGTATACATTGGAATGATCTATGCTTTATTCATAGGAATGATTGGATCATATAAGCAGAAATTTATTATTATATATGCTGAGATCCCTTTCAATTGTTGTTTTTCATGGGAACAGTTCAACAAACCGCTTAAGTTTTTTTGTTTGTTAGGTGAACATCTCTCCAAATAAATCATTCAAGTGAATTCCCGCAATCAATTATTAAGTTATCAAAATTATAATGAAATAGCCAGAAAAACCAGCTGAATGTGGAATGGTACTATATTTAACTGCTGACCATTTTTAAATAATTTGCATTTGCCATTTGCATTGCAGAACGAGGTCCCAAGAGGGTGAATTTAGTGATGTTATCCCATGTGGCAGGCTAGCAATACCAAATTCACCCTCTGGGAACCTCATTCTGCAAATGACAGACACACTATTTGCAGGCTTGTCAGAATGAGTTTCATAAGAATTACTCGGTTGCTGGAAGTGTTTGTTGGGCATAGAGACTCCATATTTGTATCAAAGGGGTACTGTACACTAAATCCGGCCATTTATAGGACCATCTCCTATTATTCTCAACAGAATATATGCAACAAATGAATGAATTGATTAGTGCAAAATACACTCGTGCTCTATCAACAATGTAAACAACATGGTAATTATAATGAAAATGAATTTATTTTCATTATAACATACCATGCTGTTTTACATTGTTCATAATGGGAATTAGTGTATTTTGCACTCATCCATGGCTTACAGTACCTCTTAAACGTGATAGAAGAATGTTTTTATGATGATTGGTTCGTTTGGCATCAGATACATACTCTGATTGGCAGGGATATAAAAATAGAAGTATATGTTACAAATTATCAATAATTTAACAATTTAAAAATCCATATAATTATTAACAATGACTCAGAAGATTTGATCCAGGAAAGCACACCAAGCATTCTGATTGGTCCCCAAGCATTCATGTGTTAAGATTCTTACAATCTGATTGGTCCCCAAGCATTCATGTGCTAAGATTCTTACAATCTGATTGGTCCCCAAGCATTCATGTGCTAAGATTGTTACAATCGAATTGGTCCCCAAGCAGTCATGTGATTCATCCGATAAGAGTCTTACAATCTGATTGGTCAAGATTTGGTACTTTGATGTTGATTTTTTATAGTTTTTATAGGTTCCTCAGTAATTCATAACAATTTGGATCAAGAAGAACTAAGCAGCTGCTATGGATCGGACATCATGTGATGTCAAACATGGCATGCCAGAACGTCATGTTTGGACAATATTACCTGTACAAAGGTCATTCATATAGCCCCAATGTTTCACGTTCTTATACCCAACATGTTTTGAGCATGATCTCTTAACCCTTTACCCAACAAAACGGCCATAAACGCCCAAATAAAGCTTCAACAGCCTAAAATATCTTCGGTCTGTCTCAATAACACCATACAAATATGGATATCATTGGAACCGGTTCATTGACCACATTGTGATGGTTACAGTTATGCCCTGTGCCAATGCATTCTCTTATATATGCGAGTCAGCCATAGGTCGCCTCGCATATATAAGAGAATGCATTGGCCTAAATTGGCCTAACACTTTTTACCATTTTTTCTTACATTCTTTAACAATTTAAAAAAAAATTCTTACATTTTTTAACATTTTTTGTAATATTTTTCTACATTCTTTGACAATTTTATCATTTTTAATATGTGTTAAGCCAATGCATTCTCTTATATATGCGAGGCGACCTATGGTCGACTCGCATATATAAGAGAATGCATTGGCACAAGGCCATTCTGTTGCGTAAAGGGTTAAGCCCCACTGCCCCATGTGATGGTGAACATTTAACGTGACGTAGTCATTTAGAATGCCTGTCACAACTGAATGCGGGGACAATTAAGTGAATGATGAGTTGCTCATGATTCCGTTTAATGTGGGGACAATTAAGTGAATGATGAGTTGCTCATGATTCCGTTTAATGTGGGGACAATTAAGTGAATGATGAGTTGCTCATGGTTCCGTTTAATGCGGGGACGATTAAGTGAATGATGAGTTGCTCATGGTTCCGTTTAATGCGGGGACAATTAAGTGAATGATGGGTTGCTCATGGTTCCGTTTAATGCGGGGACAATTAAGTGAATGATGAGTTGCTCATGATTCCGTTTAATGCGGGGACAATTAAGTGAATGATGAGTTGCTCATGATTCCGTTTAGTGCGGGGACAATTAAGTGAATGATGGGTTGCTCATGGTTCCGTTTAATGCGGGGACAATTAAGTGAATGATGAGTTGCTCATGATTCCGTTTAATGCGGGGACAATTAAGTGAATGATGGGTTGCTCATGGTTCCGTTTAATGCGGGGACAATTAAGTGAATGATGAGTTGCTCATGGTTCCGTTTAATGCGGGGACAATTAAGTGAATGATGAGTTGCTCATGGTTCCGTTTAATGCGGGGACAATTAAGTGAATGATGAGTTGCTCATGGTTCCGTTTAATTCGGGGACAATTAAGTGAATGATGAGTTGCTCATGGTTCCGTTTAATGCGGGGACGATTAAGTGAATGATGAGTTGCTCATGATTCCGTTTAATGCGGGGACAATTAAGTGAATGATGAGTTGCTCATGGTTCCGTTTAATGCGGGGACAATTAAGTGAATGATGGGTTGCTCATGGTTCCGTTTAATGCGGGGACAATTAAGTGAATGATGAGTTGCTCATGATTCCGTTTAATGCGGGGACAATTAAGTGAATGATGAGTTGCTCATGATTCCGTTTAGTGCGGGGACAATTAAGTGAATGATGGGTTGCTCATGGTTCCGTTTAATGCGGGGACAATTAAGTGAATGATGAGTTGCTCATGATTCCGTTTAATGCGGGGACAATTAAGTGAATGATGGGTTGCTCATGGTTCCGTTTAATGCGGGGACAATTAAGTGAATGATGAGTTGCTCATGGTTCCGTTTAATGCGGGGACAATTAAGTGAATGATGAGTTGCTCATGGTTCCGTTTAATGCGGGGACAATTAAGTGAATGATGAGTTGCTCATGGTTCCGTTTAGTGGGGTACCAAGCAGGCCTCAGAATATGGAACCAGACATTATCAGAATGAGGTCCCAAGAGGGTGAATTTAGTGACGCTACCCACTAAATTCACCTTCTGGGGACCTCATTCTGCTTAGGCCTCATCTTATCTTTATTGTCAAATTAAAGTCTTTTAGAAGCAAATTTGATTTTTGAGACGGTGCAAATATTTTAGGATTGGGTGGGATTGCTACTGTGTGTTATCTCCTATATTTTTTAGTTTCTTTACAAAGATTCTTTTTCTTTTTTAGTTTAGTTTCTCTGTTTGTGATGAATCCATAAATTTGAGGATTTACTTTTAATTCTGGAAGATTAAGTTGCTGAAATAATTGCATTGACAATGTTGGAATTTCCACGTTAGTCGGATTCCTTATGTCATTTTTGGTTTGTTAAAAGCGATCTGAAAACGGATTATGTATGCCTAGTAGGTGTGTTTTCAGGATTCACTTGTTTCTATTCTTGAATTTTGGTGGGTCGGCCTAAATCGGGGTCAACATAATTTAGAGAGCGTTTCGTATTTATAGAAAACAATAGATGGTGCCATCTGGCATATGGTGATCGGTGTGATTTGAAACTTCTCCAAACTACTAGATATGATTGTTACATGTATTTTTGAAAATTTTGACACATTGCATAATTGAGGTGCCCAATGGGTACACATCATAAATCTGAGCCTATGTCTCCAATAGCAGATGAGGCCATGAAGAATGAGGTCTCCAGGGGATGAATTTAATGATGCTAGCCCGGTGTGCGGGGTAGCGTCACTAAATTCACCCTCTGGGGACCTCATCTGCAAATGTCGAGCACCATATTCTTAATCTACTGGTCGATATATGAACATGGATGCTTGGTGTGCTTTGCTGTTAACATTAACAGTCACCCGACAGGCGACTGATATCAAAACACTGACCACTTCACTGTTAACATTAACAGTCACCCGACAGGCGACTGATGTCAAAACATTGATGACTCAAATACTTCATTGATGGAATATAAACAATGATGATGACTTTCAAAATAGAATTTCATTGAAACAATAATAATCTGGTGATTGTCGTTTATGCAGCAGTTTTCAGTAATAATTGGATAAATCATTAGAGATGATTCGCAAACTCATAGTTAGTAATTACGACTATGTTTGGCTATTCATCGTCATATGTCCGGCCAAATATTTATTTGTACAATATTACGATGATGAGTAGGATTACTTAACTCGACAGTGGCTAATTATGCGTAGTAAGAATTTCGCTTCGAATTTTCTACCATATTTATCTTTTCATGATGGGAGATGTGCTGGTACAGCATTAGAGATCCTGGCATTCTCTTATATATGCGAGTATCCCATAGGGAGCTTCGCATATATAAGAGAATTCACTGGCTTACAAGGTCAAAGTATATATTGTTAGGCCAATACATTCTCTATGGGAGACTTGCATGTAGAAGAGAATGCATTGCCACAGGGTTTTCACAAACTTTCAGGAAGCTCCAGTCATGAAAGGGTTAAGCACACCGTTCACAATAATCTACTATTCTATTGGTCAATTTATGATCGATGTCGGAAGGTTTTATACAGTAATGCCCTAAGTAATCGACTCCTTAACCACAGCAGAATTATGGGTAACTTATCAGGATTCAGTCGGAAATATGGCCTGAAAATTTACCCTTAATTCTAAGGAGTCGATTACTTAGGGCATTACTGTAGTTGATAGCTGCATGATACAACAGTCCTTGTTTACTGCATATTTAAAAGAAGTTTTGGTACAAATCAAAGAAATTGAAACCCTATCAGTTTTGGTGGTTGGAGCTTCGCGGTTACAGTTAGAATGTGCACATAACTTGGTGACGTAATGTCCTGACTAATCGTAACTTCTAATGGTTTGCGAGCTCATCTGTACGATGATTGTGTTAATCCTGTGACTTCTGAATGAATTCTTCCACTCAGTTCTAAAAATAGAAATGGTCTGTTCTTCATTTGTATGAATTCTCAAAAAGAAAAAGTTTGGATTCTGATTAATTCTTTTTAGGGACATTCAGCTAATGTTTTGTGATATCTAGTTTAACCCTTTACCCAACAAAGCGGCCAAAAACGCCCAAATAAAGCTTCAACAGCCTAAAATATCTTCGGTCTGTCTCAATAACACCATACAAATATGGATATCATTGGAACCGGTTCATTGACCACATTGTGTATGTTACAGTTATGCCCTGTGCCAATGCATTCTCTTATATATGCGAGGCGACCTATGGCCTACATTCTTTAACAATTTTATAATTTTTTCTTACATTTTTTAACAATTTTTATAATATTTTTCTACATTCTTTGACAATTTTATCATTTTTATTATGTGTTAAGCCAATGCATTCTCTTATATATGCGAGGCGACCTATTGTCGACTCGCATATATAAGAGAATGCATTGGCACAGGGCCGTTCTGTTGGGTAAAGGGTTAATGCTGATAAATGAAGCCAATCCTTGCCAACAATTTAGAAATTAAAACCATGAATAATGTTCAAAAATTTAATTATACTTATTATTAATAGCCTTGAATCTGTAATTGTCATGATATGCTGATTAAATGTAAGAGTGGATGAAATGCTAGCATTAAAATGCACCTGTTAAAGGTACTCAACCCGTAAAGAGGGTCCCCATCTCAACAGATTCCAACAACAACAATCCGATCAGAGGGTCCTATATTACTATTTCTTTGGCTTTGGGGGTAAAAAATATTTGATTCGAGTCAAGGAACCCATCAAACAAAGCTCCAGAGTTATTAGATATTGATTTTTGAAAATTCTTATGTTCTCGAGATGAGTACTTATAACTGCCGTCAATTTGGTAACATGCTCGAGATTTTACGCCAAAATTCTATTCAGACAGACAAGGATGGATAACTCTATAATCAAGTGGTAATAATTGACTACGTACTGGGCCAGTAAGAATTCCCGATAATGAAAAATAATAGATTTCTAAAATCGATATCTAACAAATCTGAGCTTTGATGGGTGACTTCCTCGACTCGAATCAAATTTTTTTGACCCCCGAAGCCATTGAAATAGTAATTGAGAGGAGTTTTATCGGGTTGAGTACCTTTAATAGAAATTGCTTATTACAGATAAACTCAAATGTTTCAGCAATAAAAATAGAATTGTTATTTTTCAATATTTGCAAACGGATAAATTAGATGCATCTAAAAGTGAAAAATTGTTCATTAACCCTTTGAGTGCCAGGGGCCGATCTCATCGGCCCTAATTTACGGTCTGTAAAATCGGCCCAAATTTTTTTTTTTAATTTAAAAAACAAACAAAAGTTTAGATTTTTTTCTTTTTTGGGTTGAAATTTATTTGAGTATGCTTAAGCATGCTATAGTGAATTTAAAAACAAACTGGATAAAACCTTAGAGGCATGTTATAACTCAAAACTATCACCTAGTATTCATATTAATAATTTTGATGGCCATGAAAAACGTGAGATTCCCTGGCACTAAACCTACAAAATAAGTCTGTTAAAGAATATAAGAAAAAATTATTCAAATTGTAAAAAATAATAACAAATGATGAAAAATTGTTAGGCCAATGCATTCTCTTATATATGCGAGGCGACCTATGGTCGACTCGCATATATAAGAGAATGCATTGGCACAGGGTATATGGGTTGATACAAAAATTGGACCTGGCACTGAAAGGGTTAACATGAACCAATTAACACCTCATAATGTGTCACTGCCTCTCACATTGAGCTCATAATGTGTCACTGCCTCTCACTTTGAGCTCATA
The DNA here is from genome assembly GCA_032622095.1 of Siphonodentalium dalli. Taxonomy (NCBI): domain Eukaryota; kingdom Metazoa; phylum Mollusca; class Scaphopoda; order Gadilida; family Siphonodentaliidae; genus Siphonodentalium; species Siphonodentalium dalli. Next base: position 223,292,998 of record CP136066.1, read on the forward strand.
CTGTGTCACTGCCTCTCACACCTCATAATGTGTCACTGCATCTCACACCTCATAATGTGTCACTGCATCTCACACCTCATGTGTCACTGCCTCTCACACCTCATAATGTGTCACTGCATCTCACACCTCATAATGTGTCACTGCATCTCACACCTCATAATGTGTCACTGCGTCTCACATTGAGTTGTAACTTTAAAGTTTCCTATTTGCAATGAAATAGAATTATATATAACATATTTAGGGGCTCGAACACAATGTGCAACTTTATTTTCGTCATGTGTGATAGAATACAATAAGAACATAAGAAATATAGCACCTCTACTTTTCATTGCAAATTATGGCCATTTAAATATAAATACCTGTGTTCTCACATAATTATACATGGAAAATGTAATGAGGGAGGGAGGCTTTTAAATGTAATGAGGGAGGGAGGCTTTTAAATGTAATGAGGGAGGGAGGCTTTTAAATGTAATGAGGGAGGGAGGCTTTTTACTTTTCCAAGAATTCTAAACATTATAGTGGTTATGTACTGTAATGCTCTAAGTAATCGACTCCTTAACGACAGCAGAATTATGGGTAACTTTTCAGGATTTAGTCGGAAATATGGCTTGTTGCCATTCATCGGAAAGCTCTCCCCGAGAGTTTTCCGATGAATGGCAACAAGCCATATTTCCGACAAAATCCTGAAAAGTTACCCATAATTCTGCTGTCGTTAAGGAGTCGATTACTTAGGGCATTACTGTATATAAAATTGCTACGTGTTTTAGTCATTCCATCTTCAACAGTAACCTATCTAAATATTTAATTGTTCATAGATAGGAGATTGAGTTTTGAACTCTTGAAAGATTCTGGGGGAATTTGCAAATAAAAAGTTAAATGAGTTTTGAACTCTTGCAAAATTCTATGTTAACCCTATATTGACGTGATGAGGCCAGGGTTGCCAAAGTACTGACGGTAACACAACTTTCGGTACCGGTTCCGTACTGATGTTCAGTACCGCAAACCGGGTCGGTATCGGTACTCATTGAGTGGACTTTTATACTGCAAATAACTTTGGTTTCGTGGGGTTCCATCATCAATTATTCATTTAGTTCGAGGTTTAGTCAAACAACGAAAATAAAAAAGGGAGGATTTTTAAATAGACGGAATACAGAGTGGAAGTTATCACAAGCGCCCACACAATGCATGCAATTTCGTGACAAGTTGTCATAGTGTGGCATACTGTGTCTTTGATGTTTGAATGTGCTGACGATATCATGTTAACCCATCACAGTTGTGTTTGACGTTATGTTGTGCTGCTTAATTAACCCTTTATATTCATTAAGAGGTATATTAATAGAAATCAACAATCAGTACCGAGAACCGTCGGTACTCGACATCAGAACCGGTACCGATTTAATTCCTGATTACCGCTGGTTCCGGTACCGGTACCAGTACCTATTGGCAAACCTGGATGAGGCCCTATTGAGCTTGAGAACACAGAATTTACATTTATTTGGCCTAAATGTCAGTTATGGATCTCCTTGTAGATCGTATCATGACCTTTCTTACAAAACCGTCTAATATTATTATCTCCCAAGAAATACTATCATAACTCTCGGTATTCACTGAACACATCCATATATATAAAAACTCACTCTGCAATCCGGAATATCAATGTTTGATTCCATTTTGGTACACCACCATTCCGTACTATCACCATATCTGTGGCACACTAAAATGTGAATTCTAACTGAATACGAAAACTCGCTCGTATAAATGTTGTCATACCAGAAAATATGAAGTTAAATCTTTTGTTCATTTGCGTTAATACCACACCAAAGTCAATGCTTTGTTTCTCAAGCCATTTTGTTTCTAAAAAGGATGCAGGCGGATGTTCTTTGTTTGTTCAGATCACCCCCCCCCCCCCATCCCCATGAAACAGGGATGAATACAGTTTGTTTCAGGAGTAGGCCTGAGAAACAAAAGTTTAAATTTGTGTGGTATAACTATAACCAAAATATAATGTTATTAGTTAGTAGATCCTGTAACATTGTTCCTGATAACAGATCAAAACGTCAAAGCTTTTTTCACAGACCTGCGCATGCGGCGAATGCATATGTCTATCTGCTTTCACAGACCTGCGGCTGATGCATGCGGCCAATGCATGCGGCTATCGGGTTTGCACAAAGTTTCAAACCATACATATATATCACTGGCGCTTTCATGATGGTTGCGGCTGATGCAGATTAATATCCGATGGGCTATTATCGGCCATAATGGCCGATGATTCCGATTATCAGAACATCACTAGTCGATGAAATAATAACAAACGACAGCTAGATACATGTAGCAATTTTCATTCTCTAGGCAATTATGTCAACTTTGAGACGAAAATCTGTTATTAAAATGTACTTTTACTTCAAGGAAGTAGAAACTTAGACAGATATTGCTGTTGCTAAATTTCACACATAAGACTGGTCCTTGCCCCAATCGAACCAGCTGCCTGTTTCGTATAGTAACCTGAACCAGACGCCCGAATCGTAGTAACCTGATCCAGCCGCCCGAATCGTAGTAACCTGATCCAGCCGCCCAAATCGTAGTAACCTGAACCAGCCGACCGATTCATAATAACCTGGCCCTTTCTGCCCCACTGACTGAACACATTCTATGATTGAAGCCACTCTATAAGTACCCACTGTCATTCTATTTTGACGGAGGTTTCTATCAACGAAACCATTTATTTGTGGTTTATTTAACTGTGGTTCTGCCTCGATACAGGAATCGACGTGTGATGCCACCCTATAGGCACCCACTGTCTTACTATAAGAGACGGAGGTTTCTATGCATGAAGCCACTCTATAGGCACCCACTGCGGCTCCATCTCGATTCTGTTAATCTCCGCGAGCAGTTCATTATAAGCTGTGTTTATGTCCGACACCACTAATATAAAGTCAAAATAATGTCCAAATTTATCCTCCATTTCTCTCCCCTTCTCAATAGTTTCTTTAAGATCCTCGTCCTGAAAAGTTAAAAATGCAAATTGAACATTAAAAAATAGTCAACAACCACATGTAAATCAACAAATGACTGCTACAATTCTCGCCCTCAAGTCTGGTCCCCCTCTAGGCTGGTCGCCCTCTAGGCTGGTCCCTCTACACTTGTGTTTGGTGCCATCGGTAATGACCATATTTAATATTATGTTGTTTTTTAAGAATATGTTGATGATAGTAGGATATGGTGTGGTGTTTCACCCACACTCCCCCAAAATAGGTTGCGATTGTTTTGATAGCTCAATAATAATTAGGAGATAAACATACCCTGTTGAGTTGTACATTCTGGGATTCGAGCATGAAAACAGTTTGTGAACGAGCCGGCTTGCACAATGTACAACGAAACAGGGTACGTTTATCTCCATTGTAATTCAATCTAGCAAGGAATTTGCAAAAAAACTGTATAAAAAGTATCATTTAGTCATTTTCATGACACGAATCGAGACTTTCATTTCGCCGTTGTCACCGTGCACAAATCATTGGGTGTGTCCATTGCGTTACTCGGAACACTGCTCCGTAACCATTTCCTGTGGGGCGGGTTGGCTCGTTTCGCTACTCCGTTCTGCGCCGATCAAATTGTACCATACCACATTCAGATTTGATGCACGCTGAAGCGGCCGATGAACGGTATCTATAGACAACAACGCGCGGGTGTGCTCGTTTCGCTACTCGTTCTGCGCCGATTACATTTGACCGTGCTACATTCAGATTTGATGCACGCTGAAGCGGCCGATGTCGGTGAATCGAAAACGAAAGTTAGCTGCTCTCGGCCAATCAGAATGCTTGATTTTAGTGACAAATACTCAATTGAATTACAATGTATTATTAACATTCTTGAATGACTTTCACATAAATAAAATGCGCCTCCATTTTGCATTATTACCACACTGATCGCAGGACCTTTTACTCCTTATAGTCATAATGTATAAGCCACCATGATTGATGATTTATTCGTCAATTGAGATCACTTATACTCAACTTAATGCTCTTAGTACTACATGTTACAGAGGGCAGGATGAGGACTAATTTTCATTCTATTATTTCACACTAATGAACATAATCATAATTATCGCTTTATTTCATTTATGTTACATTTTTAAGAGTAATTGTTCTGCCTGAAAGGGTGTCTTGATCGACCAATAAAACTATTCGTATTCGTATATTACAACCAGCATTAACCCTTTACCCAACAAACCGGCCAAAAACGCCCAAATAAAGCTTCAACACCCTAAAATATCTTCGGTCTGTCTCAATAGAACCATACAAATATGAATATCATTGGAACCGGCTCCTTGACCACATTGTGATAGTTACAGTTATGCCCTGTGCCAGTGCATTCTCTTATATATGCGAGTCGACCATAGGTCGCCTCGCATATATAAGAGAATGCATTGGCCTAAAAAAATAATATTTTTCTACATTCTTTGACAATTTTATCATTTTTAGTATGTGTTAAGCCAATGCATTCTCTTATATATGCAAGGCGACCTATGGTCGACTTGCATATATAAGAGAATGCATTGGCACAGGGCCGTTCTGTTGGGTAAAGGGTTAAGTGAAAATATGCTGTTTTTAGACCTGATTTGTTTGTTTATTTTTCAACTTTCAGGCTAAATGTTAGACCGAGGTGGCTTTCATTTGGAAAATGGTTGTAATTTTCCTGACAGTTTGAAAGTTTCGGTTGTGAGTTAGAAAATTTACAACTCAAAAATTATGTTATCCAGAGTTAAAATTATTGGTCTTCAGGTGTTTAATTATTTTTTTTAAACTGTTGGTAAAAAAACAACATTTTTTATTCCCGCCGATATTAATCCAGACATTTTATTCCCGCCGATATTAATCCAGACATATAAAATAAATATATATCAGCAAGCTCCATGCAGGGTTTACCTCCCTTGATGACTCGGTAAGACCGCTGCTACCGGCGACATTTTACCCACATTTGGTGGATTTTTTCCGCAATATAAATATATATACTAATCGAACAGAGCAACATGTTGGCCTTATTAACTCTTTCACTGCCAAACGCGCATAAATGCGAACTCCCGTGTCACTGCCAATCGCGCATTTTTGCGAATTTGGTATGTAGTCTAATGTATGGGATATAACTCTATTCTTTCCGGCATGTTTGATAGTGTACAATGATTCTATCTGTAGTACTGTTGCGCGCGAACAATTTAAAGCGACAACGTCATCAAGGTAATGCTATTTCTGACGTTATGGGAGTACAGTCAGAGCCGGAATATACCCCCCAGTGCCACGCATCCTGTACATATATCCATGTATTTCAGGTATATATGGGTAATACATTATATCTCAAGCAGTTTCTAATATAATTAGTTGAAACTCCACATGTATATAGACATAGGTATATCCTGTCGAATGCCGCCGTGGACACGCCCACCAAGGTCACGTGACATTGGCGGCCATCTTGGATTAGTGGCTATTTGCCGGTATATGTACAGTTTGTGTGGGTATGCATGGGTGTGTTGTTTGTTTTCTAATTTTCAACCCAATTATACGATGTCCAACAGTAAGGTACACGGGAGTAACATATATGAACATACTTTGGACATAAAATAGGTCACATTAACTTGGCGTCCATCTTGGATTTATGCAAGTTGCCACCTATTTGTAGCAAAATTTGCCAAAACTTTCCTTTCCAGAATGGATTATTTTCAAATGTTGTTTTCTTATAATACACCTTTACTGGTTTTGAACAACCCTTGTCTATTGTATCGTTTTCCAGTGGTGATAACAGGCAACTAAATTAATTATGCTGGTGAGTTGACCATGCGTACGCCCGCGTAACCCATATAATTCACATAAATCATCGTGAAAACCAATTTTCCTGAAATTCAAGATGGCCGTCAAGATCACGTGACTTATAAGGGGCGGAGCAGTGTCATATATCCCCCTGCAGGTATATATACATGTGGGTATGCATGGTTATATATATATATCTATATTTGGAATTGTACCTATCAGGGAATATTCAAGCAACAAAAGCACGAACTCAACAAAGTGCGCCATTGTATCCCATTTTGCTACAAATAGGTGGCAACTTGCATAAATCCAAGATGGACGCCAAGGTCACGTGACCTATTTTATGTCCAAAGTATGTTCATATATGTTACTCCCGTGTACCTTACTGTTGGACATCGTATAATTGGGTTGAAAATTAGAAAACAAACAACACACCCATGCATACCCACACAAACTGTACATATACCGGCAAATAGCCACTAATCCAAGATGGCCGCCAATGTCACGTGACCTTGGTGGGCGTGTCCACAGCGGCATTCGACAGGATATACCTATGTCTATATACATGTGAAGTTTCAACTAATTATATTAGAAACTGCTTGAGATATAATGTATTACCCTTATATACCTGAAATACATGGATATATGTACAGGATGCGTGGCACTGGGGGGTATGTCTGTGGTGGCAGCGAAAGAGTTAAGCACACAAAATATCGAACAACATTTGTGTAATTTTGTATACCTTAAGTTAGGAAAGTCCCTCTAGAACCAAAGAACTATATTGCGAAACGGAGTGATTTGGTTCTCTGATTATTTTATCAACACAAAAGTCAAAACGCACATGGACAACAACATTCATGGCAAATCAAATGCAAGAGTTCTAATTTGCTGACATTTTGCTAAGGAGCGTGTGAAAATCGTCTACAGAACAACCCCTCTAAATCTCCATACTGTCAGAAAGTTTTTAGTGCGAGAATTGTTCTCAAAGCACATAGGAAATTTGACTTTGGTTGATCGCGGTCTCGCCATTTTGTCTGGAAAAACCTGCGCTAAATATAGAAAACAACAGACTAGTACCTAGGCGGTGAGAGTCAGATAAGAAGTATGACTGATGCGCTCTGGTAGATATTAACAAGTTTTTTGGCAGTCGAACCAAACTTCTGCCAATAAGGTGCACAACTCCGGGAAAAAAAGTTGGACGGTGGTATATTATTGCAATAGACCTATATACCAAATATCAATTGATAAAATTGTGATTAAAATAGACAAACTAAGACCCATAACTCCGGAAAAATAATTTGGACAAACCAGGTTTTCGAACTCGTCCGAGATATTGATGCAATAGACTCATATCAAATATTGTTTAAATCGGTTAATATTTCATTGAATTATCGCGCTAACAGTGATAACATTGCTAAAAATAGACAAACTAAGACCCATAACTCTGCGAAAAAAAAATTCAGACAAACCTGGTTTTCGAACACGTCCGAGATATTGTTGCAGGAGACTCATATACCAAATATTGTTGAAATCGGTTAATATCTCATCGAGTTATCGCGCTAACGGTGATAAAATTGCTAAAAATAGACCCAAAAAATTCGGACTCGACTAATAAATCAGATAAAACAAGAGTACCTCACTCAGACATGATTCAACAACATGCGGCAATTGATTTGCAGCACCATTACCAAGCCTGAGTTTAGTGTGCCTGTCATTTGCAGAATGAGGTCCCTAGAGGGTGAATTTAGTGATGCTATCCCACACAGCTGGCAAGCGTCACTAAATTCACCCTCTGGGGACCTCATTCTGCTTAGGCCTCATCTTCTCTGGAAAGATTCTTTATTATCAAATTTCTATAGAAACTTATTCACAAAGATTCTATTTCTTTTTTAGTTTAGTTTCTCTATATCCCCAAATTGGCAGACGACCCATTACATAATCGGGGTTCCCAATGAGTGTACATCACAATATTTCACCATCTAAGTCTCCCATAGCAGATGAGGTCCCCAGAGATTGAATTTGGTGATGCTAGCCCACTATGCAGGATAGCATCACTAAATTCACCCTCTGGGGACCTCAATCTGCAAATGACAGGCATACTAAACTGAGACTTGACTCTGCAGCACCATTACATACCTGAATATCCTCATGACTCAATGCTTCTCTGATTTGCCGAAGTTTCTCCCAGTTTTGTGGATAAACAAATACAATAAACGGCTTCAAGTCGGGATCTTTGACGGCTCTCAGAGACTGTAAGATAGAAGATTAAGTTGAATAAGTTCCAAAGAGGACAAGATATAACATGATATAATGTGGGGAATGAGAAGATATAACATGATATGAAAGTGTCAATGACACTGTAGCTCAACTTGGAAAGGGAATAATTTAATGTATTACAGTCAATGGAGCGATTAGGAATGTGGAAAGTTGAATGTCTAATACTAGTTTATAGACATGAAGAGAAAAGTAAAATCCAAGATGGCTGCTGGCGGCCATGTTTTCAGCCGAATGACCCCAAAATGAGTCGTTCCCATTTACATGTCATCGTTAACATCCATGACAAATTTTATGACGATCAGACTAAAGGTACGACCTGCAGCCCGTGCTAAAGAATTTAGTCATACAAAGAGTAAAATCCAAGATGGCTGCTGACGGCCATGTTTTTTCACCAAATGACCCCAAAATTACTCGTTCCCATCTACATGTCAATATTAACATTCATGACAAATTTCATGATGATCAGATGAACAGTACGACCTGTGGCCCATGCTAATGGATTAAATTTTGAAATCCAAGATGGCCGCTGGCGGCCATGTTTTTTGTCCGAATGACCCCAAAATGACTTGTTCCCATTTACATTCCAATTTCAACAGCCATGACAAATTTTATGATGATCAGACTAAAGGTACGACCTGTAGCCCGTGCTAAAGGATTTAGTCATACAAAGAGTAAAATCCAAGATGGCAGCTGGCGGCCTTGTTTTTTGGCCGAATGACCCCCAAAATGACTCGTTCCCATCTACATGTCAATATTAACATCCATGACAAATTTTATGATGATCAGACTAAAGGTACGACCTGTAGCCCGTGCTAAAGGATTTAGTCATACAAAGAGTAAAATTCAAGATGGCTGCTGGCGGCCATGTTTTTGGGCCGAATGACCCCAAAATGACTCGTTCCCATCTACATGTCAATATTAACATATATGACAAATTTCATGATGATCAGATAAACAGTACGACCTGTGGCCCGTGCTAATGGATTGAATTTTGAAATCAAAGATGGCCACTGGCGGCCATGTTTTTTGTCCGAATGACCCCAAAATGACTCGTTCCCATTTACATTCCAATTTCAAAAGCCATGACAAATTTTATGATGATCAGACTAAAGGTACGTCCTGTAGCCCGTGCTAAAGGATTTAGTCATACAAAGAGTAAAATACAAGATGGCTGCTGGCAGCCATGTTTTTTGGCCGAATGACCCCAAAATGACTAGTTCCCATCTACTTGTCATTGTTAACATCCATGACACATTTTATGATGATCAGACTAAAGGTACGACCTGCAGCCCGTGCTAAAGAATTTAGTCATTCAAAGAGTAAAATCCAAGATGGCTGCTGGTGGCCATGTTTTTTGGCCGAATGACCCCAAAATTACTCGTTCCCATCTACATGTCAATATTATCATCCATGACAAATTTCATGATCATCAGACAAACAGTACGACCTGTGGCCCGTGCTAATGGATTAATTTTTTTAATCCAAGATGGCCGCTGGTGGCCATGTTTTTTGTCCGAATGACCCCAAAATAACTCGTTCCCATCTACATTCCAATTTCAAGAACCATGACAAATTTTATGATGATCAGACTAAAGGTACGACCTGTAGCCCATGCTAAAGGATTTAGTCATACAAAGAGTAAAATCCAAGATGGCTGCTGGCGGCCATGTTTTTCGGCCGAATGACCTCAAAATGTCTCGTTCCCATCTACATGTCATTATTAACATTCATGACACATTTCATGATGATCAGACTAAAGGTACAACCTGTAGCCCGTGCTAAAGGATTTAGTCATACAAAGAGTAAAATCCAAGATGGCGGCTGCTGGCGTCCAGGTTTTTTGGCCGAATGACCCAAAAATGACTCGTTCCAATCTACATGCCATTATTAACATTCTTGACAAATTTTATGATGATCAGACTAAAAGTAGGACCTGTAGCCCGTGCTAAAGGATTTAGTCATACAAAGAGTAAAATCCAAGATGGCTGCTGGCGACCATGATTTTTAGCCGAATGACCCCAAAATTACTCGTTCCCATCTACATGTCATTGTTAATATCCATGACAAATTTCATGATGATCAGACTAAAGGTACGACCTGCAGCCCGTGCTAAAGAATTTAGTCATACAAAGAGTAAAATCCAAGATGGCTGCTGGCGGCCATGTTTATTGGCCGAATGACCCCAAAATTACTCATTCCCATCTACATGTCAATATTATCATCCATGACAAATTTCATGGTGATCAGACGAACAGTACGACCTGTGGCCCGTGCTAATGGATTAAATTTTGAAATCCAAGATGGCTGCTGGCGGCCATGTTTTTTGTCCGAATGACCCCAAAATGACTCGTTCCCATCTACATTCAAATTTCAACAGCCATGACAAATTTTATGATGATCAGACTAAAGGTACGACCTGTAGCCCGTGCTAAAGGATTTAGTCATACAAAGAGTAAAATACAAGATGGCTGCTGACGGCCATGTTTTTTTGGCCGAATGACCCCAAAATGACTCGTTCCCATCTACATGTCATTATTAACATTCTTGACAAAATTTATGATGATCAGACTAAAAGTACGACCTGTAGCCCGTGCTAAATAATTTAGTCATACAAAGAGTAAAATCCAAGATGGCTGCTGGCGGCCATGTTTTTGGGCCGAATGACCCCAAAATTACTTGTTCCCATCTACATGTCAATATTAACATCCATGACAAATTTCATGAAGATCAGACAAACAGTACGGCCTGTAGCCCGTGCTAATGGATAGAATTTTGAAATCCAATATGGCCACTGGCGGCCATGTTTTTTTTCCGAATGACCCCAAAATTAATTTTTCTGTGGCCCGTGCTAATGGATTAATTTTTTTAATCCAAGATGGCCGCTGGCGGCCATGTTTTTTGTCCGAATGACCCCAAAATAACTCGTTCCCATCTACATTCCAATTTCAAGAACCATGACAAATTTTATGATGATCAGACTAAAGGTACGACCTGTAGCCCATGCTAAAGGATTTAGTCATACAAAGAGTAAAATCCAAGATGGCTGCTGGCGGCCATGTTTTTCGGCCGAATGACCTCAAAATGTCTCGTTCCCATCTACATGTCATTATTAACATTCATGACACATTTCATGATGATCAGACTAAAGGTACAAAATTAATTTTTCTGGTCTAAATGTTGATGTCAACAGCTATGACAAATTTCATAATGATCCGACGAAAGGTACGACCTGTAGCCTGCATTGTTGACGCCATTGTACACACGCACACACGGACGACGGACGACAAAGCCATGGCAATAGCTCAAACTTTACAAAGTAAAGTTGAGCTAATAATGTGGGGAATGAGAATATATGTAGAAATCAAATGTGAGAATGGTTAACGTTACTCAACAAATGGTATGAAGTTATTTATAGCGACACAGAGTTATTTGGTAATAGAACACAGCATGATTTTCTCCAGACCCAGTATTGCATAGCTATTCGAGTCGGATTTACCCAGAACAGCAGACTTCGTAAAAATAAATAAGAATACACTCAGCTTTTTTGTTGGAATAAATCATCAAAAAGCTATATAAATATCAAAAATAAATGTAGTGGGGGATACAGCGCTGTGGTTGTTAATAAATGTAGTGGGTGTGTGTGTTATTGGGGGATACGGCGCTGTGGTTGTTAATAAATGTAGTGGGTGTGTGTGTTATTGGGGGATACGGCGCTGTGGTTGTTAATAAATGTAGTGGGTGTGTGTGTTATTGGGGGATACAGCGCTGTGGTTGTTAATAAATGTAGTGGGTGTGTGTGTTATTGGGGAGATACGGCGCTGTGGTTGTTAATGAATGTAGTGGGTGTGTGTGTTATTGGGGGATACGGCGTGGTGGTCGTTAATGAATGTAGTGGGTGTGTGTGTTATTGGGGGATACGGCGCTGTGGTTGTTAATGAATGTAGTGGGTGTGTGTGTTATTGGGGGAATACGGCGCTGTGGTTCTTGGGGGCACATTTTGTGTAAACTGCTTTGCGGTTTATACAATATGTCCCAATGACCACAGCGCTGTATCCCCCAATAACATACACACCCACTACATTGATTTCTGGACAGACCAACTACATAATACAACTCTCTTTCAAATGGTCCATGTCAACTGGGCATACAAAAAGTAGTTTGGAATCTAGAATTTCCAATGACGTAAACCTCACCTCGGGATTTAAGGTCAGTACACAGATCTTTCCTTGGTTAATCACATCTTTTATAGCACTAATACTCGTTCCATATAAATTCTTCTGGAACTCTCCATACTCCACAAACTTAGCAGACATAATGTCAGCCTCAAAGACGGGTCGTGGAACGAAGTAGTAATCGCGTCCGTGGAGCTCGTCGTCCTCTGGATTCATGGTTCGGCTCGTATCTGGAAATTTAATTGTTATTATAAATAACATACTTCATAAATGTGAGATAAATAAAGAGCATTCAAATAATATGATGACTGAGATACAGATATCTTAGATTGGAAGACGAATTTGCACTCTGAGGACCATAACTCTGCCACAAACAAGGTGCTGGGATAACCCCATGGTGCCAATTGAAACATGGTCAGGATGGAAACAGATTTTAAAAGATATATGAGCAGATGGACAAAAATTCAACATTTTCAGTTGAACAAAGAGGGATAACTCTTGAACGGAAAATGCGAACAACATAACTGAACAGTCTTTTGAAATCTCTCGATCCTGATGACAAATCTCCAATAACTCATGGCTGTGATTAGCATAACCAAATTCACCATCTGGGGACCTTATTCTGCTTAACTCTTTACCCAACAGAACGGCCCTGTGCCAAAGCATTCTCTTATATATGCGAGTCGACCATAGGTCGCCTCGCATATATAAGAGAATGCATTGGCTTAACACATTAAAAATTATATAATTGTTAAAGAATGTAAAAAAAAATGGTAAAAAGTGTTTTTTTTAGGCCAATGCATTCTCTTATATATGCGAGGCGACCTATGGTCGACTCGCATATATAAGAGAATGCATTGGCACAGGGCATAACTGTAACCACCACAATGTGGTCAAGGAGCCGGTTCCAATGATATCCATATTTGTATGGTTCTATTGAGACAGACCGAATGTATTTTAGGCTGTTGAAGCTTTATTTGGCCGGTTTTGGCCGGTTTGTTGGGTAAAGGGTTAAGCCTCATCTTCTGGGAAGTATCTATAGTCTCAAATTAACATTGTTTTAGTTACTTTTTCCCTTCTCTTCAGTTTCTATATCCCCTAATTTGCAGAAGATAAAATGCATAATCGAGGTGACTAATGAGTGAAAATCACCAACTTCAACTGAGGAACTTCAATCTGTTCCTTGGTTCCCTTTGCAGTTGATGTCTAAGCAGAATGAGGTCCCCAGAGGGTGAATTTGATGATGCTAGAGACCTCATTCTGCAAATGACAGACACATAATTTCAAGGCTTGCTTCGGATTCAAACCAGCTTTACCATCGAGCAAGAAACTATTTAACATTAATTTTGGTATTCAGGACTTGTCAAAGGGTTTAATAGGCATGCCATATATGGAACTCAGAAATCAATATTGACAAATGTTTATTCTGCCTGATTATTGTAATCCCCTATAAAGACTACGGATATTAGCATTTTACCCCGACAAAACCATTTGGAGTTTTTTTTTCCTGGAATGAATGTCTATGATATTTCGACAAGAACAATCGTATACAAGAGGTTATACAGTCAATTTCAGTTAATTGCATATCGTTTAAATGCATATTTCGGCTATCTGCATAAAATATGAATGCACCAAACCATTTTCTCATAAAAAGACTATTTTTTAATCGTTTATTTGCATAAGGGTCGGACTCTATTCCGTTTTTATGCATACGAAAATCGCCAAAAATGTTGATGAGAAGGGGTAAAAAGTCACCTGATGGTGTCGAAATTATAGCAATTTGTAAAATTATTTACCTTGAAAAACGTTTTTTATGGGAAAACTTAATGCAAAGTTGTTGAAGATGACCATCGCGAGAGCGAAGACGGCAATTTTCAATTTCATAACACACGTGGTTTTCTATCTCTTCTCAGTAACATGCTTCTGTTGGCACACATTTCCTGTATGTTTACATATTTATTTGTGAATTGTATGATTTATTAAAATTTGAATATTTATTTGGTTGTTTGTTGAGTTTGTAAACACCTGAAGTTCCAGTTGCAATTCTGAGAATTCAATGTGAAAGGAAGATTCCCGGGAATTCCCCAACAAGGAAGTGAACTAAACTGAAACCGAAAGGGCTTTTCTATTTCTTCTAACATGCTTCTGTTCACAAACATTTCCTGTATGTTTCCTTATTTCTGTGTGAATTATATGAATTATTAAAGCTTGTATATTTGTTTTGTGTAAAAATAAAAACGATTGTAAACACTTGCAGTTAGAATTCCTATTGAATGTGAAAGGACGCTTCCGCGGATTCTATCAATAAAGTGTCAATGTCGCCGACACAAAAAGAAGGCCAACACAGTGATCTCTTTGTTTCTGAGCCGACAATAATTTAATGAATAGAAACATGTTTACATAGTGATGGCTTATCATTCACTGAACAGCTGGTTGACATCACTGTTTCCCCAAGTTAGACACAAAGACTAAAACAACACTGTCTTTGTTTCTCATCCCGACACACATGGTGTCGTGTTTTTACAATGATTTCAACTCATTAGTGTAAACAATGGTTCACTATGATTTATTGTCGGGTTTTATCAAAACATTTCTCAGTATAAAGGCTATTGGTCATCAGTGTACAGCATATAACCAAAAAACGAACCACCCTCCAAAAGAAGAAAAAAGAAAAAGAAATAATACTTTGTAAAATGCTAGATTCCACTTTTTTTTCCCCTTTTTTTTATGATTGTTCACATTAAAAGCAAAAACATGAGGGATTAAGGAAAGGGCCCTTCGGCCCTTTCGACAATCCCGGGGCTAGCTACCCCAAACCAACCCACTTAAAAAAAAAAAGTACAGCATATCATTCATCATGTCTTCAAAACGAAAACGCAACGACCTTTCCTTAGCTGACAAGTACGAAGTGATTAAGCTTTTAGAGCAAAAATTCACACAGACAGAAATCGCAAAGAAACTGGGTTGTTCTCAGTCCCAGGTCTCACGTATCCAACCGAAGAAAGATGAGATCATCCGACTATTTGAGTCTAAATGCAACCCCCATCGAAAGCGACAACGAACCGGCAAAGACGCAGATTCCGTAAATGTGATTTATTGATGTTGTAATTGTTGTTTTTGCTGTTTTTATCATGTTCGTTTAAATTAAAATAAAGTATTAACCACAATTGCGTACTCAATACATATCCATTCTGTAATGGAAATAACAAGGAATGTGTTTGGTCTGGCCTCCCATACATATCCATTCTGTGTTATGAAATTGAAAATTGCCGTCTTCGCTCTCGCGATGGTCATCTTCAACAACTTTGCATTAAGTTTTCCCATAAAAAACGTTTTTCAAGGTAAATAATTTTACAAATTGCTATAATTTCGACACCATCAGGTGACTTTTTACCCCTTCTCATCAACATTTTTGGCGATTTTCGTATGCATAAAAACGGAATAGAGTCCGACCCTTATGCAAATAAACGATTAAAAAATAGTCTTTTTATGAGAAAATGGTTTGGTGCATGCATATTTTATGCAGATAGCCGAAATATGCATTTAAACGATATGCAATTAACTGAAATTGACTGTATATAAAAGTAAAATCCAAGATGGTTGCTGGCAGCTAAATTTTCGAATGACCCCAAAATGACTTGTTCCCATCTATATGTCAATGTCAACAGCTATGATAAATTTTATAATGATCCGACCAAAGGTACGACCTGTAGCCCATGCTAAAGGAAATTGTTGACGAATCACGCACACACACACGCACAAATTTTTTCTATATCCATTAGTGATTTTTCAAAAGGATTTTAGGCCCAATTTCCTTGGTTAGCTTAATGAAAAACAGCGAAGATGTCATGAAACAGTTTCTGATGTCATTCACGTCATTTTGGATTTGCGGGCCAGAATCCAGACAATATTACCAAGATTGCACAATCCACGACAAATCCTGTGATGTTGTCTCCACCGGGACCATTGCATGATGTTACTTAAATTATTCTTACCATTACATGTGTTGCTAATAAAAGGCAAATTTGAGGCACAGCATATGTAGTTGCCCCACTACGTGTCACGTACGATTCATATTAGGTTACTCAAGGCAAACATGTGATCTAATAAATAATCAACATTACGGTACCCAATCAATATATACAGGATCCTGGGAACCCTAATCAATGTATTCAGGATCCTGGGTAACCTAATCAATGTATTCAGGATCATGGGTAACATAATCAATGTATTCAGGATCCGGGGTACCCTAATCAATGTATTCAGGATCCTGGGTAACATAATCAATGTATTCAGGATCCTGGGAACCCTAATCAATGTATTCAGGATCCTGGGAACCCTAATCAATGTATTCAGGATCCTGGGAACCCTAATCAATATATACGGGATCCTGGGAACCCTAATCAATATATACGGGATCCTGGGAACCCTAATCAATATATACAGGATCCTGGGAACCCTAATCAATATATACGGGATCCTGGGAACCCTAATCAATATATACGGGATCCTGGGAACCCTAATCAATGTATTCAGGATCCTGGGAACCCTAATCAATGAAGTTATATGAACTAAACCCTTCCATGACTGGAGCTTCCTCAAAATTTTCAGAAAACCCTGTGCCAATGCATTCTCTTACAAAATGAGTCTCCCATAGGGAGCCTCACATATATAAGAGAATACATTGGCCTAACAATATTTACCTTGACCTATCAATATTTACCTTGACCAAGTATACCAGTGCATTCTCTTATATATGCGAGGCTCTCTATGGGAGACTCGCATATATAAAAGAATGCACTGGCACGGGATCTTTATGCTGCACCAGCGCAGCTCCTACCATGAAAGGGTTAACCAATCATATTCACTGATGGTGGACAACTTACGTGGGATTGCAGCAGCAAATCGGTCCTCATCCCTCGCCATCAATCGTTCTCGTAACTCCTGTCTTCCGACGTTCGGAGGACCTATCAGTACGATTGGTCGCTTCCTATTTGGCTGAGGGTAGTAAAGCTCTACATCTTCATAAGTGAGGATTTCATCAGATTCTAAAAGAAAAATTAATGCGATTATAATATCAATGATAATAATAATGACCAGAGATTAACCAATTACTTGCTCTAACACGCTTGGTACAATATTACCCCAGTCATTTGAACAAGCCAACCAATAAACTGGCTGCAGCCATTGCAGGTGCTGCTCTAGTTTGATCAGGACATGTTCTAATACACAGTATGACAAGCTGACTGGCACTCTTTTAACACATGAGTGATGCGAAGCCAACACAGTATGAGTGACCTTGCTCGAGGGTCACAACTTGGCGCGGGTTTTGAAACAGCGAGCAATCCGACAACTGCATGTCGCTCAAGACGGCCAAGCCACTGCTATGTGGAGACTCAATGACCGGCGACGCGCTGCGAACCCATATCGATGTGTTTACAGCGAATACAAGTCCGACACACTAACCACTGGACCACGGAGCCATATGCCATTAAAAAGAAACTATCGGTGTTCTCAGACAATTAGATCTCAATTCTTAGATGAGGGAGGGAGGCGATTTATTTTTATTTTTTCCCCTCAAAATCTGGAAAACATACTCCAGAAATTGTTTTTAATTCATTTTCATTGTTCAAATCTAATATTTCTAACCAAAAATAATGAAAAAAATTTTGCCCACACATTTTAACAAAACAAAACTTTTACATGGTGAATAATTGTCCTACTTCACTGAATTCGTGGACATGGCATTTTATTTGTATAATTTTAGTTAATCATTGTCCTACGAACAAATAAAATGCCAGGTTTATGTATTAACCTTTCCATGACTGGAGCTTCGTGAAATTTTGCGAAAACCCTGTTCCAATGCATTCTCTTATATATTTGAGTCTCCCATAGGGAGCCTCGCATATATAAGAGAATGCATTGTCCTAACAACATCTACCTTGACAATGTAAGCCAGTGTATTCTCGTATAAATGTGAGGCTCCCAATGGGAGACTTGCATATATAAGAGAATACACTGGCACAGGGTATTTAATGCGGCACCAGCGCAGCTCCCATCATGAAAGAGTTACGGTCCAGTACTCATTTCTATTAGTTTCAAGTGTATACCTTAACATGTTTGAGCTAACAAATGTTAGTTGTCCAACTCAAGCAGATAACTGTACAGATAAGGCAAATTTGGCAAGTGGCAGCGCGAACCCTGCCTACATGAATTTTTACCCTGTGCCAATGCATTCTCTTATATATGCGAGTCGACCATAGGTCGCCTCGCATATACAAGAGAAAGCATTGGCCTAACAATTTTTTATCATGTTTTTTAAATAAATGTTTCTTACAATTTTTAGGACATAAAATAAAAAACATCCAATACCCTGCAGGGAGCCCCACACATATATAGAAGCATATAGAAGAGTGCCGTCTGCTCATGTTTGTCTGGGGCTCTGTATGGGTGAAATTATAAAATTGTTAAAGAATACAAGAACAAATTATTAAAATTGTAAAAAATTGTTAGGCCAATGCATTCTCTTATATATGCGAGGCGACCTATGGTCGACTCGCATATATAAGAGAATGCATTGGCACAGGGTAAAAAAATTAATTCAATTTTTTTGCCAGGCTACGTGAATTCAAATCTATCACGAAAAAACATCAATTTCTAAGATTATATTCATGGTGTCATTCAATCATATCAAGACGCTACAAGGTTATAACTAACGACGCTACAAGGTTATAACTAACGACGCTACAAGGTTATAACTAACAGCAGGAAAAAATGATTCAATCATATCAAGACGCTACAAGGTTATAACTAACAGCAGGAAAAAATGATTCAATCATATCAAGACACAGTCTTATTAAAACTAGACCTAATTTTCATTACTTTCAACTTACTGTCTTGAGACATTCATGGAAAAATTTATTTCAAACGGGAGAAATCCAACCAATACGCACCAGGCAATGTGTAGCTCGACCAATCAATAACTGCCTGCAAATCTCATTACCTATTCATATTCTGTCCTCATAACAATTATTCATACAAGCACCGCCCAATAGATCTAAAAATAAGTATTACCGAAGGCGGAAATGCTAGATGAAAGCGAGGCTACGCTAAAACAATGGCAGACTTACGAAATACAAATTCTCGAAATTCTAATTAAGAACGTTTTGAAGAAAATTGGTATTGATTCACTGAAGCAAGGACAGGAGCTTATTCTGAGGAGTTTATTAATAACCAGAAAAAGATGTGTTAGCTATTCTTCCTACCGGTTACTCCAATCAAAAAGGTAAACAGTGCTATATTTGGAAACATGAATATTAATGAGCTGTCGCCAGAAGGGAATTTCCCGTTCATCGCGGAAATGAATTTTAATACCGGTGTCTCTAGACTAAGAGTTGACTGTAAGGAAACCTTGGTTTAGTTATTACTAGACTGATCAAGATGCTACAAGGTGATAACTAACAGCAGGAAAAAATGATGATATCTATAAGAATATATACCTTCACTCGTTGTAGAATTATATAGAGCTTTTTTCCTCTTCTTTTTGTCTTTCTTCCCACATGCACATGACTTGCCTTTTTTCTGGTTTTCTAAGGTTTCACTCGCAATACTCATCCGCAAGGCCTCTCGTCTGGAATAAGGTATTTATGTAGCATTCTACTAACATTGCCAAACATTTCAAACAAATCGACCTTACCACTCCATAGAAAACATCGTCTGAACTATGCTCAATGGTAAATATTTACTTCTCGATGCGGGAGGCAACTATTGCGATAAACTAACGAAAATTAATTCCCCGTCGGGTGTCACTGGATTTAATTAATATATAATATATAAAAAATAAATTACGGCGTGTGTGTTGTCAATCTGGATAAAATATTTGTAAAAATAACTACTTTGAGCAAGATTATTCTCCAGTTCTATTTCACATCCCTTTAACCCTTTGAGTGCCAGGGGCCGATCTCATCGGCCCTAAACCTACAAAATAAGTCTGTTAAAGAATATAAGAATAAATTAAAATTGTAAAAAAAAAAAAAAAAAAAAAAAAAATGTTAGGCCAATGCATTCTCTTATATATGCGAGGCGACCTATGGTCGACTCGCATATATAAGAGAATGCATTGGCACAGGGTATATGGGTTGATACAAAAATCGACCTGGCACTCAAAGGGTTAATGCAGGCGGGGGATACAAAACCCAGGCATGTCTTGATATAATGATTGCCAATTCCACTGGTGAATGAAAATCTCATATTAACTTGAAATCATTTTATAATGCAACTAAAAATAAATAAAACCAATACATTAATATTTTAATTATTCTCATGCCATTATAATGGTATCCAGACGATTGATACCTTGGACGATTGTGACCTTGGACGATTGGGACCTAAAGTTGGACGATTGGGACCTTGGACGATTGGGACCTAAAGTTGGACGATTGGGACCTTGGACGATTGGGACCTAAAGTTGGACGATTGGGACCTTGGACGATTGCTCTTCGGATGATTGGGACCTTGAATCAGGACGATTGGGACCTTATTCAAGTTATTGTATTTGTGTGTATATGTATACTTTATATTCATAATGCAGATCATTTCCTATTAACCATTTACCCAACAGAACGGCCCTGTGCCAATGCATTCTCTTATATATGCGAGTCGACCATAGGTCACCTGGCATATATAAGAGAATGCATTGGCTTAACACATTAAAAATTATAAAATTGTTAAAGAATGTAAGAAAAAATGGTAAAAAGTGTTTTTAGGCCAATGCGTTCTCTTATATATGCGAGGCGACCTATGGTCGACTCGCATATATAAGAGAATGCATTTGCACAGGGCATAACTGTAACCATCACAATGTGGTCAATGAGCCGGTTCCAATGATATCCATATTTGTATGGTTTTATTGAGACAGACCCAAGATAATTTAGGCTGTTGCAGCTTTATTTGGCCGTTTTTGGCCGGTTTGTTGGGTAAAGGGTTAATTAAGAGATGTATCCCACAGGGAGCCCCACACAGATGGAAGCATGCACTGCAGAGTGTCGTCTGCTCCAGTCTATGTGGGGCTCTATAAAGGGTTAAACAATTATTACATTGGCTTAGTGTCAAGTAAGTATTGTACAGCGAGTACAGTTTATCAATGTTTACTTAACGGTAGCCTACTTAAAGTAGGTGCGTGCCATTTTGTTATTGTCAAATGGGTTCACTGCTGATCAATCGTCACCTACCACGTGGCAAGAGAGCACCGAATAGAGCCCGGAATGGTGGAGTGTTTTTGGCAGAAGCAGAAGTTATCAATGGGTTCGAAATCCAACTAAATAAATTGGTGTTGCCTAAACAAAGAAAGATAACTCTATATGACTTACTGTTCCTGGAAGGATTTACTGGGGATTAACCCCGCCAGTGATTGCTGTTCTTCCTCACCCTGTCGGTATGCCTGCCACCAGTTACTATCTTCACAGTTAATGATATGCAGTATCTCGCCCTTCAGGAATGAGATACCAAGCTCTCTACATGGAATGTACTGGTCCTCCTCCGGCTCATAGTTATACAAGGCTTTAACATGCGTCTGTAATAAAACAGTTATACAAGGCTTTAACATGCGTCTGTAATAAAACAGTTATACAAGGCTTTAACATGCGTCTGTAATAAAACAGTTATACAAGGCTTTAACATGCGTCTGTAATAAAACAGTTATACAAGGCTTTAACATGCGTCTGTAATAAAACAGTTATACAAGGCTTTAACATGCGTCTGTAATAAAACAGTTATACAAGGCTTTAACATGCGTCTGTAATAAAACAGTTATACAAGGCTTTAACATGCGTCTGTAATAAAACAGTTATACAAGGCTTTAACATGCGTCTGTAATAAAACAGTTATACAAGGCTTTAACATGCGTCTGTAATAAAACAGTTATTCAAGGCTTTAACATGCGTCTGTAATAAAACAGTTATACAAGGCTTTAACATGCGTCTGTAATAAATAGAGGATATCTAGTGTTTTTGAGTGGATACCGAAAAATATGTCATGAGTGAGCGAGACAAATGTTTATTTTCGCGAGCGGCTTGCCGCGAGCGAAAATAAACATTTGTCGCGGTCACGAATGACGTATTTTTCGGTATCCACTAAAAAAACCACTAGATATTCTTTTTATTATACGCATTTCCAAAGAAATTCACCACTTACGACGTTAAATGATATCACAATCGTCTTCAATCGATGCATAATTTTTGAAGCCATCAGCTGATCGATGCCTGTTCTCACAATGCTACTTCACCACCCGCAGAGTATAAAAATATAGTTCCCGTATTCTTCCCTTTATTTCCGCCATAAATATGTCGAATTTCAACATAAAATAGATTTTAATTATAACTGTATCAGTGAATATAATATAATTTAGAATATTATTATGGGTTCTTTCACTTTGACCTTCTTCAATAGTACAAACCGGAAACAGTATTGGTACTCGCAAGTGAATCGGTCGCACGCGCAAGCTAGTGTGAAAGTATATTCTTCTATATCCCCTTCTGGGTGATATCGATATTTATCTAAACGCGTTTTTTTCTATAATTCACTGTTGGGCGTGTAATAAAACAGTTATATATATGTTGTGAAGGATGTAATCTGCCAAATAAATGTACTGTATGCAATAAAACTTTACTAAACTTCCGTCTTATGCCTGAGATCAGTTTCACTACTCTTGAACCATGGGCCCTGCGAATCGATTCCGAATCGTTTGTCTGCTTCGCTTCGAAATTAGCATCAGGTGCATTTCTATAGACTACAGAGTTATTAGAACATTTCTCTTGTGCTAAGAATCTTTGTGATACTAGCCAACACATGCATATACATATAACACTGTCGTAAATGATCCATAAATAGACCAACCAATTATTGAATTAATTATAATCTCAGTAAGAATGTTGTAAACCCAACATGACTTCGGGAGTACAGGAGTTCAATATCACAAGGAAATTGCAGCCAAAGGCATTCGGCAAACCTCACAAGTCTCCATTCCGAAAGCATATTATAATGAGTTACTCCCCATCCATCACTCATTGCATTCAATGATTCACATTCATCTGTATTTACGAGGAAAATGAAATGCATGCATATTGTGCAGAAGATGCATTAATATGGTTAGGCAATATAAAATCCATTAGTGATCAGTTATTAAGAGGCTTTCGGTTCATTATAGCTACCAATTTAAGTGTTTACCAAACTGTTCCACCACTTCAAAGTTGAAGTTGGTGATGTTCACCCATTAGTCACCTCGATTATGCATTTTATCTTCTGCAAATTAGGGGATATAGAAACTAACAGAAGGGAAAAAGTAACTAAAAACAATGTTAATTTGAGAATACAGATATTTCCCAGAAGATTAGGCCTAAGCAGAATGAGGTCTCCAGAGGGTGAATTTAGTAATGCTAGTCCGCTGTGTGGGGTAGAGTCACTATATTCACCCTCTGGGGACCTCATTCTGCAAATGACAGACACACTATTTCAAGGCTTGTTACTTCTCTTGATATCGAGTAAGCTAGCTCTGTTGCAAGCATGCATTGCTTTTCATTTGTACCATTAGACAATTCATATGGTTCCAAAAAACATTTAACAAAAATTAATTATTATGATTATATTGCTATATTAATGGTCATATTAACCCTTTCAGTGCCCGGGGTCGATCTCATCGGCCCTAATTTACGGTCTGTAAAATCGGCCCTAAAAATTTTTTATTTTATTTTTTTAGATTTTTTTGGGTTGAATTTTTTTTGGGTATGCTTAAGCATGCTATAGCGAATTTAAAAACAAACTGGTTAAAACCTTAGGGGCATGTTATAACTCAAAACTATCACCAAGTATTCATAGTAATAATTTTGATGCCCACGAAAAACGTAAGATTCCCTGGCACTAAACCTACAAAATAAGTCTGGCACTGAAAGAGTTAAAGAATATAAGAAAACATTATTAAAATTGTAAAAAATAATATAAACAAATGATGAAAAATTGTTAGGCCAATGCATTCTCTTATATATGTGAGGCGACCTATGGTCGACTCGCATATATAAGAGAATGCATTGGCACAGGGTATATGGGTTGATACAAAAATCGGACTTGGCATTGAAAGGGTTAATGGTCGTATTAACCTATTCATGACGGAAGTTATGCAGGTGCAACATTAAAGATCTTGTGCCAGTGCATTCTCTAATATGTGAAATTCTCCCATAAGGAGCCTTGCATATATAAGAGAATGCAATGGCTTACAAACAAATGTAAATATTGTTAGGGCCAATGCATTATCTTATATATGCGAGACTACCTATGGGAGACTCGCATATAAAAGAGAATGCATTGGCACAGGGTTTTCAAAAAATTTCAGGAAGCTCCATACATGATAGGGTTAAGCTACCCTTATGGAGCCCCTCACAGACGTGAGCAGACAACAATCAGCAATACAAGCTGCCATCTGTATGGGGCTCCATACAGGAAGCTCCAGTCATGGAAGGGTTAAGTGTTCTTTGTAATGTTTGTCTGACTCACCGTCTGTATTCTCGGGGATTGAAGTTCCTGCTGTGTTGCTGGAACCAGAATAAATGTAATCGTCCCTGCCATGTTTGCCTGGAAGAGATTAATGCGATATATAATAAGTCCCAAATTAAATCAAGTCATGTATTAATCACCACAGTTATAGATAAATACAAAGAATTAATAATGTTCTGTCTCAAAGATTGTCCAAAAGTCACATTAAAAATCCCATGTCTATGGCTACCGACATAAGGGAAACCAAGACAACTGTCTGATTGGTGAGAAAGTCACCATATAAATCCTTGTTTACGCTATGAGCTGCCAACATATTAAAGGAAAACCAAGACAACTGTCTGATTGGTCAGAAATTCATGGTAACCATTTCATGATGGGAGCTGTGTTGGTGCAGCAATAAATATCCTGTGCCAGTGCATTCTCTATATATGCGAATCTCCCATATGGAGCATCCCATATATAAGAGAGTGCACTGGCTTATAAGGTCAGGGTAAATACTGTTAGGCAAATGTATTCTCTTATATATGCGAGGGTCCCTATAGGAGACTCTCATATATAAGAGAATACACTGGCACAGGGTTTTCAAAAAAATTCCGGAAGCTCTTGTAATAGATGGGTTAAAATCTCCAGTTTATTTTTCAAGCTGCCAACATAAGCAAAATAAAGACAATCTCATGATTGGTCAGAAAGTCATGTTATACGTCTCGAGCCAATCAAAAGCAGAGAATAATGTCAAATGAGAATTTGTTTGTTGTTGTAACAGTAGTTCTGAAATCCTGATAAATCTTTAAGTTCTGCTGAGTAACCATAGTAACCAATCAGAAATTTACACTCAACCAAAGTAGTGTAATAAAACTGGGAATAATAAAAGGAGAAGATTTAATTAAATCCACGAGGATTCAATCAAACTAAATCATGATAAGGAAGTAGAATGCTACATTCCCCCAGTTGGCACATCGTCTGAATACTAACTTATCAGTTTCATGCACCGGAATACTAACTTATCAGTTTCACACGCCTGAATACTAACTTATGAGTTTCACACACCTAAATACTAACTTATTAGTTTCACACGTCTGAATACTAACTTATCAGTTTCACACACCGGAATACTCACTTATGAGTTTCACACGCCCCAACAATTCCATATTATGTCTTTAACAATTTCTATACTAAATACTCATTGACAAGTAGTTCCCTTAGGAAATGTTCCGATAGTAAGTTCACCATAGGTCGTTTGTTGAACTTATTATCTGAACATTACCCACCAATGAATATGAATCATTCTGCTATTGTATTTTCTGTTTTTCTATCTGTTGTCCGATTGTATTAACTGAACATCCCTCCAAATGAATAATAGACTATTCCAATGTATACTCTTAAAACTGAATGGGAGAATCCATTTAGTATAGAAAGAATTAAACAAGCACTGACATCGTAATAACACTACGTAACCATAGTAACCAATCAGAAATTAATAACACTGGGTTATACTTGACATCTCAGATCGTAATAACACTGCATTATACTTGACATCTCAGATCGTAATAACACTGCGTTATACTTGACATCTCAGATCGTAATAACACTGCGTTATACTTGACATCTCAGATCGTAATAACACTGCGTTATACTTGACATCTCAGATCGTAATAACACTGTGTTATACTTGACATCTCAGATCGTAATAACACACGTTATAATTGACATCTCAGATCGTAAGAACACGGCGTTATACTTGACATCTCAGATCGTAATAACACTGCGTTATACTTGACATCTCAGATCGTAATAACACTGCATTATACTTGACATCTCAGATCATAACAACACTGCGTTATACTTGACATCTCAGATCGTAATAACACTGCGTTATACTTGACATCTCAGATCGTAATAACACTGCGTTATACTTGACATCTCAGATCGTAATAACACTGCGTTATACTTGACATCTCAGATCGTAATAACACTGCATTATACTTGACATCTCAGATCGTAATAACACTGCGTTATACTTGACATCTCAGATCTTAATAACACTGCGTTATACTTGACATCTCAGATCGTAATAACACTGCGTTATACTTGACATGTCAGATCGTAATAACACTGCGTTATACTTGACATCTCAGATCGTAATAACACTGCATTATACTTGACATCTCAGATCGTAATAACACTGCGTTATACTTGACATCTCAGATCGTAATAACACTGCGTTATACTTGACATCTCAGATCATAATAACACTGCGTTATACTTGACATCTCAGATTGTAATAACACTGCGTTATACTTGACATCTCAGATCATAATAACACTGCGTTATACTTGACATCTCAGATCGTAATAACACTGCGTTATACTTGACATCTCAGTTCATAATAACACTGTGTTATACTTGACATCTCAGATTGTAATAACACACGTTATACTTGACATCTCAGATCGTAATAACACTGCGTTATACTTGACATCTCAGATCGTAATAACACTGCGTTATACTTGACATCTCAGATCGTAATAACACTGCATTATACTTGACATCTCAGATCGTAATAACACTGCGTTATACTTGACATCTCAGATCGTAATAACACTGCGTTATACTTGACATCTCAGATCATAATAACACTGCGTTATACTTGACATCTCAGATTGTAATAACACTGCGTTATACTTGACATCTCAGATCATAATAACACTGCGTTATACTTGACATCTCAGATCGTAATAACACTGCGTTATACTTGACATCTCAGTTCATAATAACACTGTGTTATACTTGACATCTCAGATTGTAATAACACACGTTATACTTGACATCTCAGATCGTAATAACACTGCGTTATACTTGACATCTCAGATCGTAATAACACTGCGTTATACTTGACATCTCAGATCGTAATAACACTGCGTTATACTTGACATATCAGATCATAATAACACTGCATTATACTTGACATCTCAGATCGTAATAACACTGCGTTATACTTGACATCTCAGATCGTAATAACACTGCGTTATACTTGACATCTCAGATTGTAATAACACACGTTATACTTGACATCTCAGATCGTAATAACACTGCGTTATACTTGACATCTCAGATCGTAATAACACTGCGTTATACTTGACATCTCAGATCGTGATAACACTGCGTTATACTTGACATCTCAGATCATAATAACACTGCGTTATACTTGACATCTCAGATCGTAATAACACTGCGTTATACTTGACATCTCAGATCGAAATAACACTGCGTTATACTTGACATCTCAGATCGAAATAACACTGCATTATACTTGACATCTCAGATCGTAACAACACTGCATTATACTTGACATCTCAGATCGTAATAACACTGTGTTATACTTGACATCTCAGATCGTAATAACACTGCGTTATACTTGACATCTCAGATCGTAATAACACTGCGTTATACTTGACATATCAGATCGTAATAACACTGCGTTATACTTGACATCTCAGATCGTAATAACACTGCGTTATACTTGACATCTCAGATCGAAATAACACTGCGTTATACTTGACATCTCAGATGGCTTTCGACCAGCTTATGATAGAGTATGTGACAGTTTAATTAAAACAACACACATTCCAAATGTCAACAATATATACATCCAATAAACTAATGGCAAATAGCATTTAATTTAAAAATGCAATAAACGAGTGGCACATATCATTTCATTTAAAGGTACTCAATCCGATCAGACGGTCATCATACCATCAAGATACAACAACATTTCGCTTTAGTTATCAGAATCGATTTATTGCAACAAGATAATGCTAACAACTGTCAACTATGGTATCAAATTTCCCATAACTTGTTATTTATCAACATTTTGTTCCAACAGAATATGGCCGTTATCCATCTTCATCCGTAATTTTGTCTGATACCCTCTGTTTGACCATGCGTTTCTGGGCCACAAATAATACACATCTTGAGAAATAATAAACTTCAAAAATCGATATCTGATCACTCTGAGCTTTAATGTGTGGGTTCCTATACTCGAATCAAATATTTTTTACCCCCAAAGCCAAAGAAATAGTAATTTAGGAGCGACTGATCGGATTGAGTACCTTTAAAAATCCAATAAACGAATGGATATTTTTCATATTCCTACATTTGATATTTTTATGAAATTATTGAGATAACACACATTATGCATTGTGTAAGAAGGAAGGATGGAGTTGAATTCTGCACATTTATTATTTCACTCAAATCAAACACAATCATGTTATCTTTATTTCTGACTATTTTATTATTATTATTGTAAATTGATCTGCCCTACAAGGCGTCTTAATTGGCAAACAATATCATATTGTATTGTCACGAGTAACTACAGCGTTACATTCCAGTTCTCAGATTGCTTCTGACATGCATAACACAGCCAAATATCGGGGAAAGCATTTGGACGCTTGAACCAGTATCTGTTTCTTAACAAATTATTGAAAAATTCAGGAATTTCGTGTCGCCTGCAATTTACATTCTGTTTTATTGATTAAGAAATTAAGGGTTTGACATTCAGTTGCACTGAATACAATTACATCCCGAAATTTACATTAAAAATAGATTCTGTCTTTCACGAGTAACTAGCATTACATTAGAGGTCTCCGATTGCTTCCGATATACATCACGCAGTCAAATATCGGGGAAAGTATTCAGTGCTGGAACTGGCATCATCTCTTTAGTAACAAATTAATGGTGAGTTCACGAATTTCATGTCACCTGCAATTAACTTCTTATTTTATTGATTAAGAAATTAGAGTTTGACATTTAGTTGTGCTGAATCCATAAATTTTCAGCGTTCATTTCAAAGATGTATTCAGGGTTCCAGGATAATTTTTTACGAAACCGGTTTGATCTTTTTCGGCATTGAGTGCAAGCCTGAGTTTAGAGTGCCTTTAATTTACAGAATGAGGTCCCCATAGGGTGAATTTAGTGACGCTATCCCACATAGCGGGCTAGCATCACTAAATTCACACTCTGAGACCTCATTCTGCTTAGGCCTCATCTTCTCTGGAAAGTTTCCTTATTTTCAAATTTCTATAGAAACTTCTTCACATAGATTCTATTTCTTTTTTAGTTTAGTTTTTCTTTAACCTCAAATTGGCAGACGACACATTGCATAATCGAGGTTCCCAATGGGTGTACATTACAATATTCACCATTTGGGAACTTCAATCTGAGTCTATGTCTCCTATAGCTGATGAGGCCATACAGAATGAGGTCCCCAGAGGATGAATTTGGTAATGCTAGACTGCTATGCGAGATAGCGTCACTAAATTCACCCTCTGGGGACCTCATTCTGCAAATGACAGACTTGATTGTGTGGATTATCCCATTCAGTTACAGGTATACATTGGAATGATCTACTACTCATTTGGAGGGATGTTTTGACACAAGGGAAGAAACGGACAGAACACAACATGCATCTGAATCGAGAAACTTTTATCAAATAAGTTGTGACTGGTGCATGAATGTATTTCACAAAAATGAAGCTTGAGTATGGGCCGTCCGCAACAAATTTGATAAATGATTCTAGATTATGATGCCGGTTGTGTTTTGTCTTTATTCCACAGCCTTGTGTCAGATAAATTTAAATGTGATTATTACTGACATTCAACTACTGTATTGTAATTTAAAGGTTCTTTTAATCACATTATACAAAATATATGCCATATTATATACCATTTGAAAGAGGAAGCTCAAACACATTGTATTATCAACTCATATAGTGTAATAAACTGTGAACATGTTGTTTTTGTTTAAGTACCGACATATTTTCTGTGCTTAAGTTTCATATGGACTGCACTATAAAATATATTATTTTCATTGGAAGGGGAATAACTCTATATCTTAGTTTGAATTCTGTTGCATTCTGGGAAATGTTTCAATGATTTCAACTATTTTCTATTATTCTATGGTACCTTCTGAGACACAGACATTCCAAATGGAGATGAATTATAGTAATTTAATCATATTGTATGCCATAGATTGTTATTAAAACAGTATATCGAGGAACTATACAAAAAAATAATAAGTGACTCGTAAATTAAATGGGCTTCAAGTCTAATGAAAAACCAGTAACTATCAGTGCATCTTCCGACAAGCCTTGAAATAGGGTGTCTGTCATTTGCAGAATGAGGTCCCCAGAGGGTGAATTTAAGGATGCTACCCCGCATAGCGGGCTAGCATCACCAATTCACCCTCTAGGAACCTCATTCTACTGAGGTGTAAGCAGAATGAGGTCCACAGAGGGTGAATTTGGTGATGCTAGCCCGCTATGCGGGGTAGCATCACTAAATTCACCCTCTGGGGACCTCATTCTGCAAATGACAGACACCCTATTTGAAGGCTTGTCTTCCGAAGTGGATGAGAGATCACAGCCAGAGAAGCACTCTTCGTGTGCAGGAAGGTTAAGTTAATACGTTCAACAAACAACGTTAGGTTGTTCACTGAATTTCGTTCATGAGCTGAACATTCCTTCAAATGAATCCTAACATTTTGTTCCTCCAGTCATCCACTCGTGAACGACTTTACAAATGAAGGAAAATTTATTTGGAGCATCGTTCAGATTATATCATCAACATCAACAAACTTCCAGATAAAATAGCAATTATCTGATGAGAAGAAATAGAAGGATGTTTAAGATGAACTCACGAGCATCTCGGAGACGTCATTGATATTTTTTCCTCGAATGTCGATGCCGTTGATCTCGAGAATTTCATCGCCCTCGTGCAATGAACCTGAAAGATGGAAAAAGTGTCAATGAATCATTGTGTGAATCAAGTCAGAGCATGGATGGATATTAACACTTTCATGATGGGAGCTGCGCTAGTTCAGTGCCAGGGGCTGATCTCATCGGACCTAATTTACGGTCTGTAAAATCGGCCCTAAAAAATAAAACTAATTTTTTTTATATATTTTTTTGGTTTTTTTTGGGGTTGAATTTTTTTTGGGTATGCTTAAGCATGCTATATATTTAAAAAACAAACTGGATAAGTCCTTAGGGGCATGTTATAACTCAAAACTATCACCAAGTATTCATAGTAATAATTTTTATGCCCATGAAAAACGTAAGATTCCCTGGCACTAAACCTACAAAATAAGTCTGTTAAAGAATATAAGAAAAAATTATTAAAATTGTAAAAAATAATAACAAATGATGAAAAATTGTTAGGCCAATGCATTCTCTTATATATGCGAGGCGACCTATGTGAGACTTGCATTTATTACATGATCCTACCCTTATTCCATTCAATAAACCCATTCTATAAATTGTTTAATAACAGGAAATAGTGCCAGGTGACCTATGACTTCCAGTTTGTCATCTGTTTACATTCGGCACACTACATCTCAAAATACAATGGCTTCCAATATCTTTCAAACTATAATGAATGAAGAGTTTGAAAAGTTTTATAAAGCCTGATTTCAAGACTACAAATTAGCTATTTTATGAATGAAATTTGCTAGGAAGAGATGAACAATATTTAACCCTTTCAGTGCCAGGGGCCGATAATAATTTTGATGCCCATGAAAAACGTAAGATTCCCTGGCACTAAACCTACAAAATAAGTCTGTTAAAGAATATAAGAAAAAATTATTAAAATTGAAAAAAATGGTAAAAAATAATAACAAATGATGAAAAATTGTTAGGCCAATGCATTCTCTTATATACGTGAGGCGACCTGTGGTCGACTCGCATATATAAGAGAATGCATTGGCACAGGGTATATGGATTGATACAAAAATCGGACCTGGCACTGAAATGGTTAAAAAGTAAAATACCTACCACTTTTCTCTGCGATTCCACCCTTAACGATTCTGCCGATTAGGACTGCGTCGCCTTCATTCTTGACAGTAGCACCCTATATAATAGTAAGAATGGAATCAATTTTAAGATTATATAATCTGATTAATTGTCCCTTAATTACTATTTATTTGGATTCGGGGGTAAAAAATATTTTATTCGAGTCGAATCACCTATCAAAGCTCAGAGTTATTAGATATCGATTTTTTAAATCTATTATTTTTCACCATCGAGACTTATTAGTGGCCCAGTAAAAAGCTGATGAGCGGATGGTCTCGGACCAAATTCAGATGAAGATGGATAACTCTGAAATCAAGAGGCTTTGTGTTGATAAATATAGGTTATCACCACCATGTGTGTTTCTGAGATCCGTATTCAAGTCGAGCTGCCTTCTCTGGGCAGTCTATCGACGAGTCCGCAGGACGAGTCGATAGACAGCCCAGAGAAGGCAGCGAGACTTGAATACTGATCTCGGAAACACACAGGGTGATGATAACCAATTTATCTTACAATTCGTCCCATAAAAATGCAATAAAACTCAATTTAAAACAGGAACTATTTTATTACACGCAACACACAACGTACACAATTCTCAGCACGCGACGTTGTGATTAGTCAAATTCTGAGAAATTCACGTCACTATTCATTTTCACTTTGGCTGGAATCCGATTCAATGATGAGGCGACGATATTTTCGTTTCAAATGTTCGACATAATTGTCACTTTTAACAGGATAATTGTATTAGTTTATGGTGCAATCTCCTTGGATAGTGATAGTGTTGGCAAATGGCTTTGCCGGAGATGACTGTCCATTCAGAGTTTTGGTGAATTTTGAACTTTCCGACAATCGAGTTTTGACTCGCACTAAAATCACCCATTAAAATTCATTTAGAGGAAATGCAATAAATCACGGACTTTTCGTAAGTATTCTGTTTTATATCCTTAACATAAGATAAAATTAATTTGATTTTCCCTTCTGTATTTTATCGAATAAAAAATGCGTTCAGTAGCTTTTGATCAAGACCGTACTGAATTACGGGGAATTCCCTACTCCGCTGAAATAGAATTTGTTAAATTAGTCCGTATTCGTGCGCGCTGTAAACAATGTGTAACGTTCGTAACTTTTCGGATTCCAACACATTTTTATTGAAATAAGTATTGATTTTTTACGTTTGTAGCACACGATTATATTATTTTATGACTTTTAATTGGTTATTTACACGTTTTGTTTTGAAAGCCAGTTGCCGAAACGCACGTGCACTAGCTGTTGCCATACACGATATCCTTGTTGCCATCCAGGATACAAGATCGGAAACCGCCTAGGCATTTTCGCGTGTATTTAAGGAAATATACATGTAGCTAAATTGTAAGATAATAAGACAAAATTTTGTTGAACAAAATGTTGATAAATAACACGTTTCGGGCAATTTTATACCATAGTCGACTGCGGTTAAATATTATTTTTCGGCAATTAATCGATTCTGATAGCTAAAGCAGCATTTAAAAAAAATGTTGTTGTTTATAAATAGTTTCATGTTAAGATAATGCAATATACATTTTCCGGATATTCCATTCAGATTTCAAAATTCCTCCTCAAATTCGTGAATTTTCAAAAAAACTCAATCAACTTGAAAGAGAAAATCTTTATCCTTTATAACCAATGTATGCACAATAACAACTCTTTACCCTCACAATATGAGAGATATGTTCGAAATATAAAACAAATTTTTTTTAAAATCTAAAAACAACCATTTTTTTATGTAAGGTCGATAGAAAGTTTGACAGGAAATATTTTCAAGATACACACTGCATTATATATCTAGACTATGAACCCAACTAGGGTATGCACTCAGTCTACCATCTGAAATTATGACTGTCTGCGAGAAAATAAATATAACATTTTTATTGCCTATTTTAGTTTTTTGGCAGCCATTTGCAGGACTATTTTTTATCGGATAAAACATATATTTTTTCATGTTTTCAATAATCTGGCAGACATAAATATTCAATACTGATTCATATTTTCAGACATTATGTAGTTTAAGGTGATTTTCAAAATAGTTCTGTAAATGGCCGCCATTGTTTTATTATTTTCTCGCAGAAGTCATGGTTTCAGATGTAGACTGAACGCATACCCTAGTTGAGTTCAATGTCTAGATAATGCAGTGTGTTTTCTTTAAATATTTCCTTGTCAAACTGTCTATCGATCTACATAAAAAAAAAATTAAAACCACTTTTTTCATAACATATCTCTCATATTGTGAGGGTAAAGGGTTGTTGTTATAGTGCTATATCATACATTGGTTATAAAGGATAATGAATTT
This sequence comes from Siphonodentalium dalli, assembly GCA_032622095.1. Lineage (NCBI taxonomy): Eukaryota > Metazoa > Mollusca > Scaphopoda > Gadilida > Siphonodentaliidae > Siphonodentalium > Siphonodentalium dalli. The sequence continues at coordinate 223,327,954 of CP136066.1, forward strand.
TTCCTTCAATTTGATGGTTTGAAATTGAGATTTTTGAAAATTCTTGAATGGGGAGCCTTAGGTGACGTTTACACATAGCCGGTGAAGCCGTTACCCGGCGAACCCGTTAGCCGGCGAAGGTTGGGCAGAGTGTTTACACATCGCTGGCGAAGATACGCATATGTTCATGTGTCTCCTTTACTTGTTAATAGTTTTAGTTTTAGTTCTCACTGAACTGCAATATGATATTGCTGTACACCTGTAAACATCTAGCCGCTTCCTGTTAGAGATATGGTTGGGCAGTATAGTGAAATGAAACTTTTTAGAAATGGAAATGCTGAAATTATTAATATCTAACTCAAACTTTCAGGTATTGCTATTGGTAATTTTATAGATATTTCAAAAATATTGTTAATGGTTTGTTTGGATTCATATACAGCCTGTGAAGTGAGTGTCGCACCAAAAGCATGGCCATTGTCAGTTTTGAGATTTTTTCGTCGCATACATCTACAAATTGGTGTCTAATCATTCGGATTGGATTTTATATTATATACATGTAGATAAGTTTCAACATCGCGAATCAAATGTGACACATTTTCCGTTTGCACATTATACAATAAAATATGTTTTTCATTTTACTCGGGCGTTCACCATGTCCATGTATATAGGGCCGTGGCGATGGGGTGTCTCATCCCAACTTTAATCAAAATATTCAAAAGCTGGAAATTTCATACCTGACACGGCAATAGTTGGACATTTGACATCAGCAATATGTTGAAATTGTTCTCGTAGTTTTATTTTCAACAATTTGTTATTGGTGATTTATTTAGGCAACATTTGCTTATTTTTTTACCAAATTGTTGGACTGAAATGACCATCAGTTGGAAATGATCCAACCTTATTAGAGGTGCGTCAAGTTTGGAAAATGTCCAACAATTGGAAATCTTAAGGCTGGATGCTAGGGTTTTGCAATTTTCAGGGTTCAGATTAAAAAAAATTCTCACACCTGGCCATAACCACGGTCGGTCGATAAATTCCAAAGATGAACAGTCCCACACTCAGATTTAGATTATTGAACTAATTGTCCATTAAGTTTGAATCCATAGAAACGTGCCATCCCATTTCCTCCATATATATATATGGACATACATGTACATGAACTAATTCCCTCGAATGCGCAACAAATGTACCATGCACATGCAGAGTACGTGTACCATCATCGGTTAGTATTTATAATAATAGCTTATAACCAAGGTGCGTGACCACCGAGCTGACAGCTGATTAGAGACAATCAAACTGGCACACTGACCCATATATACACAGGTGAAAAGCGGGCTGCATGGTCTATCAGCGATTGCACAATAATATTGTTCGAGTTAATTGTTGAAAGGAAATCACCCATGACGGTATGACCCCAGATAAACATCTAACTTAACCGCAGAGCGAATTAGAATCCATACGACAATCAGGTGCTTGTACTAAATCATTTTATCAAAAAAGTTGAAAACCGTAATTCTTATCCGGCGAAGTATAAACACTCTATTGTTATCGCTGCCGGCTAAAGCGAATGCGATCTTCGCCGGGTAATGTATAAACACCCCCTTAATTCTTATAAGTGCCAAATGAACATTCTTAAAATAAGATATACCCTGCTGGACAAAACAAGTGTCCACTTTACCGCGGTGCGGTTAGCGTTGCCACCGCGGCTGAAATGCAACTACACCGCAGCTCCACTGACTAACTACAGTTGGGCCGCGGTGTACTTGCCGTTTGGCAATGGTGTAGTTGCCGCAGTGTATGTTCATTAAACTGAAAAAAGACAATACAAACCAGAAATATAACCACAGTGTACATGCTGTTCGGCCGCGGTGTAGTTGCCTTTCGGCCATGGTGTACTTGTCGTTCGGCCAGTGTACTTGTCGTTTGGCCGCGGTGCTCAACTGCAGTTACAAACTCTGACACCGCAGCCTAATGGCATATACACCGCGGTGCCAATGGACACTTGTTTTGTCCAGCGGGGGTATTTTGCAGCTTATTTTAGCTAGTAATGGCAGAAGTTTGCCTTACTAAATGATATTAGTGCTAGGACACCGCTCATTCATAACAATATTTAGACTAATTGAATGTTAAGTGACATCCTTATAATGTGCCACCATAATTAAACAGTCACTACGATTAAGAAATGTTATTTCATAAAAAAATAACAAACATGGTGTTAGATAACATGTAACAGGTTTTTTTTATTCATTTTTGTGAAATATGATTTTGGATTATTCCTCTGTTAACCCTTTCATGGTGCGAGCTGTGCTGTTGCAGCATTAAATATCCTGTGCCAGTGCATTCTCTTATATATGCGAGTCTCCCATAGGGAGACTCACATATATAAGAGAATGCACTGGCTTACAAGGCCGTGGTAATTATTGTTAGCCCAACGTATTCTCTTAAAAATGCGAGGTTCGCTATGGGAGACTCTCATATGTAAGAGAATACATTGGCACATGGTTTTCGCATTATTTCAGGAAGCTCCAGTCATGAAAGGGTTAAAGTTTAAAGTTAGTTGATAGATTCCATGTGATTTATTTTGTCACCAAATAAAGTATGACTGACATGTTTTTTTTTACTGAGTTTGCAGATGAAAAACATCGAGTGTTGAACACATGGTTAAAATTACAGTAATAAATCTGAATAAATTGGAAATTTTAATCGGGAAACGAGTCTCAGTTTTGCAGTTTATAGACAATGTACCATATTTCTTACCCATCATAATTTGTTCCGAAATATTTAAAGGCCCACTTTCGAATCCCCAGATAATTTTATATAAAATATATGCCATATTGTATACCATTTGAAAGAGGAAGCTCCAAAACATTGTATTATCAACTTGTTCAGTGAAATAAACTGTGAACATGTTGTTTTTGTTGATACAGAATTGGTATTCTGTTCTCAAGTATCATTATTTTCAATGGAAAGGGAATAACTCTATATCATAAGATATAGTGTTATTCCCCTTCCAATGAAAATACGTTTTTAGTTGAAATTCTGTTGCATTCTGGGAGCCATAACGGGGGAAATGTTTCTATGATTTCAGCTGTTTTATATTTCTATATGGGCATCTTCTGAGCCACAGACATTTCAAATAGTGATGAATTATAGTATTTTAATCATATTTTATGGCATAGTTTGTTATTAAAACCATATATCAAGTCACTATAAAACAAAAAATTGGCGACTCGAAAATTAAGTGGGCCTTTAATGGGAATAAAAAATGTTGAGTGTGCGACGTTTTGGGACGAGCTGCTAAGTTACTTACAAGTGGCTCAGCAGTTTTTTCGAGAGTGAACAATTTTCACGCTTTCTTCAGCAGAATACTGGGACGGGGGATGGTTGAAGAAATCTTCATCGAGAGCTTCTCCTTGTGGCTGGAATCGTTGTTCAGCTAATTCATCATGTGCCCAAACAAGTTGCTGAAAAATTAATGTAAACCACATGTAACATTCACAGCTAATTCATCTGAGAAATGAAAGAATCCCTTGATTAAAAGATGGTCTATTTCTACCGTGCCACAATTAAAACAACAACGTAATTTTTATAAATCCCAGCTCAAAGGACTGTAAATAGCTATTTTGTGAATAGCCTTGGTCAAAGTCAACTTTTTTGGTGGTTTTCCATAGCTGCATGGTCTATGTCGCAGATACCATCATCACAGTGGGAGTTAGCTGAATGGTCTATGTCGCAGATACCATCATCACAGTGGGAGTTAGCTGAATGGTCTATGTCGCAGATACCATCATCACAGTGGGAGTTAGCTGAATGGTCTATGTCGCAGATACCATCATCACAGTGGGAGTTAGCTGAATGGTCTATGTCGCAGATACCATCATCACAGTGGGAGTTAGCTGAATGGTCTATGTCGCAGATACCATCATCACAGTGGGAGTTAGCTGAATGGTCTATGTCGCAGATACCATCATCACAGTGGGAGTTAGCTGAATGGTCTATGTCGCAGATACCATCATCACAGTGGGGAGTTAGCTGAATTACCAGTGTAGTAAGCCCAAGAACTCACTTATATAAAAAAATATTCGAGAATGAGTTTTAAACCCCTTCGAGTGCCAGGTCGATTTTTGTATCAACCCATATACCCTGTGCCAATCGCATTCTCTTATATATGCGAGTCGACCATAGGTCGCCTCGCATATATAAGAATGCATTGGCCTAACATTTTTTTTTTTTTTTTTTTTTTTTTTTTTTACAATTTTAATAAGTTATTCTTATATTCTTTAAAGACTTATTTTGTAGGTTTTAGGGGCTGATAAGATCGGCCCCTGGCACTCAAAGGGTTAAGTTTGATTTCATCAAGGCCAGACTAGGTTGAAATGGATGAAAATTAATAATTGGCTCTAATGGTGTACCATCTCATTAACCCAACAGAACGGCCCCTGTGCCAATGCATTCTCTTATATATGTGAGTCAACCATAGGTCGCCTCGCATATATAAGAGGATGCATTGGCTTAACATATTAAAAATGATCAAATTGTCAAAGAATGTAGAAAATATTATAAGAAAAAAATGGTTAAAAAGTGTTAAAAAAAAGATTTTTTTTAGGCCAATGCATTCTCTTATATATGCGAGGCGACCTATGGTCGACTCGCATATATAAGAGAATGCATTGGCACAGGGCATAACTGTAACCATCACAATGTGGTCAATGAACCGGTTCCAATGATATCCATATTTGTATGGTGTTATTGAGACAGACCGAAGATATTTTAGGCTGTTGAAGCTTTATATTGGCGTTTTTGGCCGGTTTGTTGGGTAAAGGGTTAATAACTAATCAGCTTCAGGATTCTAGATTCTATTCGATTCAAAACCACAATGGTGATTTGGTTTGCGATTCAATTAAACCTAAAATGTGAGAATCGTAGTGGAAACGTTGCCAGAGAGCATCTTATCCAGCCAATAAGGGGGAGATCAGCCCTGAGTTCGTCAATTTCAATGAACTGGTGTTTTATGATTATAAGTTTCCTGCATCCGTATATATTTACCACGACAATAAGGGATGATTAATCCATTATCAATTATTCTGGGAAGCTGAGATCATAATACATATAATTTGTGAGTAATTCAGAGTAATTCGGAACTTTTTATTGATGTTATGGCAAATCCAATAAATATTCATAGTAATATGTGGTGAGAATTTGACATTTGTAAGCCTGAAAATGTGATTTTCTGTAGCTATTAACTTAAAATTATATGACGATATACAACAACCATCATTCAGATAAAATAATAGCTGCATTCTTCAATATATTGGCATTAGAAAAGAGTTACATAGTCTTGATACTCTAACCTACAATTCATAAATCGTAGGTTGCCTAATCAACGAAAACATGCAGAATAACAAATTCAGCAAATATATCAACTCATGCAATGTTTTAACCCATTCATGACGAGAGCTGAGCTGGTGCAGCATTATAAAGTTCCTGTGTAAAATCCAAAGATATTTCACTTTAAAATTTAAGAAATCGTCTTCCAAATTAATTTCAAACTGCAATCTTATGTTTTCTGACGATATATATATTTAGGTTAGTATGTACAAAACTAAGTCATTTTAATTGTCACTCTAAATATGCTCAACCCTTTGATGATGGGAGCTGCGCTGGTGCAGCATTAGAGATCCCGTGCCAGTGCTTTCTCTCATATATGACTCCTGTTGATTTTAACTAATGTAACCAGGTCACATTCACATTTAGTTTCTCTATATATATTTGTGAATGTCTGTCTGTCCACTATAGAAATTAACGGGGGGGGGGGGGGGGGGGGGGGGACCATCTGGAGGGCTTCAAAAGGGTCTAACAGGGTTAACTTTCTTACGAGGAAGATAATGGTGCAGATTAAAAATTTCTAAGGCCAAAGGAAATTAAATGTGTGGTTGGAGTTACGTGTCAGAACAAACAAGAGATGAACTCTCGTCCGGTGCATACCACCTTGTGGCATACAGCCTAGTGTGGGTATATCTATAACTTATGACTGCTATACTGCTATAGACAGATGGACCTAAAAATCAGCATTTTCATATAAACAAAGATGAATAACAACAATAGAACAAAAAACCAAAACAAAACAGTTGAATGCGCCATTAAATGTCCTCATAGTGGTGAACATCCATACAAAATTTCATTGAGATCTGAGCATTACTGTTCAGGTTATACCTGAACAGACATCGGATGGAATAAAAAGCCAACATTTCCAGATAAACAAAGATGAACAACTCTAGAATGGAAAAGCCAAACAAAATAAGGGAACCCTCTATTGAATGTCCTCATAGTAGTGAACATCCATACCAAATTTCATTGAAATACCAGCACAACTGCTAAAGTTACGACATGAACAGACACCAGACGGACCAAAAAGCCAACATTTCCAGATAAACAAAGATGTATAACTCTAGAATTGAAAATCCGAACAAAACGATGGAACCCTCTATTTAATGTCCTCATAGTAGTGAACATCCATACATAATTTCATTGAGGTCTGAGCACTACTGTTCAAGTTATGACATGAACAGACATTGGCCGGATGTACGGACGGACAGACAGGCACAAAACAGTGTAACCATTTTTTTTTAAAAGGGGGGGGTATAATTAGAATCGTAGGTAGGCTTTTTATTTTTATTTTTTATTTTATTTTTCGAAATATATTTTTATTAACCCTTTCATGACAGGAGCTGGGCTGATGCAGCATTAAAGATACTGTGCAAGTTCATTCTCTTATATATGTGAGTCTCCCATAGGGAGCCGTGCATATATAAAAGCATACACTGGCTTACAAGGTCAAGGTAAATATTGTTAGGCCAATGTATTCTCTCATATATGTGATGCCCCATATGGGAGACTCACATAATTATATAAGAGAATGCATTGGCACAAGGTTTTTCGCAAAATTTCAGGAAGCTTCAGTCAGGGAAGGGTTAACCCTTTACCCAACAGAACGGCCCTGTGCCAATGCATTCTCTTATATATGCGAGTCGACCATAGGTCGCCTCGCATATATAAGAGAATGCATTGGCTTAACTCATTAAAAATTATAAAATTGTTAAAGAATGTAAGAAAAAATAGTAAAAAGTGTTAAAAAAAAGATTTTTTTTTAGGCCAATGCATTCTCTTATATATGCGAGGCGACCTATGGTTGACTCGCATATATAAGAGAATGCATTGGCACAGGGCATAACTGTAACCATCACAATGTGGTCAATGAGCCGGTTCCAATGATATCCATATTTGTATGGTTTTATTGAGACAGACCCAAGATAATTTAGGCTGTTGCAGCTTTATTTGTCCGGTTTTGGCCGGTTTGTTGGGTAAAGGGTTAAACGCATAAGTGGTGTGAAGCAGTCACTGTATGAGCGACCTTCCTCAAGGTCACAACTTGGAGCAAGATTTGAATAGCATGCGATCACACGTCGCATAATTCGAGCAAGCCACTATTGTGTAAAACTCAATAGTCCACATGCAGGCTGCGAAATTCATCTCGATGTATTGACAGTGAAGACAAGTCGGACCAGCTAGCCACTGGACTGTGGAGATCCATATTAAATGGAACAACAGAAAACATAGTTTACAGTCTGGTGAGAGATGTGAATCTTTATTCAATGGTTGAAAAGCCACTAAAAATAATGAATCTTTATCATATGTTGAGAAGCCACTAAAAAGTGGTCTTTGAGGAGCTCTAAATTATTTTATTGCACAGGTTTGAAAGAACCCAAGTTTAAAATAAACAAGGAGAATAACTCTAAAATAAACAAGGAGAATAACTCTAAAATAAACAAGGAGAATAACTCTAAAAGGGAAAATGCATCACTTAACCCTTCCATGTCTAGAGCTTCCTGAAATTGTACGAAAAACAGTGTGCCAATGCATTCTCTTATATATTATTATACATTCTCCCATAGAGAGCCTCGCATATATAAGAGAATACATTGGCCTAACAATATTTACCATGAACTTGTAAGCCAGTGCATTCTCTTATATATTTGAGGCTCCTAGGGGAGACTTGGATATATAATACACTGGCACATGATCTTTAATGCTGCATCAGCACAGCTCCCGTCATGACCCTCATGAAAGGGTAAAATTAAAGTACAATAAAGCAGCTCCCATCATGAAAGGGTTAAAAACATGTCAATGAAAGCGCTTTGGATGGTGAATCTCCATACCAAATTTTATTACCATCGTATATATCCCATGGCTGATATAACCAGATGGACAGGGAAAAATAATTATTTCCAAAGAAACAAAGAAGGATAACTCTAAAAGCATATTTATCTTAGCATTGCTTTTGTTCAGTATATTAGTATATTTACCTTAGCATTGCTTTTATTCAGAATATTAGCGAGTTCTCGGAGCTGTGGACTAGTGGAGCTCGGGCTGAGCGACGCCAGCTCTTTTACGAGCTCTAGGTTGTTTGATTGCACAGGTTTGAGATGAGGCGACTGGCTGACGACATCGATGACTTTATTGTGAACACGAACAGCTTGCTGAAACTGTCTATTGTGGAAGAGCTTACTTAGAACTAAGAGTTTTTCTCCATTCTCTTGAGAATTCAGCCGAGTTTGCACTTGATGAAGTGACGACAGCAAGTCCTCTATTTCTGTAATATAAATAAAGAGGGTTTGGTTAGAGCCGTTGAGATAAAAAGTACTGAAATTTAAAGGGGTACTGTACACTTAAATTCCGACCATTTAAGGGACCATTTCCGTTTATACTCAACAGAATATATGCAACAAATGAATGAATTTGAGCCATGGATTAGTGCAAAATACACTCATGCGCTCCATGATCGATGTAAAACAACATGGTAATTAATATGCAAATGAGTTAATGACTCGAGTCGTTGACTGATGTTCATTATAATTACCACGTTGTTTGCATCGTTCAAAGAGTATTTTTCTGTTTCGATATATGCACACTGGTATATGAGAGAGAAATCAGTTCTCCCTGGGACAAAAATATATAGGTGGCAATATTTCGGGAGATGTCTATCATGTTGACATTTAGGCTGGTCCCAGGGCAACACTACTTAGAGAGGTATAACTTCCACAAGACTTGAAATGGTGTGTCTGACATTTGACGAATAAGTTCCGCAACTCCACATAGTGGGCTAGCATCAGTAAATTCGCCCTCTAGTGAACTTATTCTGCTTAGGCCTCATCTTCTGGGAAGTAACTATAGTCTCAAATTATCATTGGTTTTAGTTACTTGTTTCCTTCTATTCAGTTTCTATATCCCCTAATTTGCAAAAGATAAAATGCATATTCAAGGTGTCTAATGGGTGAACATCTCCAACTTCAACTGAGGAACTGCAATCTGATTCTGGGTCTCCCATAGCAGTTGAGGCAGAATGAGGTTCCCAGAGAGTAAATTTGGTGATGTTTGCATGCCATGCGGGATAGTGTCACTAAATTCACCCTCTGGGAACCTCATTCTGCAAATGACAGACACATTATTTGCACACTTGAGTTAGAGTCATTGACACTTTAATTTCAGGCAACATCATCAGGCGAGGTACAGTAATGCTCTAAATAATCGACTCCTTAACCACAATAGAATTATGGGTAACTTTTCAGGATTTAGTCGGAAATATGCCTTGTTGCCATTCATCAGAAAGCTCTCACTGAGAGCTTTCCGATGAATGGCAACAAGCCATATTTCCGACTAAATCCTAAAAAGTTACCCATAATTCTGCTGTGGTTAAGGAGTCGATTATTTAAAGCATTTACTGTATAACTTTGAGGTATAACTTTGACACGTCCTCTACAATATCTCTGTAAATAAGTAATAAGGTTGACATTAAAGCCAGCTGCGTTCACACTTATTACGATAATATCTGACGTATATATGTTAAATAATGAGTTCTAAGGTGGCTGCAAATACCACAGGAGACAAGGATAAACCTCTAACAAACTAAACTTAATTAACAACCTGGGAATGCCCTGCAGAGGGGGTCAGATAGACAGTATGTCAACAAAAACCCTATAAGTATCATGGCCTTCAGTGAATGAGATTACAAATGCACACTTGAAATAAAATGTGTTAAAGGGGTACTCAACAGAATATATGCAACAAATGAATGAATTTGTGCCATGGATTAGTGCAAAATACACTCATTTGCTTTATGAACAAGGCAAACAACATGGTAATTATAATGAAATTGAAATTATGACTGAAGTCATTAACAGTACCCAGGGTTCACGCTGCCACTTGCCAAATTTGCCAATGGCCAAAATAATTCACATTTGGCAAAAAATATTTTCATTTGGCAAAAGTTTTGGCAAGTCACTTTTTAATTACTCAATAAAGTTGAAAATTATCGGTCAACCAATACCATTCATTTTAGGGAAACTATTACAATAGAATTATATTGGTGGTGTTTTATATGGTTTCGGAAAGATGCAGTTAATCTGGTAACATTATTCATGGAAAAATATTTTCATTTGGCAAATTATTTGGCAAAAGTTTATTTCGGTCCAGCGCGGACCCTCGACAGTACCCCTTTAAAGGGACTCAATGTCTTCGCATTATGTTTTTTTTTTTAATTTAATTTGTTTATTGAGAAAAGAGAATAATAAAGGAAGAACAGACAAAATGCATACATGCCATCATTCTCTCAATACAGGACATGGGAGAGCGTAACTCTTCCATGAACTCGCCTACTTTCTTAATTGTGACATGTAATTAAAAAATAGTGAAAGGCACATGTTGTGTTCTGAATTTTTTTTTCAGACCCGCTCAACTTAAAAGAAAGATGAAGCAGCGATAATGGGCATTCTGTATACAACGACAATGGTGATAAAAGAACAATAAGTTAATATTTTGTCTTCAGATGAACATTAAATTTCTCTTATTAGACCGCTAAAGTGGTCGATTGTGTGTAATATTTAAGGTTTGCAAAATCAGAGTTCCAAACACTATGTGCAGCTTTAATTAATTCTGAATTTACCATAATAATATAAAATTAGTAAATTTTAACCATTATGTTCATGGAAAACTAGAGGTGTGACTATCCCAATGGGTCTAAGGATACCCCCCCCCCCCCACCCCCCCCCCCCCCCCCCCCACCCACCCCCCCACCTGTTCTTATTTTCATTATTAATAATTCTCCATTAAAGACATATTATGGAATTGTTCTGGTGTGTGAAACGGATAAGTTAGCATTTAGGCGCTATGCCATACTGGAGAAATGTAGCATTTAGGCGCTATGCCATACTGGGGAAATGTAGCATTTAGGCGCTATGCCATACTGGAGAAATGTAGCATTTTAGTAACATCGCCGAAAATTTCAAGCAATTCGACCATGCCACTCCATAGAAATCATTCACAAAACTACCCACAATTGTAAATATTTACTTCTCGATTCGGGACGCAACTATCGAAAACGATTTCACCTTCGAGAAACACTTAATTAATATAAGAATGACGATGTGCCAAGTTGGAATCGCAATCGGCAGTCATTGTGTTTAATTAATATATAAGAATGATGGTGTGTGTTGCCAAGTTGGATATAATATTTGTAAAAATAACTTTGATCAAGATTTTTCTCCATTTCTATTTGATCACGCTACCGGAGTGTTTCACATCACTTTAACCCTTTGAGTGCCAGGTCGATTTTTGTATCAACCCATATACCCTGTGCCAATGCATTCTCTTATATATGCGAGTCGACCATAGGTCGCCTCGCATATATACACAGAACGACACGATGTGTAAATGGATTTGTCAATACGGCACGAGTGCTGTCGCGTCAGGATAGAACGAGAGGCGCTTGCGCCTCGAGTTCTGTCCTTCCGCGACAGCACGAGTGCCGTATCGACAAACCCATTTACACATCGTGTCGTTCTGTGTTTATTACACGCTTCGCGTCCTAGAATCCGTGCATTAAAAATACAGGATTAGAAGGTTTATTTAGGCTCATACAGGGTGTGTTTGTCATGTGTGATGATTCGTTTATTTAAATAGTTCCAGTTTCGTGGTTGAGGCGAACGTCATGTACGTTATTTTACGTCAACGAGATGCGTATGGAACGTACGTTGCATACGGATTTGTGAATATGGAACGGCAATAACACTGTACTTCTAGGAACAAGCGTGTAATAAATAAGAGAATGCATTGGCCTAACAATTTTTATTTTTTTTATTTTTTACAATTTTAATAATTTATTCTTATATTCTTTAACAGACTTATTTTGTAGGTTTAGGGCCGATGAGATCGGCCCCCTGGCACCCAAAGGGTTAATAAGATTTCACATGTCAAAACAATTGTTATGTAAATTCCCCCCCTTGGAAAAGAGGCTTGTGATTTGCCTACAGTCACTTTGGTTATAATTAAGAAATGCATGCCTGCCAATTTAACAGTCGGAAACTAGTTAAGACTTGCTGTAGCCACAGCGGTTTGATGGAATAAACAATCAAAAAGCTTGAATTAAGGTTAATGAGGCGTTCATCCTGACACGGTGAAGCAACTAATCTTACACGCAAGTCACCTCCTGAGTCGGGACAGCCTGCAAATAGCGTGTCTTGTCATTTGCAGAATGAGGTCCCCAGAGGGTGAATTTAGTGATGCTATCCCGCACAGCGGGCTAGCATCACTAAATTCACCCTCTGGGAACCTCATTCTGCTTAGGCCCTCAACTGCTATGGTACACCTAGGATCAGATTGAAGTTCCCCAGTTGAATTTGGTGATGTTCACCCATTGGGCACCTCGATTATGCATTTTATCTGCTGCAAATTAGGGGATATAGAAACTTCCCACAAGGGAAAATGTAACTAAAAACAATGTTAATTTGAGACTATAGATACATCCCAGAAGATGAGGCATAAGCAGAATGAGGTCCCCAGAGGGTGAATTTAGTGATGCTAGCCCGCTATGCGGGGTAGCATCACTAAATTCACCCTCTGGGGACCTCATTCTGCAAATGACAGACACACTATTCGACAGCTCAATCCGTGCATCACCCTAAATGCTTTCTGGCGTACACACACTAATCCTTACACGGTCCCTGTTCTTATGTCATATCAACTTTTACCGATTCTTGACGAAAAATCAATATCAGAGCCACACGAGTTATGTACTATGAGCAAGTCTGAATTTAGTGTGTCTGACATTTGCAGAATGAGACCCCAGAGGGTGAATTTAGTGTCACTATCTGGTGCAGCGGGCTAGCATTACCAAATTCACCCTCTGGGGACCTCATTCTGCTTAGGCATCATCTTCAGGGAAGTATCTAAGTCTCAAATTAACATTGTTTTTATTTATTTTCCCTTTCTGTCCAGTTTCTATATCCCCTAATTTGCAGAATGGGGGGAACTCATGGGTGAACATCACCAAATTCAACTGAGGAACTTCAATCTGGTCCTAGGTCTCCCATAGCAGTTGAGGCCTAAGCAGAATGAGGTCCCCAGAGGGTGAATTTAGTGATGCTAGCAAGCCGGTGCGCGATAGCGTCACTAAATTCACCCTCTGGGACCTCATTCTGAAAATGACAGGCACATTAAATTCAGGCTTGTCTATGAGGAACGATTTACGTATTGCATTCCATCTGTGATTTACAAGCCGGGACCTCCGGGCTCACGATAATGGTGTCTGATTTAACCGTGGAGATCTCCCAGCTCGAGGTAATGTTTCCTGACCCCCCGATATGCTTCTGTTTTCTCAACATATTATTTTTCAATAAGCTCAGTTTAATGTTTCTCCAATAAACGTGTTTAGCTATAATTTGAGCTTCCAATGTATTGATCCGTTACATTAACAAACTGTTCTGCGCCCGAGAAGTACCAAGTTTTCTTATTTACTCGTGTTGATCGATCTATGTTGATAATTAAACCAACAAAAGCTATATGCAAAAGGGTGATTATACACAAGCCTTGAAATAGTGTGTCTGTCATTTGCAGAATGAGGTCCCCAGAGGGTGAATTTAGTGATGCTACCCCGCATAGTGGGCTAGCATCACCAAATTCACCCTCTGGGGACCTCATTCTGCAAATGACAGACACACTATTTCAAGGCTTGTACATGAGGTATAATCCCACTTGCACTTAACGATTTATGTTTTGCAATGCAAGGCCAAAGAAACAAATATTTGTGGTTTGGGTTTCCCTACCGACTCTATTTTAAAGGGGTACTGTACACTAAATCCGGCTATTTATGGGACCATCTCCTTTTATACTCAACAGAAATATATGCAACAAATGAATGAATTTGAGCCATGGTTTAGTGCAAAATACACTCATGTGGTCTATGAACAATGCAAACAACATGGCGATTCTATTGAAAATGAATTTATGACTCCAGTCATAAATTCATTTTCATTATAATTACATGTTGTTTTACATCGTTTATAAAGTAAATGAGTGTATTTTGCTAGGGCCCTGCGAATCATGCATTTTCATTTCGAATCGAATCTCGAATCAAATCAGCCAAATGATTCCGAATCGCATCGAATCTCGAATCAAATCATTACATCAGTTTATCAATAGTGAAGATGTAGATATCACTTGACTGAGTGGCCATACCAGTATAAATTTACTAATTCGTAATGACGATAAGTGATCATTAGTATGTAATGTAAATATTACCCATAAATGGATTAAATTCGCATTTAACCAATTATTAAAGTGTGCATTGTTTGTGGCTATCTCTGCTATAGAATAGCTTGTATTGATCATCAGAAAGCATGATTTTGAAGAGTAAACACGGAAATGTAAAAAAACTCAATGCGGAAGTGAAACGTTTGCTAAATCCACCAGTGTTGCGCGCGCATCACAATTTCACCGATTCATTTCGCAATAGTTAATTCGTGACGTCACAGAGTCCCAATAAAAAAGTGATATTGCACACCTGGGAGTCCAATATGACATTCGGGAGTTACAATATGACTTTTTCCCAGACTATCACGTGGCGGCTTTTGCCCAATGGAAATGGTGTTAGGTAAGGGATGGATAATAATAAAATTTATACAAAAATAATCAAAAGTAGTTTTATGTCAATCCTGCAGAGTAAAATACGCACAAGAAAAGTCATAAGTATATGTCAAAATAAAAATAATTAATAAAAATAAATTTCAAGCCTTCCTACCGACCCTATTTTTTTTCGGCTTGTAACACAAACCAGACATTTAATTTTCTTTGGCCGAATGCTCGTTTCTATATTCTTTATCTATTCCAAATTTTGAGATAGTATAAGAATCAAGTATTAAACTACGCTTGTTGTAAGATCCCCTTCACCCTCAGGACACTAAAGGCCAATGAAAATTAAATGTCTGGTTTGGGTTATAATTCAGTAGGGTCGGTATGTACGCTTAAAATTAAATAAAAGGCCACTCGCGCGGCCACAGTGTCCCCTGAACCGGTGGCTTCATTTGGAGCGGAGGCTTTGTAGAAGTATACTATATGGATAAGACACTTGTGCATTGTCTCATTACTGACATGCATACAAATAACCAAATCTTAAAAAAAAATCTTAAAGAAAAATTGAATTTTCTAAGTCCAAAAGCCCACAACTCTGAGAAAAATCATCGGATCAAACTCAAATTCGAATTTCCCAACTGTTCCCTCACAGATGACTGGGTAGTCACAGTACTGTGATGGTAGCCTATATTGTAAATGAATCAGTAGTCATGTGGCCTGCCATGAGGAGGAAAAGGGATGTTTTGGCACACTATGAGAAAACTTTTAGATCTGACCCTGAAAATTACCAAATCCCAACATCTAGAGGCAAAATGCCAGGCAAATTCACATCCTGATTTGTTTTTCTTAATTAGCAGTTTTTGACTGGCCACTGGGAGGGCCCAGGACCCACAATCAAATTTCGAAAACGGTATTTGCAATTAAAGGATCCAAACTTGAGATATCATCCGGAAACCGAAAAAGTGAGAAATTTTCTAAGTAAAACAAGTAGAAAAAGGGCCACAACTCTCGTAAATATGGGCGAAGCACACCCATATTCGAACTTGACCTGTACATAAGGCTGATAAACTCACATACCAAATTTGGTTCACATATGATGACACAAACTGAAGTTATCATCCGGAAACCAGAAAATTACAAGATTCTAAGTAAAAAAAGGGCCATAACTCTCGCAAAAATAGGCGGAGCAAACCCATATTCGAACTTGAACTGTATTTTGGTCTGATAAACTCACCTATGAAATTTTCTTTTGATCTAATAACCAAAACTAAAGTTATCATCCGGAAACCATTTCCGGACGCATGGACGGACGGACGGACACCGGCTATTTTAATAGTCCCCCGAAATATTTTTTTTTCGGGGGACAATAATAACAAACATTTATTTGACAAGATATAATAATATATTTTGGGCCTTAAAGTATTATAATCTTATCAAAATAAAACATTTCTATTTTAAGCTTACCAACCAACCGTAATTTTTTCTGAAATGTAACCTCACCACACATTTAATTTTCATTGTCCTTAGTGTGAAGAGGATCTTACAAGCCCCGATTATATTGAGTAAGGTAAAGCCTCGCTATTATCTGCATTATTGAGCTATAATTAAATTTGATTTCTTTTTATAAAGTGTGATAAATACGTAGTCCTCATAATTTGCTTTGGCAATCAGCAATGCTGAAGCAAACTGGGCCGTGATAAAGGGATGCCGTAGTGGATTGCCGAAGCCAAACAATCTGAATTAAGAGGATGAACACAAAGCTTTGACTAAGAAATCAACCCATTCAAAGACGGTTTTTATGGAAGATTTAATACTCTTTCAGTGCCAGGCTTATTTTGTAGGTTTAGTGCCAGGGAATCTTACGTTTTTCATGGGCATCAAAATTATTACTATGAATACTTGGTGATAGTTTTGAGTTATAACATGCCCCTAAGGACTTATCCAGTTTGTTTTTAAATTCGCTATAGCATGCTTAAGCATACCCAAAAACAATTCAACCCAAAAAAAAAAAAATATATAAAAAAAAAAGATTTTTTTTTTTTTATTAGGGCCGATCTCATCGGCCCTGGCACTCTACAGACCGTAAATTAGGGCCGATAAGATCGGCCCCTCTGGCACTGAAAGAGTAAAAATTCCTTGGAAACCATGGAAAAATCTTCAGAATAAAGGAAGGGGGGTAAAATATGGGTCATAACACCATATTTTGTTCTATGGCCTTATCAACATTCTAAAATCATGTTATCATCAATCATCATGTCAAAATTTGTATAATGTGTAACTGATCGTTGACGGTACATGTATAAATAAATGTTGTTCACACAAACTACTCCATAGCAAGTATAATCATATATGACCCTCCACATAGACATAAGTACTGGTATAAATGCCAACAATGGGTTACATTAAAGGGGGAATTATCACTAAATTCGGCCATCTATGGGACCATCTCCTTTTATACTCAACAGAGTATATATGCAATAAATGAATGAATTTGAGCCATGGATTAGTGCAAAATACACTAATGTGATCTATGAACTATACAAATAACATGGTAATTATAAGGACTCCAGTCATAAACTCATTTTCATTATAACTATCATGTCGATATTACTTATAATCAAAATATTACTTAAGGGAATGAGTATTTAGCCTAGAAAGGGTTAATTTATATAACACTCCCGTATGGAGCCTCACACAGAACAAGCAGATGACAGCCATCAGTGCATCATTCTCTCTGTCTGGGGTTCCATGAGGGTATTTTATACAGAAAGAGTTAATAAACAAAAATAAGCTACAGATTAGTGATTTGAAATTTCTTACCTAGATTTTTCCGCATGAACTTTTCCCGCTGACAAGATCCGCCGCTCTCAGGATGGCCGTCAGCTGCCTCTTCGTCATACGCCGGATTGAACACACCCGAAGGAGGACGGTTGTCTTCCAAAGCATGCAACTTTTTCGAACCGCGTAACGATTTTCGTAAAAAATCCTGTTCTCTTTCCAAACGAATTTCATCCTCGCGACGTTTTTTAAGGTCATCCTGGTACATCTGCATTCGTTCGAGTTGATCATCTGTGATTTTTCTATCATTTTGATCTCCTTGTTGGTGTAAATTGTCAACAGAACGGCTGATATTTTTCGTGGGCGATGAATGTTTTGAGCGAGGCAACGACTGCGAGTCCGCACTTGGTGGAGGATATCTGGGCGGAGATTTAGTCTTGCCGACGAAATTAGCCGGACAATCTATCGCCATCTCTCTATGTGGTCCGTCATCAAACTCTATGTCGATGTGTTGATAACTGTCAGATGACATCCTCGAATCGAACCCATCGAGGCTGTCACCGTATGATTGATTTAATGAATTCCTCGAGCCAGATTCGTAATTAACCACACCACTATTACCATTAGAGTCAACATTACTTAGTCTCTTATGTTTGTCCTTCTTCGGTTTTGATTTTTTAGGTGACTCCATGAATCCGTTTCGCTCGGGCATTTCTATGTGCCCATTCTGCTGGTTTTCGTCGTCGAAGTGATTGCTCGCGCGTTTACTAGGCATCGGGTTCGCATTTGGAGGAGTGTCGATTATGAATATTTCTTCCTCAGAAAAACTCGTCACTTCTCTGGAATTCAGAAGATCGACACTTGAAGAATTATTGTTGTCAATATCGCGATTTGAGCTGTCGGATAAGCTGCTGGTTGGAGTTAAATCCAATGATATCTTTGTCATATCAACCGCGCACACATTTCTGTCACTTGCGAGCTCTTCTAACTGTTTCTGAGCGTCATTGTTGTTTGATACGATGTACGCCTCATGGAACTTCTTGATATTTGACTCTATAAATAGAAGAATGAGGCTATGAGTTTTGTGATTTATATAAATCGGATCATTTATTGGATATATGTACATGCCATAACATGTTTGTGAATTTATGACGCTATCCCGCATAGCGGGCTAGCATCACTAAATTCACCCTCTGGGGACCTCATTCTGCTTAGGCCTCATCTTCTCTGGAAAGTTTTATTATTATCAAATTTCTGTAAAAAACTTCTTCACATAGATTCTATTTCTTTTTAGTTTTTCTTTATCCCCAAATTGGCAGACGACACATTGCATAATTGAGGTTCCCAATGGGTGTACATCATAATATTCACCATTTGGGAACTTTAATCTGAGTCTATGCCTCGCATAGAAGATGAGGCCTAATCAGAATGAGGTCACTAGAGGGTGAATTTGGTGATGCTTGGCTGCTAGCCCGCTATTCGGGATGGCATCACTAAATTCACCCTCTGGGGACCTCATTCTGCAAATATCAGGCACATTAAAATCAGGCTTGGTAATTTATATAAATCAAATCATTTATTGGATATACAGTAATGCTCTAAGTTACCCATAATTCTGCTGTGGTTAAGAAGTCGCTTACTTAGAGAATTACTGTATGTACATGCCATAACATGTTTGCATCATCCTACAAATAGAGCAATATAAAGAGCATGTAACGATAATCAAACAATGAAAAATATGAAAAATATACTTCAATTGTCTATCAACAGGTTGCAGCATTTTGTGTTTTGTCACTTAGTTTTTCCTTTCACACCTTCAGGGCCTCAGATATGAATTTTCCAGTTTGCCTTGACACATTTAACAAGAAAACTAAGATGCATGCATCAGGTCACCCATGAACTATTTATCATATAATTCTTGTAGCTATCTATTCTACATTTTGGAATATCTGTCTGTATGTATGTGTGTATTATTTGCCATGATAATCGTGAGCAAACTTCCTTAATTTGCAGCAGGTATCCGTTTGTGCGTAGTTTAATTTGGAAAGTTCCCCAATTAATAGCGTCAATAGAACGACTGTATTTGACAGAGAAGGCCTCTGTTATTGATTATCATGTTGCTATACATTAAAAAACGACAAATGCACATGCCCGTTGAAGCGTAGTAGTCTATTTTCCCCATGTTAAACGACATCCGCAAATACCAAATAACGCTAACCTACTGCAAATGTTTTACATGGCAACTGTTAATATATTTGGGCTGAATTAATCTGATGTGGTATGATTCCTCAAAATAAACAACAAAACCATCGTTACTTGGAAATGTAGTTTGGGCTAACATTTACACAAATCCTCCACCTCATTTATTCCGACACACACATCAGTGGAAAAACCGCTCACCAATATAAACACCCAAATTGGGTGAAATGATGTGGAATTATTCAATTCAATTTTACTCAAGAATAATTCTTTATATTTTTTTCTTACTAGTAAGGAGTATTGTACACTAAATCCAGCCATTTATGGGACCATCCAATACAACTAATAATTACACCCACATTTACTATAGAATTTTTAAGGCTATATACTGTACACTCAACAGAATATATGCAACAAATGAATGAATTTGAGCCATGGATTAGTGCAAAATGCACTTGTGTGCTTTATGAATGAGGCAAACAATATGGCAATCATAATGAAAATGATTTTATGACTGGAGGCATAAATTCATTTTCATTATAATCACCATGTTGTTTGCATCGTTGATAGAAAACATTAGTGTATTTTGCACTCATCTATGGCTCAAATTCATTCATTTGTTGCTTATATTCTGTGGAGTGTACAGTAGCCTTAAAAATTCTATAGTAAATGTGTATGTAATTATTAGTTGTATGAGGGGGACCACCCCACCCCCTCTGGCATCTGGCATCCGGTCTAAAATCGGGGGTGGCATCTGGAATACTCCATAACAGAGGGTGGCATCCGGAATACTATTTATGCTAATTTAACCCATTTATATAACCCGTTTATAGCTAAACAACGCATCGGTAGTATCAAATGTGCAATTCATTCTATATATGGCCATATACTCAAAGCTAGAATGAAACGTGGGAGTGCTATGCAACTATCCCTTTACGTTGCTCCATTCCGTCTCCATACCACAGCATAAAAACCTTCCATGGGGGAATTCTGGGTCGGGTTTTAGCCTCTTCAATGATATTTTTGTTTTGAAATTCGCCACACCCAACGATGCCGCCCACCGAGTAACACCGTACCCATTGATGAGGAGGGTTTTTAGCTACGATAATGAAATATTGGTTCAATTTGACACAGGCAAACACAAATTCCGCTGTTCCGGGCAGCGTGGTGAACTGAATTCCACCCGGAACGATTAGTCCAGGAGATATTGATCGACCTCTGCACGCCCCCCCCCCCCAGGACTCAACTTCACCCCACTAATTTTCTTTCTTAATGTCTCCTCTAATTTGTTTCTGTTGTTAACAAGAAAAAAGTGGCCACAGAGACTCCAAACAAGATGGCGTCCATCATGACAGCCATTTTTTATATGCACCAGGTTTCTTTGATCACCATTATATCAAAGATGATATAACATGTGGTCTTGTTTCCGCTCGATTCGTTATGCATTACAAATTAGCCAGAAATCCGACACCAGAATCCAATATGGCGGTCAAGATGGCCACCGGAATGTGAAAATATACTATTTTTCTGACATTTCACCACCTTTCGTTTGTCTCTGTGGGGAAATAGTGGCATCTTGGCGTAAATTTATACATTTGTCGTATAGAAGAGTCATTGGCGAACACAAGGGGGCCACAATATACATTCATTGTGGGATATTATTGTCCGATATCAGGTTTTCCCAAATACCTGTATAATAGGTTAAAGCCGAATCAACGCTAATAACGCGATGTAATGTTTCGAATCAATGAATTGCCATCATAACAACACCTATGCATATATGTGCAGGAGATACTCGAACTAGGATTCCTCTTATACCTGAGTTGAGGAATATTAGCCCAAATCCAAGATGGCGGCCAAAATAGCCACCGGAATAGAAAAATCGCCGAAAATCTCTGATGTTAACATCAGTGAGCGTTATTGTCACGACAACTCCATATCTGCTTACTATTGTGAGTTGGGAACACTTAGGCGAAGAACTGTCCTTGTGCCATATCCAAATAAAGGTCTCCCAAATCCAAAATGTCGCCCACAATGGCGGACAGAATTTGAAGAATTACCGAAATTCCCTCATATTCACATCGTTGAGCATTATTGTCGAGACAATTCCACCGATTCTTACAGTTGAGTTGGAAATACTGAGGTGAAGTAATTACCTTACATCTCATACAAGATATTGTTTTCCAAATAGAAGATGGCGGCAAAAATGGCGACCAAAATTTGAAAACATGCCTACATTCATTTACTTTCTTACGATGGGCGTTATTGTTTCGCGATTTCTACCCACCATTACATGTTGATATGGAATATTGATATGAAGTATGTATTCATTTGAGGTTGGCAATTGATACTCACAGTCAAGTACATGTAGGCGGTCAAGAAATGTGGGTATATTATGCATTATGGTCTTCTGCGCCTTAGCAGAAAGGCATCCATCAAATGTCAGGCTTTCAACATTCGAAGCCATATACAGAAGTTTTCCGGGTACGTCAGTGAATTAGATGAGTATGTGAATTGATGAACCATATATTGAGATGTGGATGTTTGGGAAGATCACCAGGTGTACATGTTGTTATCCCCATTAGGTCACCAAAGCTGAAAATACGCAGATAGAGGCCACCACCGGCATATACATTGTTTGAACAACCGGATTGGTGGGACCTTTCTGCAAAGAAGTTTAGAAAACTGTGTTGGTGTGAGAGATAGATTAATCTGACGAAGAGACGGAAACTGGTCCAGATAATGATGAATGTGGCAAATCAGAATGAACTCAGGTACTGTTGTTTTGATTCTTGGAAGTCAAACTATGACTATTCGGCGAACCTATATACGGTTACTGCCATTATGGGTGCTTATAGTGGATGATGGATTTTGAAATGCCACATCACGATGATTAATTGTGGGTTTCCATTCTACCAGAAGGCTACGACTTATGAGATGGCTTATATTGTGTACCGTTTTGTCCATCGAAATAATGACAAAAAGTTGAAATTAGTATATATGTGATAATATCGACTTCTTTTCCATTTCTGGCCACCAGTTTGGTCGCCATCTTAACTGTGAGAATTTGCCAAACTCATTTGAGTAATTCATATACATTTTCCATATGAACATGTAATTGTGGGCACAAATCGCGTAACAATAAGGCCCATCGTAAGAAAGTAAAGGAATGTGAGCTTGTTTTCAAATTTCGGCCACCATTTTTGGCCATCTTTGCCGCCATATTGGATTCTGGTATCGGATTTTTGGCAAGGGTTGTATATTAGCATAACGAATCGAGCGGAAAACAAGACCGCATGTGATATCATTTTCACTATAAAGGCGATCAAAGAGACCTGGTGCATATAAAAAAAACGGAGGTCATGATGGACGCCATCTTGTCTGAAGTCTCTGCGGCCACTTTTTTTCTGGTTAACCGAAAAAAATTAGAGGAGACATTAAGAAAGAAAATTAGTGGGATGAAGTTGAGTCCTGGTGGAGCAGAGGTAGACCAATATCTCCTGGACTAGATGCCTCAAATTTGAGCGCCATGTTTACTAAGTTAGATTTTCAAGGTCACAAGTCGAAGTCTCAAAAGCGATCGAGTTATCTCTCATACTATACATTTTGCGTTCACCATCTACACTATTGTTGTCATTGTTTCTATTGACGCGGGACTATTGTGAAATGCCGTCTTTCAACGGGTAGAAAAATAAAATAAAATATGTGACAACCATAGTTGAATGCAATAAAAAAAACAGTACTAAATAATATCTGCCATTGTAATTTCGGCATCCGGAATACGAAATATACAGGTTTCGGCATCCGGCGTACTGACACTCGGCATCCGGAATACTCTATATTGACCCCGGAATCCGGCGTACGAAAAGGGGGTGGTCCCCCTCTTGTATTGGACCATGAGAGCTGAAAAAATAGCAAAACAATACTAAAATTTACTTTTATATTACAAAATTGTTAGATATTGTATAGAATGGAATGTAAATTGGATACATAATGGGATTGAGCATGAATGGAATGGAAATGGAACATGGAAATTGGGATGGCACAAGGATTTTGAAGGTTGGCTCAGAAAGTTGGAAATATGGTCTGGACCCTTAAATATGCTGTGGGGACATAACATGCATTATAACTGGTAGATGAGAAAGAAGTCACTTCTCCCTGGGACAAAAATAAGGGAAAAGTGGCACAGCTCAGAGAGCATCAAAACAGCTGATTAGAAAAACCGATAACTGGAGTTGGAAATGCGACATATTTAACAACACTCTGTGATCACATGTCTGGATTGAAGGGACATACATGGTTCATTGCTTTTTATGAAGTGTTCACTTCAGTTATTGTTTGATGAAACTCGGAAAGGTTCGGGTAAACCATATGCTGATTTGTTTTGATTCTTATGAGCGCTAATTGTGGAGGGAGTTTTTATACTGTGTAATTAAATGAAGAATTTATATAATTACATCTCAGTCAACAATACCAACCTAAAATGCATTTTTCAGTTGGAAATAACATAAAATATTTGGAACCGAATTGTGATGTCATGTGTTGTTGCCCTGACAACACTTTTACACTCAAAGTTCACTTCTACCGGATTTAAATATTGTATTATTTTTGGAAACTTATGATAAAAATCCCATATAAAATATGGATGTATATTTATATAATTATTAGTTCTTGTATTTTTGGAGTATGAGAGCTGCAAAAATGGCAAAAAAGTAATAAAATATTCCTTTTATATTACAAAATTGTCAGATATTGTATAGAATGGAATGTAAATTGGATACATAATGGGATTGAACATGAATGGAATGGAAATGGAAGATGGAAATTGGGATGGCACAAGGATTTTGTAAGTTGGTTGAAAATGTTGGAAATATGGTCTGGACCCTTAAATACGCTGTGGGGACATACATGCATACTGGTATATGAGAGAGAAGTCACTTCTCCCAGGGACAAAAATAGGGAAAAGTGGCACATTTTAGGGAGAAGCTGTCTCCCAAGTCGCCCTCTGGGCTGGTCCATATGAATCAATGGGTGCAGATCGAAATTCGAAGGTCAACGCACATTTCTCAAACTAAGATGTAGACTGATTCCTACTTCAATCTAATTTAAAACAGAAGAGAATTCTCCGACAGTAGAAGACGACTGTCTGTGTTGCCACATATCTCAATTCCCCCACGTATTGATTCCGTCTGAGTTTCCGAGGCGGAACCTATAAAGCCTCGTAACATCAGACAGACTTGACAATCTCAAACTTCATTAGTTTTCTCAGAGAGAG
Source organism: Siphonodentalium dalli (assembly GCA_032622095.1). Taxonomy (NCBI): domain Eukaryota; kingdom Metazoa; phylum Mollusca; class Scaphopoda; order Gadilida; family Siphonodentaliidae; genus Siphonodentalium; species Siphonodentalium dalli. Next base: position 223,353,146 of record CP136066.1, read on the forward strand.
ATACTGGATACATTTTACTCAAGTTGGATTATAACAAGCCACAATATCACTGTTCTATGATCCAATAAATATTGTGCAACACAAGAGCCCAATCATAAACCATTATAGTGAGTAAGAACACCATTATAGTGAGTAAGAACACCATTATACTTTAAATATATGTTGTTGGAAGCATACTGGTATGAGAGAAGTCACTTCTTCCTTGAAAATAGGGAGAAGTGCAACACTTTATGGAGTAAATGACTTCCAAGTCGCTGTAAGATGCACACGTACCACACCACAAAGGTGGCTTTTTGCTCAGGTTTATTTTCAGACATATGTATATTTTCAGACATAGGTTTATTTTCAGACATAGGTTTATTTTCAGATATAGGTTTATTTTCTAAATGCCATAACTTATTGCATGACTATTGTTCCTCCATGCTGCCTCATAAGTATACTAAATACACAGAACGACACGATGTGTAAATGGGTTTGTCGATACGGCACGAGTTCTGTCGCAGAAGGATAGACGAGAGGTGCTTGCGCCTCGAGTTCTATCTTCCGCGACAGCACTCGATCGTGCCGTATCGACAAACCCATTTACACATTGTGTCGTTCTGTGTTTATTACACGCTTCGCGTCCTAGAATCCGTGCAATAAAAATACAGGATTAGAAGGTTTATACGGATTTGTAAATATGAAACAGCAATAACACTGTACTTCTAGGAACAAACGTGTAATAAATATTAGAACATACCATGAATCTCTACTCTAGCTACGCCGGTAGAGATCGTATTCCACCCGTACAAAACATGGGAACTTTTTGATGTTATGACAGGGAAGTTTATAACATTGAATACACAAGGCAGGGAATATATTTCTTTGTTAATACTTATCACTCAATAATCTACTTCACATTAGGTGGTGGTCGCAGCTTGAGATTGCATACTTTTTTGTGTGGCTTTGTGACCTGATATCACAATAAACATTGAATTAATCACACAGGAGAATATCCATGATTGTTAGCAACACAAAGCACAATCGCTCACAAAGTCATTTAAATTTGGCAATTTTTAGTTTGGACCTTGACCTACAGTGCAATATATTATTAAGGAACAGGTATTAAAAAGTTCCCAGGTTTTGTACTGGTGGAATATGATATCTACGGGCGTTTATGGCCAGATGAGAGGTTCATGAAATGATCCAACTAAATATAATACGATGAGGGATGTAGACCCCCCCCATGACCCCCCCCCCCCTCTGCTGCCACCCCTGGATGGGCTCTGGTGTGACCATGATAAGATATATAATAAGAATGTAGTTAAAGCATATTTTATTAACCTTCAGAATGGCTCATATACATACTTTGCTGAGTGAGTGACTCCCGGCATCAAATGCAGTACAAAGTCACTGCTCATACATGCACAATTTATGTCATAATTTTACAAGTCTAATGCATTAACCATAGGAAGAGGGTGCAACTATACACACAAAGGATCTATAGAACTTGAGATATAAACTTAGCATATGTGGGTGGAGCACTATTAAATATTTGCATGTGGAGTTACGTCTTTATACCATGTTCAAGCCTGTTTAGTGTGCCTGTCATTTGCAGATGTAGTGATGCTATCCCACACAGTGGGCTAGCATCACCAAATTCACCCTCTGGGGACCTAATTCTGCATGACCTCATCTTCTATGGGAGACATAAACTCAGATTGAAGTTCACAAATGTTGAATATTATGATGCGCACCCATTGGGAACCTCGATTATGCAATGTGTCATCTGCCAATTTGGGGATATAGAGAAACTAAACTAAAAAAGAAATAAAATCGAATTCTATAGAATTTGATAATAAAGAAACTTTCCAGAGAAGATGAGACCTAAGCAGAATGAGATCCCCAGAGGGTGAATTGAGTGATTCTAGCCCGCTGTGGGATAGCGTCACTAAATTCTACCTCTGGGGACCTCATTCTGCAGATGACAGGCACACTAAACTCAGACTTGACCATGTTCTATTTGTAAGAGGTTGTAACGGTGTAAACACTCACATCTCAATACTGATGGTATAAACTGGTTCACATCTCAATACTGATGGTATAAACTGGTTCACATCTCAATACTGATGGTATAAACTGGTTCACATCTCAATACTGATGCTATAAACTGGTATAAACTGGTATCAATGGAAATATTTTCAAAATTTGAATCTTTAACCTTTCTATACTTAATGGACTCTCCCACTCAGTTATCAAAGTATGCATTTGAATGGTCTATTATTCATCTGGAGGGGTGTTTTCAGGAAAATCAGCAGACGACAGACAATACAAGTATAGAAGGAGTCCTATTTATTGGAGGGAAATGTTCATATAATAAGTTCAACAAATGCAGTTCAACAAACGTGGTTGATTGTTGAACTTATTATCTGAACATTTCCAAAGGGATAAGAGTATTTAGTATAGAAAGTTTAGATTGACCAAACACAGAATACTACTTAATTGTTAAGCTAGTACATCACACAAAGGAATCTATACTATCTGAAGACCACATCAAGTATATTATATCAGTAAAAATGTCAAAAAGATGACATCTCAGTATAAAAAATTATTGGCAATGAATAACTGCCATAAAAAGTACATGATCTGAACTAGCGAAAGGCTCGAATGACAATTTAATAGAGCAACATTACTTGAAGACCATTAAAAGAATGTCAGTACGTACTGGAAAATTGTGAGGATCCATTTTGCAATCCAGTCATGAAAGGGTTAAGAAATCTTGAGTATAAGGGCAGAGTCGGAGCTCAAACATAACCTGTATAAGGGCGGAGTCGGAGCTCAAACATTACCTGTATAAGGGCGGAGTCGGAGCTCAAACATAACCTGTATAAGGGCGGAGTCGGAGCTCAAACATAACCTGTATAAGGGCGGAGTCGGAGCTCAAACATAACCTGTATAAGGGCGGAGTCGGAGCTCAAACATAACCTGTATAAGGGCAGAGTCGGAGCTCAAACATAACCTGTATAAGGGCGAAGTCGGAGCTCAAACATTACCTGTATAAGGGCAGAGTCGGAGCTCAAACATAACCTGTATAAGGGCAGAGTCGGAGCTCAAACATAACCTGTATAAGGGCGGAGTCGGAGCTCAAACATAACCTGTATAAGGGCGGAGTCGGAGCTCAAACATTACCTGTATAAGGGCGGAGTCGGAGCTCAAACATGACCTGTATAAGGGCGGAGTCGGAGCTCAAACATAACCTGTATAAGGGCAGAGTCGGAGCTCAAACATAACCTGTATAAGGGTAGAGTCGGAGCTCAAACATAACCTGTATAAGGGTAGAGTCGGAGCTCAAACATAACCTGTATAAGGGCGGAGTCGGAGCTCAAACATAACCTGTATAAGGGTAGAGTCGGAGCTCAAACATAACCTGTATAAGGGCAGAGTCGGAGCTCAAACATAACCTGTATAAGGGTAGAGTCGGAGCTCAAACATAACCTGTATAAGGGTAGAGTCGGAGCTCAAACATAACCTGTATAAGGGCGGAGTCGGAGCTCAAACATAACCTGTATAAGGGTAGAGTCGGAGCTCAAACATAACCTGTATAAGGGTAGAGTCGGAGCTCAAACATAACCTGTATAAGGGCAGAGTCGGAGCTCAAACATAACCTGTATAAGGGTAGAGTCGGAGCTCAAACATAACCTGTATAAGGGCGGAGTCGGAGCTCAAACATAACCTGTATAAGGGCGGAGTCGGAGCTCAAACATAACCTGTATAAGGGCAGAGTCGGAGCTCAAACATAACCTGTATAAGGGTAGAGTCGGAGCTCAAACATAACCTGTATAAGGGTAGAGTCGGAGCTCAAACATAACCTGTATAAGGGTAGAGTCGGAGCTCAAACATAACCTGTATAAGGGCAGAGTCGGAGCTCAAACATAACCTGTATAAGGGCGGAGTCGGAGCTCAAACATTACCTGTATTTTCATTTGGGGAAAAGATTACGAATCATAACTATTTTTTTCCATTCAGTCTGTGGCTGCAGTTAATATGTTTATCAAAGGAAGGTGATAGATTGATATTTCATTAGGCGAGATAATTAACTTTTTGCACTAATTATTGCAATCTGATTGGTGATAAAATCAGTCATATACATTCACATAGATATGGGTTAATTAGCCTTAATATTAGGACAATATATAACAAATGATAGTTTCTCGTCCCCATCCCGAGTCGGATTCCCGACCCTATTTTGGCAAGCCTGCAAATAGTGTGTCTGTAATTTGAAGATTGACACGCACAGCAGGCTAGCATCACCAAATTTACCTTCTGGAGACCTCATTCTGCTTGGGCCTCAACTTCTGGGAAGTATCTATAGTATCAAATTAACATTGTTTTTAGTTAATTTTTCCCTTCTGGGAAGTTTCTATATCCCCTAATTTGCAGAAGATAAAATGCATTTAGTGATGCTAGCCCACTATGCGGGATAGTGTCACTGAATTAATCCTCCGTCAAATGCAATAGGTGAAGTTATGGCCTGTGAGTTCACGATACCAAAGCTACACGTTTTGATATGTCGGCCTAAATAAAAGTTTAGTAATAATACTAAACTCACTAAATCTCATTCTACAAATATCAGACACAATCAAGCCTTGAAATAGGGTGTCTGTCATTTGCAGAATGAGGTCCCCAGAGGGTGAATTTAGTGATGCTACCCCGCATAGCGGGCTAGCATCACCAAATTCACCCTCTGGGTACCTCATTCTGCAAATGACAGACACACTATTTCAAGGCTTGTTTGTAGGCCTGTATTTAAGACACACTATTTGTAGGCCTGTGTTTAAGACAGACTATTTGTAGGCCTGTATTTTGCTCCCTCTCCTCAATATTTTTATTTGGATAAGTTTTATGTTAATTTAAATATTAGATAATAAAAAATGGAATAGGATGAGGGTATATGGAGGATTCTTTCGTTAAGTCTTCTCTGTGGTGAATTCAATACACCACCTTCAATAAGTGAAGAGGGAATGATTGGAAAATTTTAGAGGTTTTCACATGCAACAAAGTACATTCAAATGACAATTTAATCAGTGTATTTTTATCAAATTGGGAAATTTATATCACTTTGTATTATATAATGTCGGATAGTGCTTCAATTTCTAGAACTTAATTACCATGACCATTAATGTTAACAAGAATAAAATATAATTCACCCACCCAATTTTTAAAATAAAGTTGTATGAGAATCCAGTAATTTATTTATATTGGCCTATGGGTTAATTAGTCTTAATTAATAGCGAATAATTAGAAAACGTTACACTCAGACTATACTAGTAGGGTCATAATTACAGGGATCACTTATTGAGTCACATTTCTGAGGTTTTTTTTTATGTAATATGTACAGTAATGCTCTTTGTAATCGACTTCTTAACCACAGCAGAATTATGGGTAACTTTTCAGGATTTAGTCGGAAATATGTCTTGTTGCCATTCATCAGAAAGCTCTCGTTCCGATGAATGGCAACAAGCCATATTTCCGACTAAATCCTGAAAAGTTACCCATAATTCTGCTGTGGTTAAGAAGTCGATTACTTAGAGCATTACTGTACTTCACCCTTTGATGGGTATAGAACGTAGAATGACATTTATATCGTTTTATGGCTTGGGGGGGGGGGGGGGTGGAACAACATAAATCTCTTTTACTGTAGTTTTAAAGGTATACAATCCAATTTGATAGTCCCCGTAACATCAGATTCCAATAACAACAACATCATTTCTTCAAAAGAGGCTTCAGTTATCAGAAGCTATCAATTACATGTACCAAAAAATAATGCTAACCAACTCTAACTGTCAATTAACTCTGGTATAAAATTTTCAAAAGAGTGTATCAACATTTTGCAATTTGGTATCGAGAGTATATGTCAGTCCACATCGTTGAGTATTTGCTAGGCCGCCAAATATTCAAGGTGGTGAAAAATAACAGATTTAAAAACATTATATCTGGTAACTCTGAGAACTTTGATGAGTGGGTTTCTCAACTCGAATAAAATATTTTTTACCCCAAAGCCAAAGGCCTTGAGTCCCTTAATTGAGTCACCCCTTTTATGCACCAGGAAGTGGTTACCCTAAATTAAAATGCTGGATTGAACCTTAACCCTTTCAGTGCCAGGGGCCGATCTCATCGGCCCTAATTTACAGTCTGTAAAATCGGCCCTAAATTTTTTTATTTTTTTTTGGGTTGAATTTTTTTTGGGTAAGCTTACGCATGCTATAGCGAATTTAAAAACAAACTGGTTAAAACCTTAGGGGCATATTGTAACTCAATATTCATAGTAATAATTTTGATGCCCATGAAAAACGTAAGATTCCCTGGCACTAAATCTACACTGGCACTGAAAGAGAGTAGAATATAAGAAAAAATTATTAAAATTGTAAAAAATAATAACAAATGATGAAAATTTGTTAGGCCAATGCATTCTCTTATATATGCGAGGCGACCTATGGTCGACTCGCATATATAAGAGAATGCATTAGCACAGGGTATATCGGTTGATACAAAAATCGGACTTGGCACTGAAAGGGTTAATGTACCTTCATGTTAACGATTTAAGACTACAGATAAGAACTATGATAATCTTACAATTTAAACAAAAGTTTTTTTTTTAATTATATGCAGTGACTCTTGACGGCAGTACATTTTTTTATATCCATGAATAATTAACCGACATTACGATGCATGAACAGGTAAATATTAACGTTCCTGTGTAGGGAGATATTCGAGATAAACATAAGTTCAAAACACAGCAACAAGTATAGAGTACTGTATACACCCTTGCCTCGTAAGCCCGGGGCTGTGAATTTTTTGACACAAAAACTTGTGACTGGGCTTACATTCGAGGACCCCCAAATGCAAAATCTCAGTTTGCATTCATAGTGCCAATCTAATGTCGTGTTTTATATGAATCATGATGTGCATAATGTTATTTAATGAAAATAATTTGTTTTGTGTTTTATTATGTTAGATAGATATTTAAAATAAGACACAAAGATCATCTTATATTTTGTAATACAGCATTTTGTGAAATTAACAAACGGTGAGTATTAATGAACGTGCATTGGATATTAGCTGGAGTAATGCTGGAGTAATGCTATTTTTCTCATCTTCATTCAGAGTTAACGTGACATCAATATATACTCGCCCAATAAGTTCTAAAAATGGGGGCGGGCTTATCTACGAGGAGTTAAAACATAGACTGGGCTTATCCTCAGGGATGAGATTACTGACAAGTGTATACATTATGTCTTTATCCTATTTCTATACTAAATACTCATTGATGAGTAGTTCCCTTAGGAAATGTTCAGATAATAAGTCCAACAAAAAGACAATTTCCCACAATCATTCTGCTCCAATATTATCTTATTTTCTGTCTGTCGTCTGCTTATATATCATGAACACCCCTCCAAATGAATAATAAACCATTCCAATGTATACTTTTTTAACTCAGTGGGAGGATCCATTTAGTATAGAAAGGGTTAACTTATTCACTCATTAATATGGATTCTTCCATTTAGTATAGAAAGGGTTAACTTATTCACTCATTAATATGGATTCTTCCATTCAGTATAGAAAGGGTTAACTTATTCACTCATTAATATGGATTCTTCCATTCAGTATACATGGGGATGGTCTATTATTCATTTGGAGGGATGTTCAGGAATTGTAAGTACACAACAGACAATACAAGTCAAGTGTAAAATGATTCGAATTCGGTGGTGTTCAGATATATTAACCCTTTACCCAACAGAAGGGCCCTGTGCCAATGCATTCTCTTATATATGCGAGTCGACCATAGGTCGCCTCGCATATATAAGAGAATGCATTGGCTTAACACATTAAAAATTATAAAATTGTTAAAGAATGTAAGAAAAAATGGTAAAAAGTGTTAATTTTTTTTTTTTTAGACCAATGCATTCTCTTATATATGCGAGGCGACCTATGGTCGACTCGCATATATAAGAGAATGCATTGGCACAGGGCATAACTGTAACTATCACAATGTGGTTAAAAAGACGGTTCCAATGATATCCATATTTGTATGGTTCTATTGAGACAGACCGAAGATATTTTAGGCTGTTGAAGCTTTATTTGGCCGGTTTTGGCCGGTTTGTTGGGTAAAGGGTTAATATGGATTCTTCCATTCAGTATACATGGGAATGGTCTATTATTCATTTGGAGGGATGTTCAGGAATTGTAAGCACACAACAGACAATACAAGTCAAGTGTAAAATGATTCGAATTCAGTGGTGTTCAGATAAGTTCAGTGGTGTTCAGATATGTTCAGTGGTGTTCAGATAAGTTCAATGGCAGACATTCAGTGGTGTTCAGATAAGTTCAGTGGTGTTCAGATAAGTTCAGTGGTGTTCAGATAAGTTCAGTGGTGTTCAGATAAGTTCAGTGGTGTTCAGATATATTAAGTTCAATGGCAGACATTTGTTGAACTCAGATAAGTTCAGTGGCAGACATTTGTTGAACTTATTAGCTGATCATTTTCTAAGAGAGTCTAATTGTGTAACTACTCATCAATGAATATATGTGACCCGCCATATCAAATCCAGTCGTAAGTCGGGATTTTTTTTACCCTGTGCCAATGCATTCTCTTATATATGCGAGGCGACCTATATATAAGAGAATGCATTGGCCTAACAATTTTTTATCATTTTTTTAAATAAATGTTTCTTACAATTTTTAGGACATAAAATAAAAAACATCCATTACCCTGCAGGGAGCCCCACACATATATAGAAGCATATAGAAGAGTGTCGTCTGCTCATGTTTGTCTGGGGCTCTGTATGGGTGAAATTATAAAATTGTTAAAGAATACAAGAACAAATTATTAAAATTGTAAAAAATTGTTAGGCCAATGCATTCTCTTATATATGCGAGGCGACCTATGGTCGACTCGCATATATAAGAGAATGCATTGGCACAGGGTAAAAAAAATCCCAATTTCCGACTGGATTTGATATGGCGGGTCACATTTAGTAAAGAAAGGGTTAAACTGTTAAGTGATAGGCCTGAGAATAAATTGTGTGTGTGTCATTTGCAGAATGAGGTCCGCAGAGGGTGAATTTGGTGATGCTAGTCCTGGGATAGTGTCACTAAATTCACCCTCTGGGGACCTCATTCTGCAAATGACTACGAGTCTTGCACGAAAATATGAGAAAGTGAAAAATAACTACTTGAGTGAACCCCGTCATAAAAGAGTTAAAGACAGACAACAATGGAGTCTGCAAATTTGCAAATGTTTAAACGAAACCTGATGCTGATGCGGTATTTCTAAATTTACCCACAATGCACATTTAAATACAGACAGAATAGCTAGCCGGGTACAACCTCCGACATTCCATCCATCATTTGGGGGGACAATTACCATCATCTTATCTAAATTCGGTTCCCTGTCTCCCATAGGGAGACTCACATATATAAGAGAATGCATTGGCACAGGGTTTTCGCAAAATTACAGGAAGCTCCAGTCATGGTGGAATTTAGGCTCGCACAGATAATAGTAGGGCATAATTATGCAATTTATAAGCCATTTGTCATTAATATTCTATCACACCATTGCCATCTATGATAAATTGTCTGAATTTACGGACAATGCACGCATTTTAGCAGCATTTAACCCTTTACCCAACAAACCGGCCAAATAAAGCTTCAACAGCCTAAAATATCTTCGGTCTGTCTCAATAGAACCATACAAATATGGATATCATTGGAACCGGTTCATTGACCACATTGTGATAGTTACAGTTATGCCCTGTGCCAATGCATTCTCTTATATATGCGAGTCATAGGTCGCCTCGCATATATAAGAGAATGCATTGGCCTAATAAAAATCTTTTTTAACACTTTTTACCATTTTTTCTTACATTCTTTAACAATTTTATAATTTTTAATGCGTTAAGCCAATGCATTCTCTTATATATGCGAGGCGACCTATGGTCGACTCGCATATATAAGAGAATGCATTGGCACAGGGCCCTTCTGTTGGGTAAAGGGTTAAATACCAACTGGACAACTGCATGTTGCACTCATGACATCACAGCCATTAATCTCTATGCAACAACTAAAATTATGTGAAGAAATGTCCTTCTGTGTCGCTTGTTGACCGCATGACCCTATAACTTTTCTGCAACATTATTCAAATCAAACAGGTGCAGCTAGGAATGTGTACAAATGCTTGACTTAGTAAAGTTTCATTCAGTTGTTTTACAGTAATGCCCTAAGTATATGACCCTTTAACCACAGCAGAATTGTGGGAAATTTTCAGGATTTAGTCGGAAATATGGCTTGTTGCCATTCATCGGAAAGCTCTCAGCCATATTTCCGACTAAATCCTGAAAAATTTCCCATAATTCTACTGTGGATTAGGGGTTTATTATTTAGGACATTACTGTATATACTAATAAAAAATCTCAGTTTTATGTATCATTTATGGAATTACAGAGAGATTTAAAACATGCATATTAAAAAGTGCTGATCATCAAGCTTGCAAATAGTGTGTCATTTGCAGAATGAGGTCCCCATAGGGGCTAGCATCACCAAACTCACCCTCTGGGAACCTCATTCAGCTTCAGTCTCAACTGCTTTGGGAGATCTAAGATCAGATTGAAGTTGGTGATGTTCACCCATTAGTCACCTCTATTACCAATTTAACAGTATCTTTCGCAAATTAGGGGATATAGAAACTTCCCAGAAGGGAAAAAGTTACTAAAAACAATGTTAATTTGAGACTATCGATACTTCCCAGATGATGAGGGCTAAGTAGAATGAGGTCCCCAGAGTGTGAATTTGGTGATGCTAGCCCATTGTTCTGTGCAGGATAGCATCACTAAATTCACTCTCTGGGGACCTAGCTCTTTCTGCAATGACAGACACTATACAGTAATGCCCTAAGTAATCGACTCCGGGAAATATGGCTTGTTGCCATTCATCGGAAAGCTCTCGGGGAGAGCTTTCCGATGAATGGCAACAAGCCATATTTCTGACTAAATCCTGAAAAGTTACCCATAATTCTGCTGTGTTTAAGGAGTCGATTACTTAGGGCATTACTGTATGCAGGCTTGCTACACATGAAATTTATAAGCAATTGTCTAAATTTGCACATTTAAATACCAACTGGGCAGTTGCCTGCATGGTACAATGACATCACATTCATCAAATGGTGAAAAAAAACTAAAATAATTTTAAAAATTCACTTCCGTGTTGATGACCTTAGTATTTAATTTTTTTCTTTCTCTCTATTAAACCGTATATTCAACCTCAAAGGTGTGGATTATAATGTTTATCAATGTTTGAAGTAGTGACATCTCACTCACGCATTTACTTCGAGTGTATCGTCTGATGTAAGATCGATCGTGGGTAGCTACTACCAGATCGATCGATGCAAATGTCATTTATGGAATAACAGAGATCCATAAATATATTCCCTGGATTTTAAGTAATTGATTCATTAGTGTAAAATAAAATTCTAAGTCAGGAAGAGCTTCTGTCACTGGTGAAATAATTTTGTTTTCAAGTTTTCTATCACAATTTTACTATTATAATAACTTTGCAACATTTTTTATTAAAAATCTATTTTAGGAAATACATTTAAGTGAATTATGTAACGTCAGATATTATTTTATGCTGTATTTGTTTTTTGGAATAAGTTTTCAGAAAAAAATTCCTAGCAATATTTCCTATTGTTACCAAGTAATAGAGCATCATTAATGGTTGCATCGTAAACTTCCGTATGCTGCAATATATAATGACAATGCATCTATCAAACTGGAAAAAAAAATCACTTCCGTGTTGCCGACCTTAGTTCATCGTTTTTTTCTTTAACCATATTCAAAGGTGTGGATTAGAATGTTTATCAATGTTTGAAGTATAGTGACGTTTCATTCCAGTATTTAATTACTTCGAGTGTATCGTCCGATGTGAGATCCATCATGGGTGAACTCGTGTGACAATATGAATAAAATCAACGCTGGCTCAAGAATGTTATCTTTTGTGTGAATGTCAAAATAGGTTAGTCGTGTACTCCGATAAACTAATGTACCCAAGCATGGTTAGATTATTATAGCTCAGGGTACTGCGCAATCACATTTGTATTATAAAGCTATTTTAGTATTAACCCTTTACCCAACAGAAGGGCCCTGTGCCAATGCATTCTCTTATATATGCGAGTCGACCATAGGTCGCCTCGCATATATAAGAGAATGCATTGGCTTAACATATTAAAAATTATAAAATTGTCAAAGAATGTAGAAAAATATTTTTTTTAGGCCAATGCATTCTCTTATATATGCGAGGCGACCTATGGTCGACTCACATATATAAGAGAATGCATTGGCACAGGCTATAACTGTAACCATCACAATGTGGTCGATGAACCGGTTCCAATGATATCCATATTTGTATGGTTCTATTGAGACAGACCGAAGATATTTTAGGCTGTTGAAGCTTTATTTGGCCGGTTTTGGCCGGTTTGTTGGGTAAAGGGTTAATCCATAAGATGGATGTTTAGCCTTTACGTTCTGATCATATACAGTAATGCACTAAATAATCGACTCCTTAACCACAGCAGAATTATGGGTAAATTTGGCCTAACAATATTTTTATACACTTGATCTTATAAACGCAAGGCTCCCTAAGCGAGTCTCACATATATAAGATAATGCACTGGCACAGGATATTTAATGCTGCACCAGCAGACAACAGATAATAAAGTACAGAAAGAGACCTATTTATTGAAGGGAAATGTTCAGATAATAAGTTCAACAAATGACCTATGAACTTTTTATCTGAACATTTCCTAAAGGATAAATACTCATCAATGAGTATTTAGTATAGAAAGTGTTAACCCTTCAATGACTTGAGCTTCATGAAATTTAGAAAAAACCCTGTGCCAATGCATTCTCTTATATATGCGAGTCTCCCTATGGGAGTACACACATATATAAGGTAATGCACTGGCACAGGATATTTAATGCTGCACCAGCAGACAGCAGATAATAAAAGTACAGAAAAGAGTCCTATTTATTGGAGTGAAATGTTCAGATAATAAGTTCAACAAATCGGTTGTTTGTTGAACATTATCTGAACATTTCCTAATGGATAACCATATACTCATCAAAGGGTATTTAGTATAAAAAGTGTTAAAGTGTTGGCCATGACTTTAGTGTTCTAACCAATGCTGATTATATGCAACACAGAAAGCTGATCCCAGGACACTTGATTCTAAGTTTTAAAATGAACAGAATTTTATATTCATGCTTATGAAAAGATTATAAAAAAACAGAAGCTGACTCAAATAACAACGTACTCAAGTAAAAGTTTAAAGAGGACGACTAAAATAACAACGTACTCAAGTAAAAGTACTAGCATCAAGAGGACGACTCAAATAACGATGTACTCAGAATCAAAATGAATATGAAATGTAATGTTACTTCATGATGCAAATGACACACATGATTAACAAGGGTACCACCATGCATAGCATAATACGCCCGCTTCATGTTACTTGTCAGAAAGATACCTAGGACACTACATAGCCGTATGTGCCAGGGGGCAGGGAGGGCTGTAGCCCCCAAAATGTGTTGAAAGTTAATTTGGGTAATTTTCGGACAAATTGTAGATATTTTCGGTCAAATTTGGACAATTTCTGGGCAAATTTAATGGTATTTCAGGTGGGAAATAGACAGAAAACAACGCGCATCTTAATTGAGAATCTTTTATCGAACGAGTTGCGGATGGCGCAAGGATATATTTCGCGAGAGCATAGCTCGAGCAAAATATAGCTTTGCACAAGTTATGACTCTTACAAATTCGGGACGGACGGACGGTGCGACGGACGGATGGACGGCTCGACAGACGGATGGACGGAACCCATTAGTATATCCCCCGCAAATTTTAAATTTGGCGGGGGATAAAAATAAACATGCTATAGGGACATGCATTCTCGTATATGAGAGAGAATTTTCAGTCACTTCTCCCTGTAACAAAATTAGGGAGAAGTGACACAATTTGGAGCTACTGCATTGTAGTACACATCAAACCTACTACATTGTAGTACACATCAAACCTACTACATTGTAGTACACATCAAACCTACTACATTGTAGTACACATCAAACCTACTACATTGTAGTACACATCAAACCTACTGCATTGTAGTACACATCAAACCTACTACATTGTAGTACACATCAAACCTACTACATTGTAGTACACATCAAACCTACTGCATTGTAGTACACATCAAACCCTGGCAAAAAAAACCAATAAATGGGTCCTATTCATTCATTTGTATATATTCAGCTAATAAAAATAAAAGGTTCTGTCACAATGAGAGTACATACAAAAGAATTTTATTTGGACATATCTTGATTTTCAACACATGACATAGTCCAACAAATTTGACTATTCGGTTAAGATATATTTTAATATTTGGACATTTACGATTATCTTATCCCTTCTAAGGAAGGATTAAGAGGTCCATAAACGTCCAAATATTAAAATTCCTCTTAATCCGAAAGTCTAATTTGTTGGACTACACATGACAGTGACCATGACCAGGCAGCCATTTCAAGGCTTAAACATACTACCGTATATATGATACACTGAGAGCCACAATAACACTGTGTTTACTACAAAGTGAGGAATTTCACACGACCAATCCTACATTTCATGCTTCAAATTGCCTTCAATATAAAATGAAACGCTTATAGGTTTATAAATTTATTCAAGAATTCTATACAGCTTCAGCGTACTGAATACATCCAAAAATATAATCACATGTATCTCGACTGAAATCTATGACCTTAGAGCACGCTATTAGCATCAGCACGTCTTATGTCGATGTGATCTAATTAACCCCTATCACGGAGAGTTTTTGAATCTCAAATAGCAGTAATGCTCTAAGTAATCGACTTCTTATCCACAGCAGATTTATGGGTAACTTTTCAGGATTTAGTCGGAAATATGGCTTGTTGCCTGAAAAGTTACCCATAATTCTGCTGTCGATTACTTAGAGCATTACTGTAGCAATATCTACTGCATCCAGGTAAGAGCAAGTCTTGAAATATTGTGTCTGCCATCTGCAGAATGAGGTTCTCAGAGGGTGAATTTAGTGAGCTATCCCGCATGGTGGGCTTACATCACCATATTCACCCTCTGGGAACCTCATTATGCTTAGGAGACCTAGGATGAGATTAAAGTTCCCCAATTGAAGTATCTGATGTTCACCCATTGGGCACCTCGATTATGCATTTTATCTTCTGCAAATTGGGCGATATAGAACTGAACAGAAGGGAAAAAGTAACTAAAAATAATGTTAATTTGAGACTATAGATACTTCCCAGAAGTTTATGAATAAACTGGAATAAACAGGAATTGTGAGAAAACAATGTAAAATCAGTGAAATTTACGAATTCTTTATCGAGAATAAACATGAATAAACAATAATGTTATGACTCTGTGATTAGAGAAGAATAAACTGTCCTTGAATAATCTGGAATATTTCATTTTTCAGGGAAGTTTGAGACTAGAATAAGTATGAATAAACAGGAATTTAGATACTAACCTTCAATAATCCACAATATCCCAAAAATTAATATTACGGCTTATTACAGTTTTGAAAATATTCTACACTGCTCATGTTCATTCTATTCAAATTTATTTCAGTTTATTAATGGTGCCATATACATTCTAGAATAATTCCTGATCAAAATGCAAGGGCCCTTCTTAATATGTTATACCTGGTTTAGTTTGAAATGCCCTTCTAAATATGTTATACCTGATTTAGTTTGAAATGCCCTTCTAAATATGTTATACCTGGTTTAGTTTGAAATGCCCTTCTAAATATGTTATACCTGGTTTAGTTTGAAATGCCCTTCTAAATATGTTATACCTGATTTAGTTTGAAATGCCCTTCTAAATATGTTATACCTGATTTAGTCTGAAATGCCCTTCTAAATATGTTATACCTGAATTAGTTTGAAATGCCCTTCTAAATATGTTATACCTGGTTTAGTTTGAAATGCCCTTCTAAATATGTTATACCTGGTTTAGTTTGAAACGCCCTTCTAAATATGTTATACCTGGTTTAGTTTGAAATGCCCTTCTAAATATGTTATACCTGAATTAGTTTGAAATGCCCTTCTAAATATGTTATACCTGGTGTAGTTTGAAATGCCCTTCTAAATATTTTATAACTGGTGTAGTTTGAAATGCCCTTCTAAATATTTTATAACTGGTTTAGTTTGAAATACCCTTCTAAATGTTATACCTGGTTTAGTTTGAAATGCCCTTCTAAATATGTTATACCTGATTTAGTTTGAAATGCCCTTCTAAATATGTTATACCTGGTTTAGTCTGAAATGCCCTTCTAAATATGTTATACCTGATTTAGTCTGAAATGCCCTTCTAAATATGTTATACCTGGTTTAGTTTGAAATGCCCTTCTAAATATGTTATACCTGGTTTAGTCTGAAATGCCCTTCTAAATATGTTATACCTGATTTAGTCTGAAATGCCCTTCTAAATATGTTATACCTGGTTTAGTTTGAAATGCCCTTCTAAATATGTTATACCTGGTGTAGTTTGAAATGCCCTTCTAAATATTTTATACCTGATTTAGTTTGAAATGCCCTTCTAAATATGTTATACCTGATTTAGTTTGAAATGCCCTTCTAAATATGTTATACCTGGTTTAGTCTGAAATGCCCTTCTAAATATGTTATACCTGATTTAGTCTGAAATGCCCTTCTAAATATGTTATACCTGGTTTAGTTTGAAATGCCCTTCTAAATATGTTATACCTGGTGTAGTTTGAAATGCCCTTCTAAATATTTTATAACTGGTTTAGTTTGAAATGCCCTTCTAAATATGTTACACCAAGTTTGAAATGCCCTTCTAAATATGTTATACCTGAATTAGTTTTGCTTTTCTGTCTTCCTATAGAGTTCTCCGCTGACTCAGATGTGGAATTGAGACTTCTATCATGTGGAAGAAGTTCCTGGAATACCTCGTCTAGAATTTGATCAAGGAGGGCACCATCATTAGATGGTGTCTCTGTCGTGGAATCTGAATCAGTAAAGAACGAGTTCGTTCTTGGAGGCGAAACTCTCATTTTCACTGGAGTAATGACGCTATGTTTAATAGAACCATCACTGTTCCCATCACCGTCCGATGACTTTGTTGATCTTGCACGTCGGTTGGGAGTAATTTTCACAGGTTGTATTTTTGTATCAACAGATCGCAACATAGCCTTTTTAGGCGTGCTTGTATTTAAAACTTTTGATTCTATTTTTGTTAACATTTCCGTCTCCACGACATTATTAGATGACATTAATGTTGGTTTTCGCACATTGCTTTCTGATTGTGACAAGTTTTTTCCTTTCTTTGTTTCAGATGATGACAGTTTCTGCATCTTGATTTCAGATTTCGATGAAAGTTTTAAAATTTCACTTCTGGACGTTCGATTCACAGCATTATCATGAGAATAACTCACACCAAAACTCACAACATCGCTCCCGCGAGGAGATTTTTGAGCAGTGCTTTCCGACAAGCCTTTTTGACTGTCTAATTTAGCTTTCCTCAAAAGAATTTTGTCCGTCTCCTTGGAATAGTCTATCTTTTCAATGCCAGCATTTGCTTTCTCTACCTCTTGACCTCCGTTTGTATGTTTAGATGAATCAATTTTTTCAATAGACAATCTCTTTGTACGATCACCAGTGGGGCTAGATGATGTAGATATATGTTTAGAAGCATTACTCAAATCTTCCTTAGATTTCGACAAATCAGAATCAGCTTGAGCAGCCAATTTATCACCAGCCTTCCCAGCAGCACCACTTCCTGAAATCTTCATCAGCGAACTACTGTCAATGGAGAGGTCAGAAGACCCATGAGACTTTGAAGACTTCGCATCTGCATCTAACATTGTGTACTTGGGCTTTGACGACCTCTTGATCCCAGATATAATAAAAGCCGATTTTCCAAAGCTATTTTCCTGGGTTTTCACCAATGGTTTATTTTTAGACGATTCCACACCATTGGATTTAGATGCAGATATCTTGAGCTGAGACCCCATCTCATGTAGTGGTATACTAACTTCGTTTTTGCTATTCGTTGAATCTTTGGTGGTTTTCGGACTTTTATTAGACAAGATAGATGTTAGTTGTTTCGACGTTATGTCTCCGGTTTCAATTTTGGTTTTCGGAACATTTTCTCGTGGAGGCAGCACTGGTTTTCGACTAAAAACATCATCCATTGCATGAGCGGATGCTATCCTCGCCAATTCTTCATTTGACGATGATACAGAATGATGTGGTATGAGTTCAGTTCTACCAACAGTAAGAAAATGCGTCCTTTCCGCTTCGTTCTTCGTGGTAATCAATGGTTTTATCATAGTCTCTGATTTGTTCTTCATAGCCATTACTGGTTTTACAATAGATCGTCCTTCGCTTTTCACAACAGTTGACGATTCGAGCGGAGATGGAGCAGGAGGACATGGAGTGACCTCCAACAGACCAGAATTTTGCACCTGAGTGCTATGGGCTACTGAATAATGTACAGGTGATATGTATTGACCACCAACGGTCTGATTAGTCGGTGATATGTATAGTCCTTCAACATTTTGATTACTCATCGAGTTTTTCTTCAATTCTTCCATCATTGCTCTCTTCCTTCCCTCCTCTGTCGCTGCTTTCTTCTCTCCCCTTGAGACATCCATCATGAGTAAGCCATTCGTCTGACTCGTCGCATCGCTCATTCTAGAAGCCACTGTCTTCTGCTCACCATGGGAGGGAACTCTAGAATTTCTGGCCGGCACTGATTGGGTTCTCGTTACACTAACTGTAGGTGCTTTGTAGTTATCAACAAATTCTCTGTTACCCGTAATTGTACTAATATCATTGTAGCTAGGTTGTATTATTTGCGAATGGACTCGCGAATGGACCTCTGATCCAGGGCCATGATTCCTCAAAGGCAATTGACCTCCACTGTGACTACCAACAGAAGCAGGCTTAGATTGCACTTGATGTTGAGGTCGATGGTTAATATCTGGAGCTTTTTCTATCACCATGCTGAGTGACGAAGGACTTAGTGACGAATCTGTCGGTCGGACATGAAATTTCTCGGTGTCGTGATGACTGTTCTCAGAATCTCTACCACTCGTTTCGTGATACGATCGAATGTCGTGTCTGTTTCGATGTTCATGAGTGGCATGCACATTCATTATCCTCATTGGCTGAATAGGCTGACTAGATTTAAACACATTAGATCCTTCACGAAAATTCGGCACTATACGAGTTTTAGAGATTTCTGACTCCATACCCGGATTCGAATTATGCTTATTCAATAATCCAAAATTCTCTTTATAAACCACTCCATTAGTCTTGTCCAATGAAAAAGCTTTTCTTGGAGGGTAATGAGAGTATTTTGACTGTTTTAAATATTTGTCTTGCGGCGACGTAGCACCAGTATAACTTGTGTGAGCATTTTTGGGCGATCCATAACTAAATGCACTTTTTTCAGGATGAAAGTCAGCCCTGATTCTTGGATCTGAGGTCGAAGTCACATTTTTGTTAAATGTTTCCCCGTACGAAGAATTGGGTATCAAACTTTCATGTGAAAATGCAGGCACAGATCGTGATCGTGTATTTATATTCTCGATTGATAAAGGCTTACTCCTCTCTTCACTTAATGGCCTCCTTCTATAAAGCTCTGGCGCGTTATTCCACGAATTCTGGTTTGAATGATATCCGTTATCTTTCGGCAATGAGTAATTAATTCCGACATCGCCCTCTGGTGGAGGACGAGTAAAGTCTGAAAGATTTGCATAAGGATGTTCAACACCATTCACAGTTTGCCGCGGATAATAGATCTCCTGAACAGCAGACGGATTCCAGTAATTATTATCTTTCGATATATCTCCATCTCTGAATGGTTCTAATCCTGGATAAACTTGGCCGTTGTTAGCAGAATTACTGAAAGGCGATTCATCGCCCTTAGCAACCAGACACACAAACATAATTCCGCAGGAATTCGTTCACCTCAAAAACAAAACCATGAGTACATTACAGATCATAGCACTTTAGCTTGAACATGAATCATCGACACTTTGATATATAAATCCAGCATTGCGCAAATGTTATAGCTCTATTCATGTGAGAAATATTCCATGCGGTTGGAGATGTCAAGAGTTACACTTTTGACACAACCAGCATCACTACATTAAATGCTATAGTACCCCACAACAATAGAACATGATCCTGTCCTTATCTACAGAACAATACAGGCAATGTTTTATCAGAGAACAACATTCCAGATTAAGTCCAGGTCTTATCTTGAAACGTCCCAGACCAGCTCACTTATTATCCCAACTCTACCTCCAGTCCAATGATGTTGATAGATGAGTGAATAGGTATAACTTCAGAATCAAGAATGTTAAAAAACAAGAGTTAGCTGTCACTGTGTGGTACTCTCAGTGTCACCATCCTATCACGCTGGTAAGCAAGGTATGTACCACCCTCTCACGTGGTATAAAGGTATATACGTTGAGCCGAGAAATGATTTTGGTAGAGATTGGTGTGTTGCCTGTCCAATATTAGGCCATTATTATCCCAACACAACTTAAGTCCAATGATTTCGATAGATGAGTGAATAGTAACTGAATTAAAGATGTAAAAGCTAGGGCTGTCACAGTGTAAAGTAAGTAGTCTGTAGGAAGCCTAGCTCCCAGGTAAAGTTTAGTAAATACATAGCCTAGCTCTCCTTCCCAGACTAGGCCAAAATCATATCGCAACACAACTTCAAGTCCGAGATGATGTAGACAGATGAGTGAACAGTTTGTAACTGATTCAAGAATGTAAAAACTAGGGTTGTCACTGTAGTATGTAGCCTATAGTTATGTCGCCTATTGTTAGTTTATTACTGCAAAATTAACCTTCACTAGCTGCGCCCCGAACAATGGGACTACTCAGTCATACATACCCATATATCATGTCACAGATATATTACTCTCATCCGTGGATTGCTCTCCCTCGTTCAAGTGGCTGCATTAATTAAGCCAGACTAACAGACCATGGCCGGTAAATGTTGTTGATATTATTAACCTGAAGGCATGCTGGGCATTCATTAATATAGCCTGCAAATAGTGTGTCTGTCATTTGCAGAATGAGGTCCCCCAAAGTGTGAATTTAGTGATGCTATCCCACACGGTAGGCAGAATATATAAAGCAATATTTGAAAATTAATAAGTGGTTCTTACGTTTTTCTTAAGTCTCCCCCCACTTCTCCCTATTTTGGGCTGAAGTCTCCCTAAAATCTCCAGAGGGAGAAGTGACCCAGAGGGAGAAGTCACTTCTCCGTTTTCAACCCCTAGCTTGGGCCCTGTGTAGGCTAGCATCACCAAATTCTCCCTCTGGGGACCTCATTCTGCTTAGGCCTCAACTGCTATGGGAGACATACATGTAGGAGCAGATTGAAGTTCCCCAGTTGAAGTTGGTGATGTTCACCAATTAGTCACCTCGATTATGCATTGTATCTTTTGCAAATTAGGGGATATAAACACTTTCCAGAATGGAACAAGTTACTAAATACAATATTAATTTGAGACTATAGATACTTCCCAGAAATGAGGCCTAAGAAGAATGCGGTCCCCATAGGGTGAATTTGGCAATTATAGCCTCATTTAGCCTGCTGTGTGGGATAGCATCACTAAATTCACCCTCAGGGGACCTCATTCTGTAAATGACAGACACACACTATTTGCAGGTTTGAAAGCATGCCGGGCACTCGTAAATATTTTTAACTGTACAAACATTTCACTTTTTAACACTATATGTAAAACATACCCCTCACAGCACTAAGTGGTGTTATGAATAGGGTCACAATGAAATGCTACGGGATATTTAATAAACAAATTCTTCTCTCTGTTATGGCTTTATGTGAATTTCTATTATTATATTACAATGACATTGCCAAGTCTGGGTTTAGTGTGCCTGTCATTTGCAGAATGAGGTCCCCAGAGGGTGAAATTGGTGATGCTAGCCTACTATGCGGGACATCATATATAAACTCACCCTCTGGGGACCTCATTCTGCAAATGACAGGCACACTAAACTCAGGCAATGACATTGCATATTAAAAAGATGAATCCTGATCAATTAAAAAATTTATTGTAATTTTTATATGAGAATGTAACCACCTTCTGGGTCAATATGTCACTCTGTATTATGAGTGTAACGAGAATTTGATGAGTTCTAAAGGTGCATACTTGTATGTGGATTTCTATTTATTATTTTACAATGACATTGCATATTAAAAAGATAGACCCTGATCAATTAAAACTTCAGTGCAATTTTTATATTAGAATTTAACGACCTTCTGGGCCACTCTATGTCACTCTATATTATGAGCATAACCAGAATTTGATGAGTTCTATTAAAAATGGTATGCTTTTATGTGAATTTATAATATTATATTACAGTGACAATTAAGCAACATGTATTCCCTTTCTATACCAAATGGATCCCCCAGTCAGTTAAAAAGTGTACATCGGAATGGTCTATTATTTGATTTTGATGGATGTTAAGATGATAAAAGCAGACGACAGATAAATGAAAGTGCAGAAGGTCAGCACTATTTATTAAGGGAAATGTTTACAGATAGGGTTAACCCTTTCATGACAGGGAGCTGTGCTGGTGCAGCATTAAAGATATGTGCCACTGCATTCTCTATATATGCGAGTCTCCCATGGGGAGCCTCACAAATAAAAAAAATATTGTATAAAGTAAATATTCTTAGGCCAATGTATTCTCTTATACGCATGTATATGTGAGTCTCCCTCAGGGTAATTACAATGAAAATGAGTTATGCTTGAGATTCTTGAAGCAGTATTGAACTCTATTAAATTGCCATTCCACTCTTTTACTAGTTCAGATAATGTACTTTTTATAGCAGTTATTCATTTCCACTAAAAAAATATTTTCTGAGAACGCTGTTCCCAAAATATCCCCTCTAAATCTATGATTAAAGTCAAGTTTTTGACAATTTAATTTTATATAATCTGCTTGATGCGGTCTTCAGATAGTATAGATTCCTTCATGTGGTATTCTAGCTCTTAACAATTAAGTAATTTTCTGTGTAGTTCCATCTAAACTTTCCACCTCCTGACATAGCTGAGGTGTGGAAACCCCGTAATAATAATTTCTTCTATCAGTTATGTCTTTACCAGGTATATGAATTTGTGTTATCATATGTGACCCGCCATATCCTATCCAGTTGTAAGTCGGGATTTTTTACCCTGTGCCAATGCATTCTCTTATATATGCGAGTCGAATGCATTGGCCTAACAATTTTTTACAATTTTAATAATTTTTTCTTGTATTCTTTAACAATTTTATAATTTCACCCATACAGAGCCCCAGACAAACATGAGCAGACGACACTCTTCTATATGTTTCTATATATGTGTGGGGCTCCCTGCAGGGTAATGGATGTTTTTTATTTTATGTCCTAAAAATTGTAAGAAACATTTATTTAAAAAAATGGTCGACTCGCATATATAAGAGAATGCATTGGCACTGGGTAAAAAAATCCCGACTTACGACTGGATTTGATATGGCGGGTCACATACATGTATGTATGACAATAACATGCCATTTTAAGAAGATGAACAGATGACAGTAGAATGTTATTGCAGTGTGCATCCTGAGCTTATACATGTATGTCACCTCCTGGGTCTATATATCATCAGATGTCATCGAGAACATGATCCGCCTGGACGTTGCTAAATAGCTGTTGACATGAAAGTCATTAGTTCTAAAGGTGTATAAAGGTAACATGTAGTCACCGCAAGGTGATTTAAGACCACTCAAGGTCATATTTTTTCTCCAAGTAAATGTATAACGGACAATTTCAAATTGACATGACAATAATTTGTAGCGGAGAGATGAGGTGTGTCACAATTTGGAATTTTCTGTGCATTGACTCAATGCACAGAAAATGCCATTGAGAGGGTTAATTTATGCAGGTTGTTGGCACAGAGTGGAGAGATGAGCTGTTACATGTAGATGGGTGGTGCATGTACATGTAGATGGGTGGTGCATTTAGATGGGTGAATTTATGTATGTCGTCTCCCAGTCTCTTTGAAAAGCCGACGAAAATCCTATATTGGAATTACGTCTCTAGAACTCTCTATTAAAATTAGGTAAGAAGTGGAATACACTATAATATTTTTGCTTTATTCAAGTTCATATTAAAGTCTAAAATTTATTCTGGTTACTAATAAACTGGAATAAACAAGAATTGTGAGAACACAATGTAAAATAGTGAAATTTACAAATTCTTTATCTAGAATAAACATGAATAAACAAGAATAAACAAGAATAACTTTGACTAACTTTGAATAATAATATTTAACCTCATATTTTGAGGCCTGAAGAGGGTTAATTTATGCATGTCATTATATGGACGGAGTGGACTGACTCGCCAGAGAGTTGATGGGCTGTCAGAGCTCGTCTGACAAGAGGAATGCTTGGTTACATAACTATTAAAGTACGAGTTTACTAAAATAGCTCTCAATGTTGACAGGCAGACATAGTATACAGCAAAATATAGCTACCAATGTTGACAGGCAGACATAGTATACAGCAAAATATAGAAACTATGACATGAATATACGAACGTTATAGGTTTCAAGTTTACTGATTATTTGAAAGTCATTTGCAGAATGAGGTCTCCAGAGGGTGAATTTAGTGACACTATCCCACATAGTAGGTTAGCATCACCAAATTCACCCTCTTTGGACCTCAGTCTCACCTCATGGTGAATATTGTGATGTACACCCATTTGGTACCCCAACTATGCAATGTGTCGCCTGCCAATTTGGGGATATATAGAGAAACTAAACTAAAAAAGAAATAGAATCTAAGTTTCTAAGAAACTTTCCAGAGAAGATGATGTCTAAGCAGAATGAGGTCCACATAGGGTGAATTTTGTGATGCTAGCCCACTACACTTGAAAGTCAGGGATGTGGTAAAGTGGGGAGGAGCGAAAGTGCCATTTGGAAAATAGCTGAAAATATTAGGCTGGAAATTAGGTTGAGATTTTTCGAATATGTTTTTAACTTTTGTCCGATGTTTAGTGCTAAGTTTACATTCCTAACTCAAATGGTCACTAGCTCAAAATTTTTTAGACCATAAGGAGGGATATTTGTCTTCACAGAGGGGGTCTCTGAAAACAGACACAATTACAAGTGTTAAATGTTATTAACAAGATTCAACGGATCGAAACTTGGTGCAACGCGCTCGATTTTCCAAGAAACAGAAAGTAGGAAATTTCTAGGAATTATGCCGGCAGTGTCGCAGATAACTGGTCGCAATAATGACGCCCATTTAATAACGTAATAGATAGACTGGTCAAGGTTTCTGTTCATTCCAATCTATGTTTTGTTGCGCATAATGGTGGCTGACATCAGCTGACATTGAATATTATTCATATAATCTGAATTGGATATCTGAAGTTCTAAATATAAGGGTTCATACAGTAATGCCCTAATTAATCGACTGCTTAACCACAGCAGAATTATGGGTAAGTTTTCAGGATTTAGTCGGAAATATGGATTGTTGCCATTCATCGGAAAGCTCTCAGGGAGAGCTTTCCGATGAATTGCAACAAGCCATATTTCTGACTAAATCCTGAAAAGTTACCCATAATTCTGTTGTGGTTATGGAGTCGATTACTTAGGTCATTACTGTATCTAGCGATCACGCACGGTGTTGACAATTTATATAGTGTCGATAAGGTAATTTGGCATGTATCTAACGCAAAAAACGAGACTACACCAAAGTAACACCGATTCGAAAATATCAGATACAACGGACCGATTTGGTGTCGACCTCGAATCGGGTGCCCGATATCGACATCGAATCTCGAATATTCGCAGATCCCTACCCCATTCCTCCACTTACGATTTAATCATGGTCATCTGGACGTTCATGAATGAGCAGGTGGCCTAATAAATTCCCATTTCAACCTTTGAAAATAGCCAGGATAACTAACTCATACATACACATTTTGATGTTTCGGCCAGTGTTTCAGCTGAGATAAATTATAGCACAATATTATAGAATGCTTGGAATTAATCACACTGGATAAGTTTGATTGCATTTGTAATGTAAGCACTTGTCTTGGATTAACTCATACATACACATTTTGATGTTTCGGCCAGTGTTTCCGCTAAGATAAATTATAGGAGTATATTATAGAATGCAGGATATTATAGAATGCTTGGAATTAATCACACTGGATAAGTTTGTTTGTATTTGTAATGTAAGCACTTGTCTTGGATCAAGTCTTGGATAAGACAATAAACAGCAATCAATCAATTTGAATTGATCAGTAAGCAGTTCCAGTATGCCGCCCAATTATAACACCGCGCCGAATCAATAAAACTCCATCGTATAGATCTCGCAATAATTGACTCCCAGAATGTCTTTGTCAGCTTTACTATAGAAGATGTCACTGTACCCTCTGTTACGATTGATTTCTACCTATCTCTAATGTATCATCTAAAATCTCCTTCTCTCTCCATGGAAAGATGTCGTACCCCCTTGTTTTCTTGTGTTTTATGTATAGATCGTGATCCGGTAAAATGTCAAATCAATCATGAACAGGGTCCTGATCTTTACTATATAATGGAGCTTGTCATTCTCTCTTGTATATTAAACAGGGCTGTAGCAAAAACAAAAAGTCTTCGTTTTGGGGAGGGAAGTGGGGGGGGGGGGGGGGGGGGTGATACTGAGACATAGAAAAAACAAGAGGTTGCACCACGGGTGCTGTGATACCCCCATGGTGACAAATTGAAATATGGGCAGGTCGGAAACAAGAACGAAAAATGTGAACAACGTCAATGAACTCTCTTTGTCAGCTTTACTATAGGAGTCTCCATGGAACGATGTCCTACCTCCTTGTTTTCTTATGTTTTATGTATAGATCATCGATCCAGTGAAATGTCAAATCAATCATGTGAACGGGGTCCTGATTTTTACTATATAATGGAGCTTGTCATTCTCTCTTGTATTAAACAGGGCTGTGGTAAATAATAAAAGGTCTTTGTTTGGGGGGGGGGGGGGGTGTGACTGAGAGATACATGTGGAGAAAAAAAAAGAGCATCACTAGGGCGTGGAAAAATATCCCTGATAGCCATTTTGAATTGTACTACTACAAAATACAATAACAATATGAGCTTACAGGTACAAAGAGCCTTTATTCAGCATGTGCGAAAAGTGCACACAGGGGAAGGGGCCACAGGGACGTGTAAAAAAGAGGGTTTTGTTAGGAGGTGGGGGTCCACATTTTCGATTTTTAATTTCATCCTCTCCAAGCTTATCCTATCAGAATTCTGTATGCTAATTCCATTTTTGTACAGATAAATTCCCTTCACTCTATTGGTCATGCCTCATGGCACTACAGTAATGCTCTTAATAATCGACTCCTTAACCACAGCAGAATTATGGGTAACTTTTCAGGCAACAAGCCATATTTCCGACTAAATCCTGAAAAGTTACCCATAATTCTGCTGTGGTTAAGGAGTTGATTATTTAGGGCATTACTGTATATGGGTTAAGACATGCAGTGGCAACCGATACCAATATTAAAACATGAGAGAGGTGGCTAATTAATGCTGTGCCAACCGATACCGATATTAAAACACGAGGGAGTATCTGAGGGAAGTGCTATAGACTAAGAGAGAAGTGAGAGTGTGGAATCCAATGATTTTCAATGGTGCCGTCTTAAAACAATCAATATCGCGGCCGATTGGATAAAGAGCTTGCAGTGACAAGTGAGACTTAAGGCGGCCACTAATCTACTCAAGCTTAAGATTACAAACTCCTTAACTCCGACCGAGTGCAATGTGATGCGTTGTTGCAGCACACGATTGATTGATCGACTAGCAGCAAACGTCAGAATGTGAAACGATGATGAGAATGATACGGGTCAATATTTGGATCGGGCATGCAGCCGTCTGGGCAGAATTGATACAGACGATAGTTACAGTAATGCTCTAAATAATCGACTCCTTAACCACAGCAGAATTATTGGTAACTTTTCAGGATTTAGTCGGAAATATGGCTTGTTGCCATTCATTGGAAAGCTCTCACTGAGAGCTTTCCGATGAATGGCAACAAGCCATATTTCCGACTAAATCCTGAAAAGTTACCCATTATTCTGCTGTGGTTAAGGAGTCGATTATTTAGAGCATTACTATAGTTAACTCTTCTGAGTGCTGTACGATTTTTCTCTTTAGGAAGTGTGAAAATAATCCTCATATCGACCAAAAGGATCGAAAAACATCATAAACTAATAAAAATTACATCTACTTTATTTTCTTTAGTATTTCGTTGTTGATTTCCCATGATGATGTATTATAACCCTTTCATGATGGGCACTGCGCTGGTGCAGCATTAAAGATCCTGTGTCAGTGCATTATCTTATATATGAGAGTCTCCCATGGGGATCTCGAGCCTCGCATATATAAGAGAATGCATTGGCCTAACAATATTTACCTTGACCTTGTACAGGTAAGCCAGTGCATACTCTTATATGCACTAATGCCCTAAATAATCGACTCCTTAACCACAGCAGAATTATGGGGTAATTTCTCAGGATTTAATTAGTCCGAAATATGGCTTGTTGCCTCTCAGTGAGAGCATTCCGATGAATGGCAACAAGCCATATTTCCGACTAAATCCTGAAAAATTACCCATAATTCTGCTGTGGTTAAGGAGTCGATTAGACTCAAAATGCATTTTCAAGTTGATATCGTGATTACAAACTACTTATATCCGACGGAGTGCAATGTGGCGCGTTGTTGCAGCACCCGATTGATTGATCGACTAGTCGCTAACGACAATGTGATACAGACAATAAGAATGATATGGGTCCATATTTGGATCGAGTGTGCAGTCGTCTGGGAAGATGGATATAATATAGACAATGGTTAAGATTTTTCTCTTTTGAGTGAGATGTGGAAGTGCTAGCCAAGTGAAAATAGTCCTTGCATCTATATTTTGCTGTAGTACAATTCAAAATGGCTAAAGGGCATATTTTGCCCTAATGATGCTCTTGTCTATGGGAGGCCAAATTCACATTTATTAATAATTGCGCTGAAGCTGAAGCGCAATCCAGCTTGATTCATATCAATTGCGCTGAAGCGCAATTATTGTTACAAGCTTACACCCCTGAATAGATAGGTTATTCCATTAATTAACTGGGTGTTCCCATATTTTGGAAAATAATTGCGCTGAAGCGCACTTAATTTTCTATTGGATTTATTCATTAATTAACTGGGGGGTTTAGCCATATATATAAAATTAATTGCGCTGAAGTGCAATTAATTTTCAATTGCACTGAAGCGCAATTGAATTGCGCTTCAGCACAATTATTAATAAATGTGAATTTGGCCTCCCATACTTGTCAAGCATATAGAGCTGTGTGCATGGAGTATTATTTTAGAAGTAACAAATAATTAACTCAAAATACACTGCAAATTGTCATTATATTTCTCAAAAATTCTTTGGCCTTATCTTCTGGGAATTAACATTGTTTTTCGTTACTTTTCCCCTTCTGTTCAGTTTCTATATCCCCTAATTTGCAGAAGATAAATTACATAATCGATGTAACTAAAGGGTGATCATGGGGACTTCAATCTGATTCCAGGTCTCCCATAGTAGTTGAGGCCTCCACAGAATGAGGCTCCCAGAGGGTGAATTTGATACTATTTCAAGGCAGAAGGAGTCCTATTTATGAGGTAAATGTTTACATATTAAGTTCTTAGTGGTGTACGATTTTTCTCTTTTGAGGGAGATGTGGAAGATACAATTCATAATTAACCCCTTCAGTGCCAAGTCCAATTTTTGTATCAACCCATATTTCCTTGATTATTTTTCAAATTGATTGATTATAATAATGCGACTGAAAGGGTTAAGGCGACTTGAGGGTGATCATCACCAATCACAACTGGGGACTTCAATCTGATTCCAGTTCTCCCATAGTAGTTGAGGCCTCCACAGAATGAGGCTCCCAGAGGGTGAATTTAGTTATGCTAGCTAGATAACAGACATACATTTCAAAGCAGATGGAGTCCTATTTATTGAGGGAAATGTTTCGATATTAAGTACTTAGTGGTGTACGATTTTTCCCTTTTGAGAGAGATGCGGAAGATACAGTAATGATCTAAGTAATCGACTTCTTAACCACAGCAGAATTATGGGTAACTTTTCAGGATTTAGTCGGAAATATGGCTTGTTGCCATTCATCGGATAAATATCTGTTATATGCCTAATTTCAATGCCAAAATAAGGTCAAATTCTATGTCGAAAAACCGCCGTAACTCATGTGAAAATAATTGAATAGAACCCATATTTAAAATTGGCCTGTATTCTTAACTAAATAACAAACATACCAGCTTTCGTTCAGATCAAATAATCCAAACAGAAGATATCAGTTGGAAACCAAAATGTTATGAAATTGCATAGTCAAATTCTAATACGAAAAAGGGCCGTAACTCATTGTAAAATATAATTGGATGGAATGGCATGCATCTTTAGCTGGGAAGTACACATACCAACTTTGGTTCAGATAAAATAATCCAAACTGGAGTTATCGGTCAGAAATAAAAATTTTAACAGACAGACAGACAGACAGATGCCCTGACAGACTGACTTACTGATTACATAATATGAATTTTTTTGTTTTAAAGTGTATAAAAATAAATAAAAAATTGCCAGAAGAAATTTGGAAATTTGACCTGATATTTGACAAAACAATTAATTGTCATCTTTATCATCTCAGCTCTCAAAAAAACCTTGACGCAGAGAAAATAAATGCCAATTAAATTTATCAATGTAAAGAATTGAGGCTGGGACTAAATAGGGTTGGGAGGGCAGGAGGCAGATGTTTTTACATTGGCCTAAGAATGAGAACAGAATACTTAGAGCTGCCGTAAGCAGCCAACCTGTGACATTTCACAAACATCACTTTAGTTACGAAGTTGCAATCAATATCGTAGAGAGAAGTTGTTACACCTGTGGGCACAGCACAATGCTAAAATTGATTCCACAAAGGCTGACATTCCGTTCTCATAGACGATCAATCGAGTAAAACAATGGATTCTTCCCCTCACTGCCAGACCCGACAAACAACATTTCTCCCCGCGGCGGGGTATTGTGTTGGGGAAGAGCCGGATAGCGAATCTTCATACTCAGCAGTGCCGGAAGCATCCAAGGAAAGCACAACATCCAGAAAAGATTTTTGTTTAACCCTTTCAGTGCCAAGTCCGATTTTTGTATCAACCCATATTTTCTTGATAATTTTTCAAATTTATTGATTATAATAATGTGATACATTGATGGAAAGAGCTCTATTTATTATCTATATCTATATTTGCGAATGTCTGTATGTCCGTCTGTGTCCTATAGAAATTCACAAGGGACCATCTAGACGACACCAAAGGGGTCTACTAGGGGTAACTTTTTACGAGAAAGATAATGGTGATGGATAGGATTTTCTAAAATGACCCCTTTGTTGTCAGGGGCAAAAAAGGGGGAGGGGCAGAAAAAAAATTGTCGCCGATTGCCACGAAACTTATATATAATCATCCCCATGATATAAGGAATCTGATGGTGTGGTTTAAATATGTCAAGAGTGGCGCCGTTCGAGTCAGGCAGGGATGCTCGGAAGGGGAGAGGGGCACAAAAATTTATAAACTAAGTTTAGCGCAGAGGGACCATCTAGATGGTACCAAACGGTCTACTAGGGGTTACTTTTTACGAGAAAGATAATGGTGTGGGTTAGAATTTTCTAAAGTGACACCGTTGTCAGGGGCAGAACAGGGGGAGGGGTGGAAAAAATGTTTGCCGTCGATTGCCGTGAAACTTTTATATAATCGTGCCCATGATATGAGGAATCTAATGGTGTTGTTTAAATATGTCAAACGTGGCGCCATTCGCGTCAGGGGTGCACGGAAGGGGAGAGGGGCACCAAAATTGATAAAACTAATTTTAGCGCCGATTTCAACCAAATTGTTATATATTCTTCTCCATGATACAAGGAATCTAATTGTGCGATTTAAAGACTCCAAATTGCTGTCGTTTTGATGAAAGATTGTGGGAGGGCACTCAATTTGATAAGAATTGGATTGCCACCCCACTTAATTATACAATATCATCCCCATGGTATGAGGAGTCTAATGGTGTGGCTTAAATATGTCAAAAGTGGTGTCATTCGAGTCAGGGTTGAACTGAAAGGCAGAGGGGAACCAAAATTGATACGCAATAATTTTAGCACCACTTTCCACCAAAGTGATACGCATTCTTATTCAAAATACGAGGAGTCTGATCATGTGATTTAAAGACGCCATGTTGGTGCTGTTTGGGTGAGAGATGGGGGTTCGTGGGCACTAACTTTGATCCAAATTGGTTTATCAGGAGTCTAATTGTGTGGTTAAAGGATGTCACAAGCTGCCACAAGTGGGGTCATTCGAGTCAGGATGCATAGAGGGTGAGAGGAACGCAAAAAAGATGAACAATGTGTTTAGCGCTGATTTCCACCAGATTGATACATATTCCCCCGTGATACGAGAAACTAATCGTGTGGTTTAGATACGCCAAATTGGTGCTGCTTGGATGAGAGATATGGGGGCCGTAAATTTGATACGAATTTGTACACTCCACACTTTTATACAAAAACTTATACAAAATCATCCACACGGTATGAGGAGTCATTGGAGTCAGGGGTGCACTGAAAGGGAGCGGGGCAACAACATTGATAAAAAATAATTTTAGCGCCATGCAATTTCCACCAAATTGATACACATTCTTATCCATGATATATGAGGAATCAAATCATGTGATTTAAAGATGCTATATTGGTGTTGTTTGTGTGAGAGATGTTGTGGGTAGGCACTCAATTTGATAAAAAAAATTGTTTAGTCGCCGATTAGCACCAAACTTATAAATAATTATCTCCATGATAACAGGAGTCTAATTGTGTGGTTTAAAGATTCGAGACAGGGGTCCACAGAGGGCGAGAGAGACACACAAATAGATAAACAATATATTTAGCGCCGATTTCTACCAGAATGATACATATTCTCTGTGATACGAGGAATCTAATCATGTGGTTTAAATACGCCAAATTGGTACAGTTGGGTGAGAGATATGGGGCCCTAAATCAGATACGAATTTGTATACTCGCAAATTTTCAACAATTTTATATATATTCATCTCCCTAATGAGTCTAAGTGTGTGGTTTAATGATGTCAAATGTGGCGCCGCCTGAGTCCGAAATAGGGACGGGCGGGTCACCACAACTGATATAGATATGTTTAGTGCCAATTGACATCAAATTCATACACGTTCTTCTGAAATAATACGAGGAATCAAATCGTGGGTGTTAAAAACGTCACATTTGGTGCCTAGATATATTTGCAAATATATGTCTGTCTGTATGTGTTCTATATATAACTTCACGGGTTACAATCGTGGCACCAAGGCGTTCTAACAGTGGTAACTTTTTGCGAGGAAGATAATGGTGCATGTTAAAATATTACAACAGCTCATGTTAATATTATAACACAATTGAGTCTGCCCCATTCAATATAGTTTCCACACAAAAGTTACAAGAGATATGGAAATGCATAGAAGGCCTGTTCAACAATAGTGGTCACAGTGTGCCGTCAACTATAATTTCTGAGATAAAAGAACACGGAGTCAGTGGCACATGACGTTTCAGGATCCTCCAATACTGACATCTCACAATGTTATATCTGCCCAAAATACAGAGGATATCATTCATGCTTAGAACAGACTCATCGCCTAACATTCAAAAACTCAAAATCTCATTCTGTGTCGGGCACATGTACATGTAGCTGATATCGTTGCATAGCAACATTTCTTTTAAACTGAGAATAAATTGCCAGTATATAGCACAATAGGACATTTCATTAAAGCATCTGTATCTTCGTGGAGATTTGATAACCAGGTGTCCTCAAAACTTAGTCAAACCCACTAGATTGATTGATACATATCCCTATGTAAAACCCAATTGTCGTCTTTTATTTTTTGCGAACTAATGTGTGTAAACTAATGTCAAGTTTACGCAGTTGTAAATAAATAAATTGTTCTTTATTGGTGGGACGGATTAATCGCGATAAACAAAATGACAATTGCTCCAATATGTAAGCCTTGAAATAGTGTGTCTGTCATTTACATAATGAGGTCCCCAGAGGGTTAATTTAGTGACGCAGTGGGCTAGCATCACCAAATTCACACTCTGAAGACCTCATTCTGCTTAGGCCTCATCTGCTATGGGAGACATAGACTCAGATTGATTTAGTTCCCAAATGGTGACTATTATCACAGTTACTGGACATGAAGTCCCAAAAATAAGGTTTTAATCGAGTTTATAAATCGGTATCCCTATATAAAAGGCTATAGCTGAGAGCTTTCCGATGAATGGCAACAAGCCATATTTCCGACTAAATCCGGAAAAATTACTCATAATTCTGCTGTTGTTAAGGATTATTTAGGGCATTACTGTATTTGTAGGCTTGGTTAAGTCAATGTAGAATATACTCCTGTTTTCTTTGTGTGTAAAAGTTCACTTATAGTTTAAAACAAAGTTTTTAGCATATACACCTCTGGTTAAATGGTCCTGCTAGTATGCTGTGATGTTGGGAGATCCTGCTGAATTGCTATGATGCTGGTAGGAGTAACTGATGCTGTTAACCCTTTACCCAACAAAACCGCCAAAAGCGGCCAAATAAAGCTTCAACAGCCTAAAATATCTTCGGTCTGTCTCAATAGAACCATACAAATATGGATATCATTGGAAAACGGCTCCTTGACCACATTGTGATAGTTACAGTTAGCCCTGTGCCAATGCATTCTCTTATATATGCGAGTCGACCATAGGTCACCTCGCATATATAAGAGAATGCATTGGCCTAAAAAAAATCTTTTTTTAACACTTTTTACCATTTTTTCTTACATTCTTTAACAATTTTATAATTTTTAATGTGTTAAGCCAATGCATTCTCTTATATATGTGAGGCGACCTATGGTCGACTCGCATATATAAGAGAATGCATTGGCATAGGGCCCTTCTGTTGGGTAAAGGGTTAATCTGAGCGCTTTTATAAAAAGCCAGCATCTCTATGAAACATTCAAGAACATATGTATTTTTGAAAAATTTAATAATAGCTGCGCGGTGGTGTTTGCAAAATGATGTGATTATAGATTCCATTTGCAACAACCAGTATTAAATTATTTTGCAATATACAGCAATGCCCTAAATAATCGACTCCTTAACCACAGCAGAAATATGGGTAACTTTTCAGGATTTAGTCAGAAAGCTCCCACTGAGAGCTTTCCAGTGAATGGCAACAAGCCATATTTCCGACTAAATCCTGAAAAGTTACCCGTAATTCTGCAGTATGGTGGTGGTGTTTACATAGCTAATCCTCTTGTGATGCGCCCTTCTGATGAAGCAACCCTTCTATCATGTTATTTTTCGGTGATTGGTTTATTGTTATATGATAAACCACAATAGAGATGCGAGTATACTTTTTAATTAACTGCTTTCCTATCGATACCAAACGTCGTTAAAACCATGTATGAGTGTCGAAACATAAAACTCAATCAAGGTTGCAGAAAATTATACTATCAGGGATAATATTTGGCAAATTCTAATTGGCGAATTATTTGGCAAAAGTAAATTTCGGTCCAACGCGGACCCTGTACTCTACATATCCAAATACAGTGAGCATCATTTTTCCAAAGATTTTCAAAGCAAAACTGAAAAATGGAAAAAATTTATTTCTTGGGGACAAAAGATCCTGCATGATCGACTCCTGACTCAAAATTTATATTTTATAATTAAAATTTTATAATGAATATTTAATTTTTAATATTTTATATCCCCCCCCGATTTAAATAATAAATACAAAAGTTTAGAGAAGAGATACATATGGCGAACTCAGCAAGTCCCACCAAAATCTAACAATCATCGTACCTTCAGATGACCACATTAGTTAAACATTGAATTTTATAAATGTTATTTTATAATTAAAAATTTATACCCCTCCCCCCGATTCAAATTAAAAGTTTAGTGAAGAGATACACAACACTAACTCAGGAGGACCCACCAATATCTTACCATATCATGTAACTAACAGATGACCACATGGAATTATCTCACTTATTCGTGTCATGCAGTGGCCCTCTGCGTTCTCACAGTATAATTCCTGATGGTCTTACACCCCTCATCCCCTGCAGGACCCACCAATATCATATCATACTAACAGATGACCACATGTACATGTAGTTAAACATGGAATTATCTCACTTATTCGTGTCTTGCAGTGGCCCTCTGCATTCTCACAGTATAATTCCTGATGGTTTTGCCCGCTCCGCCCACACCCCCCCCCCCCCCCCCCATAGGACCCACCAATATCTTGCCATCAGCATACGATCAGATGACCGCATGTAGTTAAATATGGAACACTCTCATTTATCCAAGTCATGCGATAGCCCTCTGCATTCTCACAGTATAATTCCTGATGTCTTACCCCCTCCACTCCCACAGAACCCACCAATATCTTACCATCATGTACAATGTACATGTAGTTAAATATGGAATAATCTCATTTATCCGTGTCATGTGATATAATCTCATTTATCCGTGTCATGTGATAGTCCTCTGCTTTCTCAGAATATAATTCCTGATGGTCTTCATGGAATAAACAATTTGATGGTGCTGAATATCCATCTATTCAAAGAAAACACTAATTTCCAGAATTATTCACACACGTACGTTATTCAACTTCAATAAAAAATCCAATGACAATTCTCCAAATGCACAGTGAATTATTTATTCCATGTAATGAATGAAGCAGCACAATAGCACATATGCTACATAATGACTCTCAACTAATCACGTGTGAAACACTCTACCTACCCATAGAGACTGAGTGTCATTTTGTCAACACAATAAAATGGCACATGCAGAACGATATCTTAATAACGATCCCTCGCATCTTGTATTACAACACCGAGAACGTGCATCATCAGATAGAATGCCATAGCATCACCGCATTCCGTTGGACCTGGTCATTTAAGTCGCAGTCCGTCTCGACGATGCCGGCTGAGGATGCCGATAACACAGATAGACTTTGACACCGTCATTATCATGCCAGGTTCAATTTCATTGGTTCGGAAAGAATCACACCAAATTGATATACCGGAATATACGGATTTCCCAGCCGTCCCATTTCGACCACGAGAAATATTGATTTCTTATCAATTCACTCACAGTTAACAGGACTCGCTTCTTCAAAATACAAATATGATAACAGAATTGGTTTGGTATGAAAGCAACGGTTCTTCGAACCTGCAATAAGCCCAGTCGTAATGATATTGATATTGCTTGGCGTGAATGGAATACATTGCAAGCGTCTAACTCTTAAATTGTCGTAGCTATGCCTAATTACTATGCGTCTCAGTAGCTTGAGTAGCGCGAGACGGATCTGGTTAATTCAAGGTCAAAGTTATGTAGGAATCAGTAATCACATTATTCTCCACTGTCAGCATGACAATAAATGTATCGGTAATCACATCAGACATGGATACTTTCTTAAAGAGACATATAGGCTTTCTAATCAAATTTATAGGTCCAGATTTTTTTCTCACTTTTGCTAAATATTTGAGAAAATATTTTCAATTTTCTCCATCTGCACTGATCTACAGTAATGCCCTAAGTAATCGACCTCTTAACCACAGCAGAATTATGGGTAACTTTTCAGGATTTAGTCGGAATATGGCTTGTTGCCATTCATCGGAAAGCTCTCCCCGACAGCTTTCCGATGTATGGCAACAAGCCATATTTCCGACTAAATCCTAAAAAGTTACCCATAATTCTGCTGTGGTTAAGAGGTCGATTACTTAGGGCATTACTGTACATGACAATAAATGTATTGGTAATAATGGCAGACATCGATACTCTCATAAAGGGACATAAAAGCTTTTAAAAATTAATTTAAGACCTATTGTATACCAGTATGCATATGTACCAACCACATTTTTAACCCTTCCATGACTGGAGCTTCCTTAATTTTTTATGAAAACACTGTGCCAATGCATTCTCTTGTATATGCGAGTTTCACACAGTATGCCCTGCATATATAAAATACATTGGCCTAAGAATATTTACCTTCACCTTGTAAGCCAGTGCATTATCTTATATATGCAAGGATCCCTATAGGAAGAGAATGCACTGGCACAGGGTCTTTAATGCATATCCCATCATGAAAGTGTTAAAAGTATATTTACTGATTATAATGGTGTATTTACTACTCATTATAATGGTATTATAGTTGAGCTCTTGCGTTGTACATGTACATATAGAATACTTACTAGATCATAGAAGGGTGATGTTGGGATGTAAATATAACTTCAGCCATTGTTACTTCTCCCTGATAACAGTCCACTTCTCCCTAATAACCGAACAGGGAGAAGTGACTTCTCCCAATTTGAAATCTCTAGGTCGGTCCCTGAATTAGGGGATATAGAAACTGAACAGAGGGAAAAAGTAACTAAAAACAATGTTAATTTGAGACTATAGATACATGCACTTCCCAGAAGATTGGGCCTAAGCAGAATGAGGGTCCCAATTAAGAGAGTTAATTTGGTGATGATAGCCTGCAGTGCGGGGTAGGGTCACTAAATTCAACCTCTGGGGACCTCATTCTGCAAATGACAGACACACTATTTCCAGATTGTTGAGCTATGTCATGTAATATCCAATTCCAAACTGATGACATTTGCACTGTTGAGCAAGGTTCAAAATAAGTGGCTGGTCATGGTCATTGTCCGATGAATAATAGCTTGTGTCCAGTGCACTTCTGTATCTGTTGGACATCTTGTCCATTGGAAAAATTTTAAACAATCTTTATCTGTTTGGGTATGTCCAAGGAGCCACTACTGGCCAAATAGGACATTGAAAGTAAAAATTAGTTCTGTTTTATTTCAGATCAATTCAGAGTGAATATAATTATGTTGTTTGTGAATAGCATGTGTATTTATTAATCGACGTAAACTTTTTGAAACAAAAATAACATGGGTTTTTCCCCCAAGTGGCGATTGGATGCTCACTAAAATGTGCACATCTTTGACGAATAATAAGTCGATTGGAAATTTAAATACACTATCATACAGTACATCTGAAAATTTGACAGTGAGTAAAAAAATAATTATTTTGAGCCTTGCTGTTGAGTCACATTTCAGTTTTTGCACCTGCGACTTAATCATGTCAGCTGCAGTAATGATTTTATCAGTGTGTATTTTATGGCCATAATACCAATCAACGGGGCTCTGTCTTTAGAATATTTATAGCTGAATAACAATGCACTTAACCCTTTGAGTGCCAAGTCCAATTTTTGTATCAACCCATATACCCTGTGCCAATGCATTCTCTTATATATGCGAGTCGACCATAGGTCGCCTCGCATATATAAGAGAATGCATTGGCCTAACAATTTTTTTTTTTTTACAATTTTAATATATTTTATTATATTCTTTAATAGACTTATTGTGTAGGTTTAGGGCCGATAATATCGGCCCCTGGCACTCAAAGGGTTAATGTCACCTCAGGGCATCAATTCAGTCTGCTAATACCTGCTGAAATTTAGATGAATATAGTAAAATGTTGGGTGTTTATTTAGAGATTAACATGCCGAGCAGGGCTTAAATTACATGCATAATTAAAATTATTAGCAATGGTGGAAGTTCAATTTACACCTGGTACAGTAATGCTTTAAGTAATCAACCCTATAACCACAGCAGAATTATGGGTAACTTTTCAGGATTTCGCTGAGAGCTTTCCGATGAATGGCAACAAGGCATATATTTCCGACTAAATCCTGAAAAGTTACCCCCATAATTCTGCTGTGGTTAAGGGGTCAATTACTTAGGGCATTACTGTAGCTCAACATCAATAATGACCCAATAAGTATTATGCAACACATGAGACCATTAATAAGACCATTATAATGAGTAAGATCACTATTATATGCAGGAAATATACTTTAAATATGCTGTTGGGACTATACTTTAGGTTACACTCGTGTAAATGTTTTCCATAGGCCTCAGTGTAAACGTTTTAGCATATACCGTTTACAATATAAATCCTAGGTCCAAAATTTTCTTTAAATCTGAAAGATTGACATTTGCGGAAACTTCTTATGCAAAAAAATCATGTCAGTCTAGCAGGGAATTCGCCTTTAAATCTTGTGTTTTCATTACAAAGGGTTAAGTCCTGTGCCAATGGCTATTTTACAGTTGGGAAATCATAGGGAAGAGGTGTGATGATTTTTATCTGCAAAAACACACACATGGCTATTGACCAATCAGGGCCCAGTGTCTACATTGTATATTATTCTCTCCTATATATTCCTCCAGCATCCGAAACACATTTACACCAGTGTAACCATAAGCATTCTGGTGTATGAGAGAGAAGTCACTTCTCCCTCAGACTCCCTGGTACAAAAATAGGGAGACGTGGGCGAGATATAGGGCGATGATGTCTCTCAAGTCGCCCATTTCCAAGCCTTTAAATAGTGTGTCTGTCATTTGCAGAATGAGGTCCCCAGAGGATTAATTTAGTGATGCTACCCCGCATAGCGGGCTAGCATCACCAAATTCACACTCTGGGGACCTCATTCTGCAAATGACAGACACACTATTTCAAGGCCTGGCCGCGTCCCTGCAT
Source organism: Siphonodentalium dalli (assembly GCA_032622095.1). Classification (NCBI taxonomy): domain Eukaryota; kingdom Metazoa; phylum Mollusca; class Scaphopoda; order Gadilida; family Siphonodentaliidae; genus Siphonodentalium; species Siphonodentalium dalli. Next base: position 223,393,997 of record CP136066.1, read on the forward strand.
TAAGGGGGAGCTAGGTCAAGTGAATAATTTTGAATGGGGATTTCCATGCAATCTCCAGAACAAAAGTTACAGAGTTGCATATACTTGCATATACTTGATGTGGTATTGGAAACAACAGGTATTTATTTATCTGGCGGTTTCGCTTGGTAAATTATAAAAATTTTCAAAAACTATATTTTTGAGAATTTTTTTCTGGAATTACATCACTTGATCTATATTTGAAATATCAATATAAAATTAAAAATAAATATACCAACATTATAACGGAACAAGTTCCAGGCGGACCTGCCAGATAAATACCTTGTTTCCAATACCACAAAATTGGTCACATGACCTCCCCCTTAATCGACCCATCTTGCCGACAAGAATCAGTCAATTAATTTCTCCTATGGGTCCAATTCTACACAACACCCGTATAGCCTCTCCTAATAGCCACTTTACCACTGTGCTATGATATATGAATATGGATGGACCTTCATGAACGGAATAAAAATCAAGATAATTTGAGGAGTATTCCCATCGGTAATCAACGAGACAATAGTGTACGAGATAGAACCAGAGCTTGACTATAATCCCAATGTCGCTGCATATTGGACAGAAATTCTCAGAATTGCCTTCAGCCATTTGATATATGAGACAATTGGGAATTGGATTTGGTTTAGTCATTTTTCACTGCGACAAGCATTCAGCATCTTAATTCAGTGGGTCCTGGTCATAGCAGGAATATCTAGAGGATATTACTTGGTTGGTTTGACATTAGGCCCGACATCAGCTTGAGGTAACCTCATATCAGCCTGAGACCGAATGTCGAAATGAAGTTGCCGATATCCAATATATCGACCGATAACCAATATATCGACTGATATCCCATAACCAAGTAGTAATTGTTGTCTAATGAAACTGACAATTAATGACCGGACCTGTTGCTTAACCTCAAAAAAATAACTTTCAGAAAGTAACGGGGGGGGGGGGGGGGGGGGGGGGGGGGGGGGGGGGGGGTGACAATCTGTCATCCTATCATGACATATAGTTTATTCTAGTTAACCCTTCCATGAATGTAGCTTCCTGTAAGGAGCCCCATGCAGGTGACAGCTTGTATTGCTGAGTGTCGTCTGCTCACGTCTGAGGGGCTCCATATGGGTAGTTTAACCCTTCCATGACTGGAGCTTCCTGAAATATTGAGCAAACCCTGTGCCAATGCATTCTCTTACAGTATATATGATAGTCTCCCATAAGGAGCCTCGCATATATAAGAGAATACATTGACCTAACAATATTTACCTTGACCTTGTAAGCCAGTGCATTCTCTTATATATGTGAGACTCGTATATATATAAAATAATGAACTGGCATAAGATCTTTAAACCTTTGAGTGCCAGGTCCGATTTTTGTATCAACCCATATACCCTGTGCCAATGCATTCTCTTATATATGCGAGTCGACCATAGGTCGCCTCGCATATATAAGAGAATGCATTGGCCAAACAATTTTTCATCATTTGTTATTATTTTTTACAATTTTTTACAATTTTAATAATTTTTTTCTTATATTCTTTAACAGACTTATTTTGTAGGTTTAGTGCCAGGGAATCTTATGTTTTGCATGGGCATCATAATTATTACTATGAATACTTGGTTATAGTTTTGAGTTATAACATGCCCCTAAGGTTTTATCCAGTTTGTTTTTAAATTCGCTATAGCATGCTTAAGCATACCCAAAAAAAATTCAACCAGGGCCGATTTTACAGACCGTAATTTAGGGTCGATGAGATCGGCCCCTGGCACTCAAAGGGTAAATGTTGTACCAGCACAGCTAGCTCCCATCATGAAATGGTTAAAAGCAACAATATTGTTACTATACTAACTCTAGTTAAATCAGAAAAAAAACATACTTTGGTCAATCGAGTAATTCACCTCAAATTTTATTTAGGCCAATGTCCTTGACCTATATATAATCATGCAGGCACAAGTCTGAGTTTAGTGTGCCTGTCATTTGCAGAATGAAGTCCCCAGAGGGAGTCTGCATGGCCTCATCTGCTATGGGAGACATATTTTGGCTCAGATTGAAGTTCTAAATGCAAATGGACTTCAACATTCATGGCAAGTAAAACACTACAGTTCTAATTGCTGCCAATTTGCTAAAGAGCTTGAGAAAATAATCAGCAAACTACCGCTCTAATTCTCCATTCTGTCAATAAGTTTTTTGTGCGAGAATTGTTCTCAAAGCACATAGGAAATTTGACTTTGGTCGATTGTGGTTTCGCCATTTTGTCTGGAAAAACCCTTGCTAAATATAGGAAACCAGACTAGTACCCAGCCGGTGACAGAGTCAGAAAGGAAGTATGACTGGTGCGCTCTGGTAGAAATTGCAAGTTTATGACCTGAAATTACTATTAGTTGGAAAATTTCCATCCATATATGTGGTGTGAGGTTGCGAGGGGGGTGTGAGTTTGTGGGGGGGGTGTGAGTTTGTTGGGGGGGAGGTGCGAGCTTGGAAATTTCCAACAGTTGTACAGCTTTGGGTACGTAAATACCGGTACCTGAGTTGGAAAATTCCAACCCAATGGAGGGGGTACAAATGGAATTTTCTGACACAGAAAATTTGATCTGGTTCAAGGGGGGGTACCAAAGGGACCCTCTAGCAACGTCCATGACTACATAGAGATTACATATATCCTTCTGATTTGACCTAAATTCCAGCTGTATTTAATTATTACATCCACATTTGGGGACTATTTGTTCTTCAAGGTCACGGGAGTTTGGTGGCGATTTACATGTCGTTCTTACATGACTTCAGAGGCTTGTGCTATTTACCCACAATTCAACTGCAATTGATTCGAATAACAACATGTCCCATTAGACCACATGTAATACATTAAAGCACACAATGTATTTGCTTTGGGAGGTGCCTCATTTTTTATCATGTACTTTTGACGAGCACATGAACTCTACTGACAAGAGAAGTGGTAGTGTTAGATGGGGCATACTCTCTTCCTCTTCAGATCGATGGTAGAAGTAACTACTTTACTGTAAATGACTATATACTCTCTTGATAACTTAAAAAAAATACCCTTGACAATATACGCACAGGGTTTAACAAAAATATAGTTTTATAAGCCTGCTGGACATATACCCTGTAGATGTTGTTCCCAGTAGTTTTACAATCTAATTTTACCACACCAGACATTGTACCCAGCAGTATAATGGTTATCGTGCCACGTACCAGACACTTTGGACAACAATCTGATTTTAGTACACCAGATGTTGTGCCCAGTAGTATAAGGGTTAATGCACAACCAGACACTATATATGGACAACAATTTGGTTTAGCACACCAGGAGTATAGTGTCCAGTATAATAGTTGTTTACATGTGCCACCAGACAAAGATCTATATACATGGACAACAATATCATTTTATAAGCCTGCCAGACGTTGTGCCTAGCATTGTGAGGGTTAATACATGACCAGACACTATGGATAACAATATGGTTTTAGCAAATGGGCATAAGTGCCAGCAGTATAATGGTTAGCGTACCACCAGACACTATATATGGACAACAACATGGTTTTATAACCCTGCTGGATGAAATGATATGTCCCCCATTATAATGGTTAACGTCCCAACAGACACTTAATGGACAACAATCTGGTTTTAGCCCTAAGGCTTTTCTTATAATTCCAAATTAATTGTGTTTGCATGTTAAATGGGATAAGATCACAAAAGTCAGAATGGGGGTGATGTTTGTAAATGTTGGAGGTGTTCAATCAATAATTGGGAAGATTTTGATCATTAAACAGAGGGCAGGCTGGAAAAGTGAGACAGGGTACAGTCAGGGCCAAAACAACCTTAAAGAGAGGGCCAGCTGTAAACCTGAGACTGGGTTCAGACAGAAAAAAAACATGCTTCCAAATTAAAGACCTATCATGTACTTGTTCGGGTGCGTAAAACTGATAAGTTAGTATTCAGGCACTATGCCAACTGGAGGAATATACCATTCTACTAACATAACTGAAAATCTCAAGCAAATCGACCGTACCACTCCATAGAAAACTTTGCTTGAACTACGCTAAATTGTAAATATTTACTACTCGAATCAGGACGCTTCTATCACCGATAAACTAATGAAAAAGATTTCGCCATCGGCAGTCACTGCATTTAAATAATACATAAGAATGCCGGTGTGTGTTGTCAAATTAGATATAATATTTGTAAAAATAACTACTTTCAACAAGATTATTCTCCATTTCTATTCGATCACCCCATCGGAGTGTTTTATATCACTTTAATTATTACGAATTTAATTTGATAATGCCTTGAATAATCATATCAGGGATCCATGCAGATCAGTAGAGCACGGTCTGCCTTCCAAGGAGGATGGGCTGAAAGTTATGTTTTATACTTCATAGAATGGCAAGAAAAAACTCCAGAAATATCAAAAGGAACTACAGGCCTGAAAATATGATACCAGAAATTTTCAAAATGAGCTACAATAATCCCTAAATAATATATTCCTTAACCACAGTAGACTTATGGGTCATTTTTCAGGATTTAGTCGGAAATATGGCTTGTTGCCATTCATCGGAATGCTCTCACTGGTTAAGGAGTCGATTATTTAGGGCATTACTGTATGTCCTAGAGGGTGAATTTAGTGACACTACCCCACAGAAGAACGGGGGGGGGGGGGGGGGGGGGGGGGCTCATTCAGCATATTCTGAGGCCTGATACTTACAAGGAACTAATCTAATTAATGGACCTTTCCACAGAGGCCACACCTCCCACTGGTAATTAGACTTTATCCATATAAATATTGTCTGTTACCCAAGATCGACTTCCGAAGTGAACACTAGCTGAAACAGTGGGCTAGCTTCACCAAATTCACCCTCTGGGGGCCTCATTCTGCAGCCAGGTCTCATCTGCTGTGGACGACCTGGACAAAGATTTAAGTTCCCAGATGGTGAATATTGTGATGTACACCCATTGACATTGTGAACCTCGATTATGCATTGTGTAATCTGCCATTTTGGGGACATATAGAAACTAAACTAAAAAAGAAAGAAACTTTCTGAAAACTAAAACTTGTTAGTTTGATAATAAAGATACTTTTCAGAGAAGGCCTAAGCAAAATGAAGTCCCCAGAAGGTGAATTTAGTAATGCTAGCCAACTATGCTGTGTGGGCCTGTCGGGTAGTGTGAATTTAATAATGCTAGCCTGCTGTGTAGGCCTGTCGGGTAGCGTGAATTTAGTAATGCTAGCCTGCTGTGTGGGCCTGTCGGGTAGTGTGAATTTAGTAATGCTAGCCTGCTGTGTGGGCCTGTCGGGTAGTGTGAATTTAGTAATGCTAGCCTGCTGTGTGGGCCTGTCGGGTAGCGTGAATTTAGTAATGCTAGCCTGCTGATTGGGCCTGTCGGGTAGCGTGAATTTAGTAATGCTAGCCTGCTGTGTAGGCCTGTCAGGTAGCGTGAATTTAGTAATGCTAGCCTGCTGTGTGGGCCTGTCGGGTAGCGTGAATTTAGTAATGCTAGCCTGCTGTGTGGGGCTGTCGGGGTAGCGTGAATTTAGTCATGCTAGCCCACTATGCTGTGTGCGGTATAGCGTCACTAAATTGCATTAATATGATAAGGGTTAACATTTTGTCGAAACACTCTTTTGTTTTGAGACACTTCCTTGTTTGTTTGCACTTGAGTAGGCTTTACCCTTCCATGATGGGGGGGGGGCTTCCGGAAACTGTGCTAAAACACTGTGCCAATGTGTTCTCATATATATATGCGAGTCTCCCATAAGGAGTCTCCGATAGGAAGCCATGCATATATAAGAGAATACATTGGCCACACCATATTTACCTTGACCATGTCAGCCAGTGTATTCTCTTATATATGCAAGGCTCCCTATGGGAGACTCGGATATATAAGACTATGCACTGGCACAGGATATTTAATGCTTCACCAGCGCAGCTCCCGTCATGAAAGGGTTAATCATGAATCTTAATAACATATTGGTGCAATTAATGCTGGTTTTAATTTTCACCCCGAGCAATGTTAAGATTATATGCTGTTATTAAATGATGCAGCATACAGTAATGCTCTAAATAATCAACTCCTTAACCCTTTACCCAACAAACCGGCCAAAACCGGCCAAATAAAGCTTCAACAGCCTAAAATATCTTCGGTATGTCTCAATAGAACCATACAAATATGGATATCATTGGAACCGGCTCCTTGACCACATTGTGATAGTTACAGTTATGCCCTGTGCCAATGCATTCTCTTATATATGCGAGTCGACCATAGGTCGCCTCGCATATATAAGAGAATGCATTGGCCTAAACAAAATCTTTTTTTAACACTTTTTACCATTTTTTCTTACATTCTTTAACAATTTTATAATTTTTAATGTGTTAAGCCAATGCATTCTCTTACATATGCGAGGCGACCTATGGTCGACTCGCATATATAAGAGAATGCATTGGCACAGGGCCCTCCTGTTGGGTAAATGGTTAACCACAGCAGAATTATGGGGAGAGCTTTCCGATGAATGGCAACAAGCCATATTTCCGACTAAATCCTGAAAAATTACCCATATTTCTGCTGTGGTTAAGGGTTAAGGAGTCGATTATTTAGAGCATTACTGTACAATCCTGGTTTCAATTTTAACCCGGAGCAATGTGAAGATTGTTATCGCAAAATTAGACAGCATTTATTATCTTATTACCCATGTTAAGTACATGTATGAAGAGCACCTAAGAATGGCTGAAATGTGTATCAGGTTATTAACAATTTCAAACTCGTGACTATACATGTATATAAAGCCTGAGTTTAATGAGCATGTCATTTGCAGAATGAGGTCCCCAGAGGGTGAATTTAGAGATGCTATCCCACATAGCAGGCAAGCATCACTAAATTCACCCTCTGGTCACCTCATTCTGCACAGGCCTCAACTTCTCTGGAAAGTTTCTTTATTATCAAATTTCAATAGAATCTTCTTCACATAGATTTTATTTCTTTTTTAGTATAATTTCTCTTTTCCCCCAAAATTGGCAAATGACACATTGTGCATAATCGGGTTCCCAATGGGTGCATGTACATCTCAATATTCACCAATTGGGAACCTCAATCTGATTCTATGTCTCCCATAGCAGATGAGGCCATGCAGAATGAGGGTGAATTTGGTGATGCTAGCCCGCTATGCTAAATTCACCCTCTGGGGACCTCATTCTGCAAATGACAGGCACACTAAACTCGATCAGACTTGATGTATATATGCACAACCCTTAATTAGCCCGAGAACGAGACTTATATAATCACAGCGACTAGCAATCTCTACCAGAGCGCACCAGTCATACTTCCTTTCTGGGAGCGCACCAGTCATACTTCCTTTCTGGGAGCGCACCAGTCATACTTCCTTTCTGGGAGCGCACCAGTCATACTTCCTTTCTGGGAGCGCACCAGTCATACTTCCTTTCTGGGAGTGCACCAGTCATACTTCCTTTCTGACACTGTAACTGGCTGGGTACTAGTCTGCCGTTTCTATATTTAGCACAGGGTTCCAAACAAAATGGCGAACGATCGCCCCAAAGTCAAATTTCCTATGTGCTTTGAGAACAATTCCCACACTAATAACTTAATGATGGAATGAGGGATGAGGTTGGTATAGTTTTGCTGACGATTTTCGCAAGCAACTCATCAAAATTGTACAAATTAGAACTCTTGTGTCTGACTTGCCATGCGTGTTGTCGGGACGTTTTCGTCCATGTGCGTTTAGACTTTTGTGTTGATAAAATAATCTGAGAACCAAATCACACCGTTTCGAAATATAGTTCTTAGGTTCTGGTTTCCAAACTAATTAGTACGAAACCACACAAATTGTGTTCGATATTTTGTGTGCTTAATAAGGGCAGCATTTTGCTCTGCTCGCTTAGTATATATTTTAATATCACGGATGTCCACCAAATGTGGGCAAAATATCTCCGATAGCAGCAGTCTTACCGAGTCAAACAAGGGAGGTAAACCCTGCATGGAGTTTGAGCGACTTGCTTAGTTAACTAGAAGTCGGGTCCACAAAATATATTGGCCTAAGCATATTTGCATGCTTCAGAAATCCAGTTTGAACTAATTTGGTAGTGAAAACACTGGCAGACTAGCAATTTAAAGCCTGCCTAGACTGTCAAACTGTGTTGTTAATGCATAAAAGCCATAAAATTGCCTCCGCAAGCTATCACAGGCGAACTTCTAGGCACACACTAATTCCCTCTGAAAGCCATTAGTTTTGACTTGTCGGTTCACTGTAACTAATAACTCAGGAAAAAATTGGGAAATTGGGAATGGAATACGCGATGTGTGGAAAATCCGGAATCCAACTTAATTAAATTATGCTGCTGCTAAACCCACGGTGGGGAATCATGTGGTTTCGATGTTCATGAGAATCCACGCATTCAAAATGGCAAATGCAAACACAGTAATGCCCTAAGTGATCGACCTCTTAACCAAAGCAGAATTATGGGTAACTTTTCAGGATTTAGTCGGAAATATGGCTTGTTGCCATTCATCGGAAAGCTCTCGGGGAGAGCTTTCCGATGAATGGCAACAAGTCATATTA